>CM053409.1:32048042-32112416 GCA_028644305.1 Xerus rutilus
AAAAAAATAAAATAAAATGTCTCACTCTGGATCTTTAATAATCCAGCATTTTCTGGGATAAATCATGTAGCATTCTCATCTCTTTCTTGAAAATATCTATAAATTTTTTACTGTATTTTAATTGTTCAAGGAATAATCAAAATTATTTTTCTTTGCAAGGTACTAGACTTAAGATTATACACTAAAGGAAACATATCTGACACTGGCTTTGGCTAAAAACTTGTGTGTAAAATTTTCACTTGTAGTTTAAAAATTACCATGAGAAATATTGTGTTTTTATGGAAAACAATGTATTGTCTCTAGCACACCCTTCCAGGCTGTCATATTCTGGCTTAGTTTGCTAGTTTTTTTTTTTTTTTTGGTACCGGGGATTGAACTCAGGGGCACTCGACCACTGAGCCACATCCTCAGCCCTATTTTGTGTTTTATGTAGAGACAGGGTCTCACTGAGTTGCTTAGCACCTCGCCATTGCTGAGGCTGGCTTTGAACTCGCGATTCTCCTGTCTCAGCCTCCCTAAGTGCTGGGATTACAGGCTTGAGCCACCGCGCCCGGCTTAGTTTGCTAGTTTTTAAACTATTTTTCCCTTCCTTGTAAATTGTGGGTGCTATGGTTGGGAAAGGAACCTATGCTAAAGGCTTGGTTGCCAGCCTGTAGCATGGTGGGAGGCGGCCAAGTCTTTAGCAAGTGGGGACTAGTGGAAGGAAGTTAGGTCATTGGGACATGCTTTGAAGAGGATATCAGGGACCCTTGTCTCTTCTCATTTCTCTTTGCTTCCTAGCACTTTTTTCTCTATAATTTTATTTTCCTCAGGTGTTTGATATAGCATCACAAAGCTAACCCAGTCGGTTACTAATGGATATGAAAACTGTTTTTTCTGATAGATATTCAATCGACTCTCACTTCTCCTTGGGAATATCGGCTTCAGTACCTGTCTGCAAATTGGACTAGCACCTGTAACTTTGCACAAATTATCAACCATTGTCAAATATTCAGTTCCTCTGGTTTCCTTCCATATCTAGGTACAACCCTCCAAACTAAACTTTTCCAATTTATCTCCCTCTCTCCTGAAAACATTACCAAGAACTAAATCCTGACACCCATACCCATACCCAGATCCTAGGTTGCTGTGCCAGGATCTTCAAGAATCCAAAATCACCCTCTCACAATATATGGTTCAAAGGGTTTTGCAAGAACAATGCCAACAAGAATCCTTGCCTATTATTGTCTCTGAGGACCTATTTTGCCCAATCCAGGAGTTTTATGATCACTTCTGGGTTGTTCAGCAATGAGTGATATTCATTCATCTTGAACAAAATGCAGATGGTAAGCCGACAAAGTTCTCCTTTACATGAGTCTTGTACTCCTGGAAAGCAGAGATGGTTACGAAAACCACCAATTCATTTTTTTTGTTCCAGAAACAGTTAACCACAAAGGACCTCTCTGTTCTCACATATTACAGATAAGACCCTCTCTAACCTTCTTTATGATTCTCAAGGACTCATAGACTTTTTGTTTCATTTACTGGCTTCCATAAAAACTTAGACCTCATTTATTTTATTCAAGATATTTCCTCGTTAATGCATGTTCTCCCCATTGCAATAGTCTGAATAAAACCATCTCTTTAATGCTCAAAATGGTAATGCATTTATAGTCTTTGACAGACTATAACAACATAGCAACAGTGTTTTAGTCATCTCTTTTGCTGCTGTGACTAAAGGACTCAACCAGCACAATTACAGAGGAGAAAGAGTTTGAGGGCTCACAGTTTTAGAGGTCTTAGTTCATAGAAGGCTGGCTCCATTCTTCAGGGCTCAAGATAAGGCTGAACATCATGGCAGAAGAGGGTGGAGGAGAGAAGCAGCTCACATCACAGTGACCACAGCAGAGAGATATTCCACTCACCAGATACAAATATATACACCAAAGCCCCAATTCCCACCTCTTCCAGCCACATCCTCCCACATCAGTTACCACTCAGGTAATTCCTATCAGGGGATTAAATCACTGATTGGGTTAAGACTCTCACAACAAAATCATTTCTCCTCTGAACCTTCTTGCATTGTCTCACACATGAACTTTTGGGGGACACCTCACATCCAAACCATAACAAACAGCAATAATAAATTTGCGAGTTATCACTAATATGGCATTTTCTCTACCCTGGAAGTTTTAAAGATTTTGCAGATACAATGTGAATGGATTTGAGGAAATTTATTTGCAAAACCCAACCCAGAGCCAGTTCTAAGTACTTTCCAGGTTTTTGAATAAGATATATCAAAGAGGGGTTTCAAGCTGTTTAGAACCTACTGGGAACAACTTGGAAGCAAAAGAGAGAGTGCAAAAGACGTTTCAAGTTGAAAGGAATAGAAAGAGAATACAAAAGGACATTAAAAACCCAGTAGGTAAGACTAAAAAGTCACCTGGGGATTAGGAAGTGTTTGAAAAGTGTCCCAAGTTCCAAAGTGATAGTTTAGAACATTGAAAATATGTCTGGCAAAATGCTTCTCATTGTACAATTGCCAAATAACCTTCTGCACACTATAATTATGGAGCCTGCATGAATGTGGATAAAATGCAGTGTGAAGACTTAAGGTAGACTCTGTAATGATAGCATGGAGGCAGAATATATTGGTAATTGAGACTTATTTAAGCGTTCTTTTATAATAACAATTTTAAAATTCTGCAGCATCCTTCTGAAAAGGAGATGAACAATTTTTTTTAAAAAGTGATAAAAATAGGTAATATTTTAGTAAAATAGCTGGTTTTAGAAGCAAGCACAAGAATAGGCTGCCTAGGGAATATGATTTGAACACCACTGAAAAGGGGAGGCTGCATCTGCAAATATTAACAGTGTAGACACCTGAGTTCATTTTCAGAATTTTCATCCAGGCTCCACCTTGTAGTGTCTCTGTGAACCTATAAATGCTATTTAAACTCTTAATGCCACAAATCCTTCACATAGAAAATTGGGTCAATAATAATCCATATATCGTAGAGCTGCTTGGTAGAATAACAATGTAAAATATTATCAATAGATGAAATTATTACTCTTACAAGCCATCAGGCTCTGTGCTGAGGGCTTCACACAGGTTAGCACATTTAATGTTCACAGCAACATTACAAGGATGGTACTTAATATGAAGCCCATTTTCTGTCAAATAAATGGAGAAACAAAGCATTTCACTGACCTGCTTAAGGTCACCCAAACAAGTCATAGAATTTTGATTTGAAGCCAATCTTATGCTTGAAATTTCACCTTTATACTGTTATTGCTTCCATTTTCTAGGATCTTTAAAAATATCAATCTGCCCCCAAAGAAAACCATTGTCACCTTATAACTTAGCAGGGATAATGACTGTGATTCCAGAGGTTACAAAATATTGTCTGTCAGAACCAAATCTACTCTCTAATGTCTGTTCTGTGATAATAGATTGGAGCCCTTATAACTATTTCTTCATTGCCAGCTGGCATGATGTTGAGCTTCTTAGCCAGAGGGCACTGAAGGTAAGACAGAACAAGGAGGGCCCTGTGTCCCCTATGAGGGTTTGCCACCCAACACTAGTGGCTTAGGAAACTGTTTTGGACAATAAAAAGATCCAGGAGCTGTGCTTTCCAGCAACCTCTACTTCCTGCTTGAGCAATGGGCCTCTACTTGACTGATATATGACCTTCCTGGGTGGTGGTAGCAAGCACCTTTATCATATTTTGCCAGCTGAGCACCGACAACCCAACACACAATCAGAGGTTGCCTTTTCAAGTGCAAACCCAAGTGTCAAGTGTAAAGATCTCACAAGATGTGCAGAAATCCTGAGATTGGTGCAACTGCTGACTGTGTGCCCATGCCTGCAAAACCCACCCCTTTTCTCCTCCTGTCCTCAAGGAGTCCTCTGGGACCTACTACTCTGTATACCTTTTTCCTTAAGCTCCATCTAGCACAATCCCCACTATTCAAAGTCTTGCATGAATAGTGTTGTTTTGCCTTTTCACAATGCCTATCTCAAATGGGGGAAAGGACGCCAGGCTGAGCTGGTGATTTTGAGATCTGGTAATACAGAGCAAAAATTGTAGGCTAAGATGACAGGAGAAAGGTAGGCTAAACATTGTTGATAGGACCTCAAATTAATACTACCACTTTGGAAAGCTCTATGGAGATTCCTCAAAAGACTAGGAATGGGACCATCATATGACCCAGCTATTCCGCTCCTTGGAATCTATCCAAAAAAACTAAAATCAGCATACTGTGGTGATACATGCATGCCAATGTTTATAGCAGTGCAATGCAAAATGACCAAGTTATGGAACGAGTCCAGGTTCAGAAGAATGGATAAAGAAAATGTGGTATATATACACAATGGAGTTTTATTCAGCTATAAAGAAGGAAGAAATTATGTCATTTGCCAGTAAATGGATAGAACTGGAGAATGTCATGCTAAGTGAAATAAGCCAGACTCAGAAAGTCAAAGGTTGAATGTTTTCTCTCATATGTGGAAGCTAGAAAGAAAAATAAAAGGCATAAAAAAGGGATCTCATGAAAATAGAAGGGAGACCAATCCTGCAGATGAAAGGGTCCAAAAGGGAAGAAGAAGAAGAGAGATGAGGAAGTATTGGGGAACAAAATCTACCAAATCATGCTATATCCATGTATTAATTTACCACAATGAATTCGGATTATATGTCATTATAATACACTAATTAAAATAATAATAAAAGAGAAATTAGTAGAGTGGGGCAAGCAAATTGGGGCAAGGAGGAGGAGACAGAGAAGGTACTGGGGAAGGAGACTGATCAAATTATGTGCATATCAAAATATGGGGTAATGAATCCCACTATTATGAATAAATATAATGCACTAATAAAAATATAAATGTTTTAAAAAAGAGTAGGTAATACAAATAGTTGAAAGAAGCAACACCAAAAAAGCTGTACCTTGCCTTTTCTTGATTTTTTCCTCAAATTGAGCCTAAAGGAATCCTCAGAGATTGGTAACAGAGGGGCACTGGAGGAGAAATACATTGCTCTCCCATGTCTGTGTGCTCCTCTCAATAGGCCCCTGAAGTGCACTTTCTCCAGCGCTGGATTCCAACAGCACCAAGGCCCTGCAGTAGCACCTCCAGCTTCAGACTCCAGCACACACGGCTTCTGGAGAGCCCAGAACCAGTCTCTTCCCGTCAGCTTAGTGCCACCTGTCTGAAACAACACCATGACTAATCCTGCATAATATCCCCAAAGGACAAAGAGAGGGGCCACCTGAGTGATTCCTCCCTATGCACAGTCTCCCCCACACTCCTAAAGGGCTTTGCAGTGATTTCTGAGATATAACACCTCCCTATGAGTGGTTTTCCTTGGCACCTCCATGGGCAATTTCTAGCAAATTTCTACCTAAAGTAGTAGCTCTGTAGTTTTCCCATCCAGTGAGGCATGTTTGAACCCTCACCAACAAGGCCTCAGTCTCAGCTCTGGGGTGCATGAGCCTCTTCCATAGTCACCCTATCTCACACCTTGTAGTAGATGTTGCTCCTTTGATTTTTTTGCTCCTATATTCATTAGAGTTCTGTTTCCTTCTTCCTAATCAATGTTCTAGAATGCCTGTATATTGTGCCTAAAATCTGAAGAAAAAACTGAATTTAAAATTCATTCTGAAACGTGCCTACCTTGACTATAGGTGCTCTTTAATTACCACTCTCTTTCCTTCTTGCTATAGCTAGTTTCTTGAGCAATTGTTAGTTTTCCTTGGTAGATGTCCCACAGGCACCTCCATTTCAACATATCCTGAAAACTGACCTCATTTCCTAACTTTAAAACATCTTCTCCTATATTTCTTCTCTCAATGATAGTCTTTTACTTTGAAATATTTATCCAACCTGGAAAAATAAGTCATGCATTTCTTCACTTTGATCACAGCACACAATCCTTTCAATTCAATCTTGTTAAATTTTTTCAACTTGCTCTCTTTCTAAGTCCTTCTTTTCAAAATAATGATACATACCATTTGGTGAGTGGCTAGCATCAATAATTGTGCTATAATTAACCCCCATAGCTCCAAAGGCAGGTATCACTACCTCAATATTACATAAAAGAAACCAGAGTGGGTATAGTAATTCATCCAGATATAACTGATAGTTAAAGGCAAAGTGATGAGTCAAAGGCACATAGCTGGCTGTGCACAAGGTCCCACTGCTACAATATGCAGCTTCAGTCTGGCTCCCTTATAATGCATCCATCCACCACACTGTTCCCTGAAGCTTTCTAAAATGCAGATCTGGTCATATCACTTTCCTGTTTCAAACATTTCATCAGGAATTTCGTTCCTGGATAAGATTTGATAGGTAGTGGCAAGTCATCATTCTCACCATACCAGATAGAAAAGAAGAAAAAAAAAAACACAAATTACAAATAATATTTTTAAAGACATTAAAGGCCTGTGGAAGCCAAGATGACCACATTAAATATAATTCCAAACATAATAGGGCTTTTACTAGGTGAGTGAAGATGACCAAATATTTTCTTCCTTTTGAGGATTTATCACATTTGAGCATTGCTTAGACACAAACTTGCCATAGACTGAGAGACTCTTCAATGTACAAATAAAATCCAAGGAGTCTTGATGGCTATGTGAGTTGGTGTGATGTGCCAGAATCCAGAGAAAATGCACAGCTTTGGCTAGTGTTCCCCACAAGACAGCCTCTGAATTCTGTAGTGTGTTGGAGACTGTGGATTGGACTGGAAATGCAAAGCAATGTTTCCTACACTCTTGCTGGACTTAGAAGATAATATACCACTAAAGGGAGAGGTCTACAGCAGACACTTGAAATCAGACATGGCCTAAGCCAGCTAAAGCTCTACCTCAGCACTGACTGATCTCAGTTCCTAATCTGATAAAAGTGATCAGCCCCTTACCCTCTCTGCTGAACTAAGGAAAGAGTAAACTCTTGCTGGGGGAAAATAACATTAATTTCAACATCTATAGATCTTTCATACTTTTTGTCATTCAATATAAATTTACAAGGCTTGCAAAGAAGTAGGAAAATGTGACCAATAACCAAGAAGGAAAAACACATTAGAAACAGAACCAGTGTTCATTCAGAAATTGGTGTTGAGCAGAACAGGACTTTTAAATAGCTATTATAAACATGGTAAAGAAAACAAGTCATGGTGACGCACGCCTGTAATCCCAGTGGCTTGGGAGGCTGAGGCAAGAGGATCACAAGTTCAAAGCCAGCCTCAGCAAAAGTGAGGCACTAAGCAACTAAGTAGACCCTATCTCTAAATAAAACACAAAATAGGGCTGGGGATGTGGCTCAGTGGCCGAGTGCCCCTAAGTTCAATCCCCGGCACTCCTCCCCCCCAAAAAAAGAAGTCAGGTGCAGTGATGTGCACCTATAGTCCCAGATACAGAAGAGGCTAAAGCAGGAGGATCACTTAAATCCAAGAATTGGAGGCAAAGCAGGACAACATAGCAAGATCTCATCTCAAAAAGTAAATGAATAAATGGAACAGAGAAAAGATAAACAAAATAAATGAAAACTTATAATTTCAAATAGCACTCTAAAAATAAAAACATGTGTAATATAGCCAGGCGCAGTGGCAAGTGCCTGTAATCCACTTGAAGTGTAAAGCACTTCAAGAGGCTGAGACAGGAGAATCGCGAATTCAAAGCCAGCCTCAGCAATGGCAAGGTGCTAAGCAACGCAGTGAGACCCTGTCTCTACATAAAACACAAAATAAGGCTGGGAATGTGGCTCAGTGGTCAAGTACCCCTGAGTTCAATCCCCAGTACCAAAAAAAAAAAAAAAACTGATTAGGATGGGAAAAGATTGGATTAGGAAATTCAAAGAAAAGTAACATAAAACATACAAACTGAAGGCCAGACAAGAGGGGGAAAAAAACCCAATGGAAAAAAAGAAAAGCATCAAAAGATTTAAGATACAATTAAACTCTCTAAAATGCATGTAATCAGTGTCCTAGAATAATAGGAGATAGCAGGAATGGGAGAAATATTGTATGAGAAAGATAATTGCTGAGAATGGTCACAGTTCGAGAAAGATATATTTAAGAATGTCTATGAACTTTAAGCAATAAAAACATACAAAAATTGTATTTAAATCCATCACAATAAAATTTTTGAAATCCATGGATAAAGGTCCTAAAAGCAGCCAGAATAAGAAGCATCAATAATATTAAGAGTGGGATTTTAAAGAGGAACTATGGAAGCAAAGAAACATGTTATCTTTAAAGAGTAGAAAGAAAAATAACCTTGCCATCTACAATTTTAAACCCAGTGATAATCTCCTCTCACAGTCAAAATGAAATTAATGCATTTTTCAGACACATAATAGCTAGAGAAAATATTGGTATGTAGACCCATATTATAAGAAATACTGCAGCAAGTTCTTCACATTAACGGAAATGATTTCAGATGGAAGCCTGGTATCACAAGAAGGACTGAAGGGCACAGGAAAGAGTATTGTACCTCTAGGGTAATCACTAAAACAATAACACAAAGAGATATAAAAACTGAAGAGGTTATCATAGAGGAAATAATGTGTGGTAATTCAGAATAATTAAGTAAAACATTTCAATAGCTCCTCACTTCTGATTTAATAAATGCCTAGTATACGAGGCACTCCATGATCTGGCCCCCTGTGTCTACCTAGTCTAATTCTCTTCATGCCCCTTCTAGAATGCAGCCTTAGGAAATCCATGTGTCTCCCATAGCACATCATGTTACTCAAACCACCTTAGATTTGCATATGCTACTCCTTTACCAGAAACACCCCCTACTTTTCTTATCTGCAATTTAACAGTTCATACATAGCTCAGGCATAATCTTGTTTCCCTGAGAAAACTTCTCTGAATTTCCATGTGTTTCCACAGTACCCAGTGCTTATCTGTACCATAGCCCTTGTTGTAAATATGATTGTTTACTTATCTCCTTCCCCAGCTAGACTTTTCAAGGTCTTTGAAGGCTAGGCCTCTACATTTTATCTCTGTGTCTCCAGCATCCAGCATAGATGCTAGCACATTCCATATCTACCTTAGGGAATGCCAGAAGCACAAAGGGAAGGCATTCAATATCTAAATACATTCATGAACAAGCATTATTTCAGGATCTTCTAGTAGAAGACTATAATATTATTTACAGTATGTCACAATCTGCTTCCATCCTCCACTCCTTTATTTCTAAATAGCACATGAGTACCTCAAACTCAACACATTCTAAACATGACCCATTCCATTTAACACCTACTTGTGTTAACTTGTGTAACACCTACTTAGTTACTGTCTCAATATCTGAAGTTGTCCATAGCAGTCCATTTAGAGCCTTTTTTTTTTTTTACTTCTGTCCCTTTTTCTCTCTGGTGTGTCTTTTCTCACATTATTCCCTTAGTCTTGACTTGCTGGTCTCCTTCTTTATGGTTTAAACACATACATCCTCATTCTGTTAGTCCCAGCTCAGATGTGACCCTCACTCTGATTTCCTTCCCAGGCCCCAGCCAGGAAGAATCTGGCTTCTTCCTTGGTACCTTTTGTGCTATACTATGTCATGTATTCTGTATAATCAATAGTTTGCATTGGTACCTCTCACAAGCTTGTGAAGATTTTAAAAGGCAAAACTGTTTTCCCTTGCAGAAAAGGCACATGACAGAAATTTCTTTTTAATAAAGGTAAATGAAGAAAAGCTAAAGAAAGAAAATTTAAAAGGAAAAGAAAGCATCTTTCTTTAAAAACTATGGAGAAATTACAAGAAAATATAAGAAATTTAGTTGAAATTTTTTTCTTTGAAAATGTCTTAGAATCTCTACATATTTTACATATTTTTATCTAGTCATCACCCCCAATCCACAACATTCATATCCTCCCTGCCCGTAAGCAGAATTCATCTACATCTCCATCCTGCTGCAGAGTATGAAAGGCCCTTTGTGAATGGGATTTGCTTCTGTTTACCTGTCTCTCTCCCTGGCTTTCTCTACAGCTTTTGCATACCCTCTGCTGTCTATTCATCTTGCTTGAATTCGGACTCCCTGCTCCATCTTGGTTTTCTCCTCTGTGCTTATCCGAGGTCTGAACAGTCTCTATAGCTTCATCTTGGCTCTCAGAATCTTTTTTAAATATCTGCTCTCCAGATGCTCCCTGTCTGCATCTGCCAAGAACAAGATAACTACTCCCCTTATTCATGATTAAAGGTGGATCTTCCTGATGAAAAATGATAGGGGGATAGATTGGAAACCTCATCAGATACACTTAAATGTTATTTAGACTCATGGTTACTGGCCTCACATTCCTAAGAGAAATGAGCACAAGCCACAGATGACCCTCATGAGAACTAGCAAATTATTACAAATTTAGCAAAAAGGAACTCTAAGAAAAGATAAAAGGAAACTGATGATAAGTAGACTAGAAACTATGGTGATGAGGAATGACAGATATACTTTGCTCATAAGTGGAATTTGAAGCAAAAATAAATAAACAATGCCAAGCAGCTGTTCTCCCTTTCCACAGGGGACCAAGAGAAAATGAGAAGCTCAAGCATACACAAAGTATGGACATAAGGAAACACCTTTCTACCACAAGGACTATTATTGCTCAAGGATGATGCTGAATGTGATGTCAGAGGATTTGGAAAGTTAAGAAGCCACAGATCTCAGACAGCTGCCGTGTAGTTCTGATTTTTTGATTGTTGCAAGTTGAAAACTTACACTGTTCATTAATTATTTTAAATGAGCTCCCCTGTAGTGTGCATATGCTTTTTAAGTGCTTCACTGAAAATCAGATTGTGCTACCTGTGTTCCCACAAGGGTTCCCCTTCGTGGGAAGGATTTGCATGCAGGAATTATTCTTCAAATTCTTAGACACTCAGAAAATTAGAATAGTCTGAAAATTTGAGCATTCTTTTGCACATCTTATTTCAAATCTTCAGAGATACATTCACTTGTATTTTCTAAGTTAAATTTTCTTGCCCTCTCTTAATAGCCCAACACTGCAGCTGGCAGCCTCTGAGACAATACCCTTTAAGTGGCCTCTATTTTTAGAGACATGAATAGAACAAAACCAGATTGCCAGAGACTCTCTTCTAAAGCAGTCTCATGATGCCTCATTTTCTGGGACCAGTTTTGAATATTAAGGTTATTTTGGGGAGAGAAGTTCTCATCCATAGTAGATGCACGATACAAGTTCGTGGCATTCTGACTTCAGAAAGGGACGAAATAAAAATATCTCTTTTGTGAATTCCAGCCTGTTGACTCTCCTGAGAGCACAGACCAGCAGCTGAGCTATAAATCCTAGCAAACTAACCACTTCATTTCACTATAGCCTACAAGGCAAACGTGTTAATTTCATGCTTTTCTACTTCATTTTTTAAATTAAGTTTAGTGGAGAGAGATGATGGAGGTGTATGATGACTGAGGACTTACTTTCAGAAAGTAAAGGAAGCGCTGGAATTTGGGGATGCTCCTCCTCTGGTTTTTCTCTAAAGTATTTCTCAGGGTCTAGAAGAAAAGCAGGTTTCTTCACTTCAGGCAGCTCTTCCAGGCCTCTGATGCTTAATGACCTAAATGCACCCTCGCAACAGCAGGCTTTAGGGAAGGACAGGGGAAAAGGACAGTATCATTCATCCTTTAGAAAAAGCTAGCACATTTTTCAAGTTGACTTTTTAAAACTGAACCTTCCTATTACTCAGCTGGTACAGCTGCAATGATCAACAAACATTATAAACACAGCTGTTCAAAATAAATCCAGGGTCCTTTCTATTCAAAGGGACCGAGATGAACTCAAGACTTCTCTTTCATTTATTTATTTATTTTTATTTTGCTATTTTTCCCTTGAAAATGAAGATTTTATAGTTTTGGAAATGTTCCAGTTTCTCTTTTATCTACAAGAAAATTATATTTCCTTTGTGAAATGGAATCTATTTACTTTTCAGTATTTAATTTTTAAAAAATCTATAATTTTGAATTGGCGGGTACTTTTTTCATTACGCTATAATGTAAACCAGGGTCATACCATTGTATTTATTATGCACACAAAAGAGATGATGGGAATCTATTTTAATCAGGCCCTTAAAATCAATGTTTTAGACAGAATGAAAAAAATGGCTTCATATGTAAGTGGATAATGGAATAGAAATCAACAAAAGCTTAATTCAAGATATGACTTTATGTTGTTTATTAGCTCCATGAAGATAGAAACTATACTTTTCCCATTATGAGGCTCAGTACCTAGGGTAGGTTCCACAGTCAGCACCTGCTATAGAACAAGTCCCGTGCAGCTTTGGAATCCTGAGAGCAAGAATGTTTTTTATTCATTTTCATATTTTCCTCTTTATTTTTTATTTAAAATTAAATTATATTCATTAAATTACAAATTTAGCAAAGAGGAACTCTGAGAAAAGATAAAAGGAAACTGATAATAAGTTTCCTTATTAAAGTAATAATTTAACTGATAAAATTTATTTTAATTAACACATAAAGCAATATTCTGCATATTAATGGGGTACCATGTGATGTTTTGATACAAATATAAATTGTGTAATGTTTAAATCAAGCTAAACATATCTATCACCTCAAATGTTTATTATTTCTTTGTGGTAAGAACACCCCAAATCCTTTCTTCTAGTTTCATGAAATATACAGAACACCATTATTATCTAGAGTCACCCTCCTATGCAATACACATCAGAACATCTCCTTCCTGTATAACTGTAATGCAGCGCCCATTGATCACCTTTTCCCCACCCCTCTACCCCCACCTCCAGCTTCTAGTAATCCCATGCTCTTTTCCCAGTACTGGTGAACGTGGGTCCTCTCAGATGCCAGGCAATTACACTCCCAGTCCTGGAAACCACCATTCTACCATCAAATTCTAAGAAATCAACTTCTCTTAGATTCCATATGAGTGAGGTTATGCCGCACTAGTCTTTCTGTGCCTTGTTTGTTTCACTTAACATAATGGTCTCCAGTTACACCCAGGTTGTCAGTATCATCGTTTCTTAAATGCTTTATAGAAACTGTCAACATTCTGATGCAATCTCTCTTTTGGGAATCACAAGATTCACTTTACATATGTTTTCTAGCTTACAGTTGCATCACTTACATGCTGTGTAGCCTTGAATAAGTTACTTAATATCTCTGAGTCTTACTTTCTTCCTTTGTTTAATGAATAGCATAAAATCTTACAGTAGGTTTTTTTAAAGAAATACAGACATTCCTGGCATACAGAATAGCTATTTCCCTTACACTGATCTATAAAATAATAACATTATAAAACTATATCAACAATGATTACTTACTGGCTGATTTAATTTCACCATAATAAAGTTTAGATGTTTTTTTCTTATAAATATCTCTTTCCTCATATTTCACATCTAAATTTATATCTTCTGACAATTTAACACTGGAAAGAAATAATTTGTGATAAAATAAATTATTAACTACAAGGACAAAGAGTTTACAGCAATAAGTACATATCATACTTGTACAAAAAAAAATCCATTCCTGTGTACTTAAGTAGTGACATCTATTTACACTAGTCAAGACATACCTTTGGATAAAATGCCTGCTAGCCAGGTGATGATATAAGAGGAAGAACAAGAGGCCAAGAGTCTAGTTAAACAAAGACTCTGTTCCCATAACAACTGGAAAGTAAAAAAAAATTATGCAGAATAAAATTTCACAGATAGACACGCTCACATCCTTGTCCTATGAGTAAATTACATGAGCAATGAGGAACATGTAGCAGTGGTCCACGTCAGGGCCTCCATCTTCACTTAAGGTATAAAAAAGGCAAATGTTTAGTAGATTTAGAGCTTACCCCATGAATCTATAAAAAAATTTTAGATTAGTTGAATCCACAGAAAAAAAATTTTTATCAACAAAACATAGAAACCGTTATTACTCAGCTCTATGAAATTCTGTGAGAAAAAAGAAAATAATCTCAAAAACTTAATATTTATTACTATAGACTTCAAACTTAACAGCCACGACTGGTGTTGTCAAAAATCATTATTAATGTCTAGGGAGTACCAGACCTAAAAACACACCCATCTTCCCCAAGCCCTGGAGAGCTACGGGGACCTTCCCCTGCCCACATCCTTCTGATTCCCTTCTCTGCTTGCTTTGGCTCTTCAAGGCCACACCCTTTTGTTCACAATTCTGCTTCATATTTTGTAGTTGTAGGACCTTGAGATATTTCTTATATTCTTGACCCTAATTTTCCCTTCTATGCAATGAGATTTCTGCTGTGGTTTACCTCCTCCTTTAGGAAATTCAATGGATAAAAGACGGTGATGTGCCTAATAAATAATGTCATTCAATAAATGTTAATTGCCTTCCTTCCTTTCCTTTATTCTATTTTTGCTGTATCTCACAAATTCAGCTTAAAATGTCAATACAAGCAAAATTAAATCTATGTACCCTTAATGTTAATATCAGACGCTATTTATATAGCTTTTTTTTTTTTTTGGTACTAGGGATTGAACTCAGGGGTGCTCAACCACTGAGCCACATCCCAGCCCTATTTTGTGTTTTATGTAGAGACAGAGTCTCACCGAATTGCTTAGTGCCTTGCCATTGTTGAGGCTGGCTTTGAACTCACAATTCTCCTGTCTCCGCTTCCCAAAGTGCTGGGATTATAGGCGTGTGCCACCACACCCGGTTTATTTATATAGCTTAAAGTAATAATTTATTTTTATATACATAAATAAAGTTTTAATTTTAGAATTCTTTTGGGGTTTACAGAAAAGGTATGACAATTGCTCAAAGTTCCGGTATACCTCTCACCCAGTTTTCTAGTTTTCTCTGTTGTTAATATCTTTTACTTATTTATTTTTGGTACCTGGGACTGAACTCAGGGGTACTCAAGCACTGAGCCACAGCCCAAGCCCTATTTTGTATTTTATTTAGAGATAGGATCCCAATGAGTTGCTTAGCACCTCACTGTTGCTAAGGCTGGCTTTGAACTGATCCTCTTGCTTCAGCCTCCCGAGCCACTAGAATTACAGGCATGTGTCACCCGCTCGACCTCTATTGTTAATATTTTACATTACCATTTATCACAATTAAGAAATAAATATTGGTACATTATGAGTTATCAAATTTAAAATTTTTAAAAGGTTTTTACTAGTATTTTCATGTTCTGTAATGACAAAATTCTACTTCATTATCTGAATCCTGAGGCTTCTCTTGCCTGTGACAGTTTCTTGTACTTTTCTTGTTGATCATGATCTTGACAACTTTGAAGAATATGGGTCAGACTTTTGGTATAATACTTCTCAATTTAGGTTTGTCTGACATTTTTATTAAACTGGTGTCATTCCTTGTTGGGAGGAAGGCCACAGAGCAAAAGTGCCTCATCACATCCAACCCAGGATGCGTGCTATCAAGCTGACTCCCCACTGCTGCTGTGAGCCTTGGTCACTTAGCTAAGACTGAGTTTGCCCATTTCACAGTAATAACAGCTTACAGCACCCACTCTAATGTTACTTTTTCTCTGGAAGCAACTTAACTAAGCACAGCCCACACTTGAAGAGAGCTGAGGAGAGGAGTTAAGCACTGTTTTTAGAGTAGTCAGAATATCTACATAAGTTATTTGGAATTACAGATTTTTTTAGGAGAGCTTTGCCATCCAAAAGCCTTAAGGTAGGTGGATAATTTGTTTCCCAAATGATGCTGGATTGGCCTGGCTCACAGTATGCCATCTCCTATAAATAATAGCATGCTATTTAGCCACTGTCTGAGCTTTGAAAACAGAATGATCATTTTGAGAGAGTAAGGGAATCTGTAACAATAACAAGTAGGTGAACACTGGAAAGATGGGCTGTGATGTAGTTAGGCCTTGGAAGTTATTGGGTTAAGAATACACTTTTCCCCTAGAAAATTGTTGATGAAGTACAAAGGTTGAGGGATAGCACCTAGAAGTAGGAAGTTTCCTTTTTTGACTAGTTAACACCTTTTTTGATATTTTTTTTACCATTGATTTTCCCCAAAGCACACAAAACTCTCCACTGCCTTTGGACTATCTGCTTTCTGGCTGACTCATCTGGTGGTGTTTGAATTAAGTATCTTTTTGCAAAAACAAAATATTTTGTCTTATCCATAGCAGGATAAAAGCAGGCAGGGCACAAAAGAATCTTCTAGGATTGTAACAAATTGCACTACTTATTTAGATGTTTGCCTATGAAATGTGGTTAGATAGATAAAGCTGCAAGAAAAAGGGAACTCTACATTGCATTAGATCAGAAGGCCAACAATGTATTGCTTCTTTCCTATAGACAACTAACATGGGGGGTGTTGTTACCATGAAAGCGTGTTTGGGACCAGGAAGAGGTAACCGTTACTAGGAATAGATGTCATGGATGAAGATAAAGAAGAAGAAGAAACCAGGTGCAGTGACACATGCCTGTAATTCCAGCACTATGGGAGGCTGAGACAGGAGAATCACGAATTCAAAACCAGCCTCAGCAACAGTGAGGTTCTAAGCAACTCAGTGAGACTCTGTCTCTAAATAAAACACAAAATAGGGCTGGGGATGTGGCTCAGTGGTGGAGTGCCCCTGAGTTCAATCCCTGGTACCAAAATAAGAAGGAGGAGGAGGAGGAGGAGGAGGAGGAGGAGGAGGAGATGAAAGATTTAAAGAAAGTTCTATGACTTTTGGCAAAAACGCCCCGCATGTGGGACCTGTTGTGGGCTCTGGCAGCCTTGGCACCAGTTCTGTGAGAAGGAAAGACTGTAGCTGATCTCCCTTCTCTCAACTCTGGCTGCAGAGGGAAGATGATGACAGTGATACTTACTGTAGTGCCCTACTAGTCATAAAAGAAAAGTATAAGGACTTTGAGTGGTGGCTTTCACATAGGGGGTACTTGACAAAATATTCGATGACTTGACTGAGAGACCACCAATTTTTAAGGTTTTTATATGATGCTTGTTGGACAGCAGCACAGCGTGGTGGCAGAGGGCTGATTCAAGCCAGAGTGTCTATGTTTGGATTTGATCTACCTCTTGCTAGTTAATTTGGTTCAGAGTGAATCACATAGCTTCTCTCAGCTGAGGTTTGCTGAGCTGGGAAATGGGGATGATAGTAATGGCGATCATCTATGATTATAGTGAAAATTAAATGATTTAAACATATAAAGGCCTTAGAACAGTGCCTGGAATATAGTCTGAGGTCTATAGGTACTGGTTACTATTATGTTCAGACAGAATAAGATGATGCTTTTTACACAAAGCAGGACATTCCAACAGCCCTCTAAGCCAGTTCTAAAACCCTTGGGAGCTCTCATTATGATAGACAAAAAGTAAGGAGATAAAGCACTCCCCATAACAATAACTTCCTGCACCTGCCTGTAATTTTAAGCCTTACATTTCAAAAATTAAGTAGACTTTCATTTGTTTTCATTTGTCATATCTGGGCATAGGATAATTATTGCCACAGATTGTTGGTAAAAACAGATAGTCAATCCCCTAGGTGTTTTATATCACATAAGGCCTATTTTGAAATGAGATTTGAATGTTGTGTATTTTTTATTACAGTTATCCACCCATTTTCTAATTCAATTTTTCTCACGACATCTGCTGGCAAAATAATTAGGTAATCAATAGCTTACAAGTAGTTGTAGGTGTCAGTTTCCTTCTAACAATAGTATGGAATTCAGAACACTATAATTTAACATGGTTAAAACACCTTAAATTTAAGTGTGCCTTAATCAGTCATGTATAAACTTACTCAGAAATTTGTTTAATTTCTCATCTGATTTCTTTATCCTGGTTTCTAATAATGAATTTATTCCTGTTAAGCAATGTTGTAAATGGTAGACAAGGGGAAATGTGTCAGATAATAGAAAGGGAAATACAATTGATCTTTGTTGGCCTAAAATAAGAATGAAGATCAATGAATGAGAGTTCTATGACAGGATAGATCTGACTGACATTAGAATCCTTCTGTAATGGAGCGTTTGACAGCGAATGAATATATTGCATAGAAATTACTCAAAAAGAGACTGGGGTGTGCTTCTTAAAGATGCCACAAGAGTTGGTCTGGCGCACTTCTAATATCTCTTTCAATGTTATTATTAAATTACTAAAGTTAATAAACATGAAAAAATAGTGTTTACTTTGAAAACAAAGAATCCAATTTAAAACAATGATATCTCCCTGGTAGTTTTAAGATGACAGTAGCATCCAATCTCAGTTCCAAGGCAGGAAAGCAGCTATTCTACATAAGGCCTGTAGAAGATCCCACATTTCCAGACAGCAGTTTTAGTGAATGTCACAAAGAACTCTAAAGCTCATGACTCAACAATTCCACTTCCAAGAATTGTCTCTAATGATGAATTCCATTGGGTACTCCAACATGGGCCCATGAAGGAATTTAAAGAAATATTTTTCCTGTGCTGGGTGGTATGTGTGAGGCACTGGGTTAGATTCTCAGCACCGAATATAAATAAATAAAGGTTCATTGACAACTAAAAAAAAAAAAAAAATTAAAAAAAAGAAAGAAATGTTTTTCCCAGTTAAAATATGTAAACAATGGACATATTTGGAAAGCTATATGATAAGCAGTGGAGATGTAGCTCAATGGTAGTGTTTGCCTAGTATGTGCAAAGCCCTGGATTCAATCCCAATACCACAAGCAACAACAAGAAAACAACATGAAAAATTCCTAGGGAGTCATTATGAATATTGATATCCATAGATGTTCATATTAATTAATACAGAAATGTGTTCACTGTATTTTTTGAATGACAAAACACACTATAAACTCTGTTAAATTCCCATTTTTATCATATTAATTTTTTTTATTTTCTGGAAAAGTCTGGAAAGTGAAATGCCTAAATGTTAGCAATGGCTTTGCTACCCTGATTTTCTTTTTCTTCTTATTTGTTAGTAATTCCAAATTTCCCTATAAAGAAAACATGTTGTTTTTACAATATAAAAATATTCTAACTTTACATTGTGTAAATTATTCATCTTATATAAATATTCATCTTATATAAATGTTTCTAGACTAAAATGATTTTATGAGCCCCAAAATTAAATATTGATATAATTTAAGAAAAATTCATATCCACTATTGTTATTTCTTATTATATTTCTTCATTTCTTTCTTATTTTATCATTTTTTAAATCAGAGTATGACTTTTGTAAAATTTAAGGAAGAAGGAAATCTACATCTCTGTATCAGCTATTAAATTAGCATTAGGACTTTCTTTTGATCTTTCAAATTCTGTATTCATCTTCATCCCCCCATGACTTAAATAGAAGAATGCTCTTGACCACTACCTACTTCTTACATGTAATATTATAAAGTATTATAAGTGGTATGGAAACCAGGTATTTGTGTACAAGTCAGAAGATAATATACACCAATTGTTTTTTTCTGGAAAGAGAATCTAGGCACAAAAATGAGAATATAAATGAGAACATAAATGAGAATTAAATCATTTAATTTTTCCTGCATGTTTGTTGATTCTTTCATTTTCTATAGCCTTTTTCTTTCTCCATCCTTCTTAGCCATGCCCTCAGATGCATACTCACATACACACCACATATACTTTTTCCTGTTTAGTCTCTCTAAACTTCCACACACATTTATTTTTCCTTCAAATTTTTGCATATAGACGATAACTGGCATAATATCCTCCTCAAATTTATTAGTTGAATTTTTTAATCTGACTAGGTAAAGGGGCACATTCTTCAGAAAACATTTTCTTAGGAAGAAAAAATTGTTGATAATCTCTTTAGTGTTGGACAGATAACTCAAAGGACACTTTATAGCTGACAACTCCACTGGCCTTGTGTTTTTCACACAGGATTCCTGGTCACATTCCTGGGAGAAGTGAAGGATGTACCTAACAATGCAATTCTAAAAACACATTTTTAACCATTTTATTTCAATTAGTTCAGCAATTCCTTAATGACATTTTTCTGTACTCTCTCATTTCAATCCCTTCCTCTGAATTAGATAAAAATATGCATTTTTCAATACCATTAGCACTTTTGATATATTATTTTGTCCTTTGAAAAAGTACTGTACAGCAGAGAAAGCTTTGCATCATCCCTGCCCCCACCTGGGAATCTCCCACAGCCTATAGAAGCACAACCCATGTGAGAGGATTGTTCTTCTGTATGCCCATTTATTATAACAGAGAACAAAGCTCAGGTTTTTAAAGAAATCTGTGAATTTAAAAACATATCAGCACTAATTTTTATAAAACAAAGTGCTTAGGATGAATAGGTAGTGAAATAAAATGAGATAGAATTGAGAAAGTAGTAAAACATTCAAATTACAATTTTCAAACCTAAGGAAAGGCTGATAAAAAAATTTAAAAGCATAACTGAGTTTGTCACAGGGAATGGGAAATTACATATTGTCTGAAATACTCTTAAGCAGGAATCTGTAACACTTGCCTTTACTTTTTCAGGAATGTGACATTGAGAGTAATAGTAATCTGTGTTTCCCTGGGGTGACTTTATTTCCTTATCTGCAAAATTTAGTTGGGTGTGTAGTAGGGACATTTTATCTTTCCATTCTCAGCATTCTCTGCTTGTACAGGTTTTGTTATGCTATATTTCTAAATTGGAAATATCCTTTTGCCTGAAAATAAAATACCACTTGACATTTCAGCAAGCCACAATTCAAGGAAATGGAAGAACAAATACCAAAGTGTAATTTAGAATAAGATTTTTTTTCTCTTCTATTTAGCTGTCAGTAGAAGTCCAAAATGTCTGAGAGCAAAATTGTTAATTAGGAAGTGAAATATTCCCATGTTCCAAAGTAAGGTGCTAGATTCCTTATATAGGCCCACTTTGTCAAGGAGATAGCTCCAAAACTGACATGTGATACTTAGGCCAATTAGCACCCTAGGATACAAGAGACACACATTAGACATTAACAGGGAGGATTGTGTCAGAGAGAGTTACAGGTATGTGCTGAGGCCCATTCCAATGAGAGGAGAGGGAAGCTTCTTTCTCCCTTATTTCTAGCTTCTATTCATGTTGACTAAAGAACTTGATGGATAACCAACAGAGAAACATGATGGATTGGTTTCTCATTCATACCTTAAAAAGTCCACAGGAAAAAAACTGTGGCCCAACTGGGCAAGAAAGGGATATAGTGGATGGAACAGTTGCCATGGCGAAGATGCCTGAGGTTTTCCTAGGAGCCAAACAGAAGTGAACCCAAGAGGAATTGTGCAAGAAGGGAAAGCCTGGAAGTATGAGGAGGTTAAAATAAAAAATAAATTGTGATGCACAGAGAAGAGAGAGCCAAAGAGTGCATTCGTCTGGAAATGTGCAATACAGAGGTCCTGAGTGGGACCATCAAAGAACCCTCAGCTGTACCCCCAGGTGTGAAGGAGAGGGGAGAGTCAGCTTTGTCCATCTCCCACACAGGGAGAACAGCAATGCCGCATTCTCCTTTTCTTTCATCCTCCTTTGATAGCCTCAGTGAATGAGAAACTGTGACCAATGAGCAACAGGAAGGAAGAAAAGACAGTTTTTGTTATGGTGTTCCACTTATTCAAGATTTTAAAAATGACAGTAGCATTGCATTGAAATATGGTGGGAATTTTACAGAAGAACTATCTTTTTGTCAGTTCTCAGTAACTCCTATGTCTTTTTTTTGGAATAAGTAATAGATCAAAAGTACCAAAATATTTTTTGTTTGTCTTCCTGTAGTAGGTTCAAATATCTATTCCTACCAAAATTTGTTTTGTAATTGTATGTTTATATTGGGGGAGAATGTCTATTTTTATAAACATTTAATAATTCTTTACTGAATTAATAATTATTAACCTTTCGAAACAGAAAGCATCAGATTCAGACAGTTGTACTGGAAAATTCTATAAAGTTTATAAGGAGGAAATGATACCAATTCTATACATATGTTCCAGAAAACAGAACATTTTGTAACTCATTCCATGAAGCCAACATAACTCTCATGCCAAATCAGACAAAGATATTTCAATAAAGAAATACTACACACCATTCTTTCTCATGAACATAATTACAAATATCTGCAAGGCAATATTAGCAATAAACTCCAATAATATATAGATAATTATCTACCATATCCAAGTGGATTTATTCAGATATGCAAGGCTGGTTTTCTATTTGAAAATCAATTGCTATAATTCCAACTGTGTAGAAAAGAATATAATAAATAAAATAATCCTCTCAAAATCAAAATCATATTAAAGGCTTCAGAAGAAAAAGCATATGATCAGACTGACAGATACAGAAAAAAACATTTTGACAAAATACTATACCCATTCATGATAATAACTATCAGCAAACAGAAAAGAAGGAAACTTCCTCATCCTAATAAAGAACATCTACAAAAGACATTCAGCTATCGTACTTAATTAAGAGAAACTACCTGGTTTCCCCCAAAGACCAAGACCAAGAAAATAAAAAAGGATGCTTCTTCTTGCCATGCTAACTCCAACATCATATTGGAAGTCCTAGCTAATGAAATAAAGGAAATGAGAGTTATATATGTTGGAAAAAAGAGGTAAACTTATCTTCACTTGAAAATGGCATAATTGGGCTGGGGATGTGGCTCAGTGGTTAAGCAACCCTAGGTTCAATCTCCAATATCAAAAAAAAAAAAAAAGAAAGAAAATGGCATAATTATTGTCTACATAGGAAATCCCAAAGAGTAAAAAAAACAAACAAACAAACAAAAAAGCCTTTTGGAACTCATAATCTAGCAAGGATTTAGGAAACAGAGTTATTGTACAAAAAAAAAAATCTATTTCTTTCTTAAATACTAGCAATAAACAATTAAAATTTGACATTCAAAACAGATCATTCACATTAGCACCATAGCACCAAAATTGAAATATTTAGTTATAATATCTACAAAATACATACAATAACATCTATGTTAGGAAAACAACAAACTCTAATGAAGAAAATCAAAGAACACCTGCATAGACGTAGAGATATTCATGAGAAGAACAATTTAATATTGCCATTTTTCCCACATGATTTATAGATTCAACATAATCTTAATGATAATTCTAGAAAATTAATTTGGGTTATCAACAAATTGACTAAGCTTTTTATGAAGACATAAAAGACCCAAAATAGGAAACAGAATATTAAAGAAAAAGTAGGAGGATTAATAAATACCCACTTCACCTCAAGACATTATAAAGCTACAATAATCAAGACAGAATAGTATTTTTGAAAGAACAAAGATATTAATGTAATAGAATAGAGACCCCAGAAGTACATAAATACAGTGAACTGATTATTAGTAATTGTGTTATTCATAATTGCCAAAATGTAGAAGCAATGAAGATCTCTGTCAATGGTGAATCAATAAACAAATTGTGGTACATCCATATGATTAAACTTCATTCAGTGATAAAAGGAAATGAGCTATTGTATTGAGTTATGGGAGAATTTTGAGAAATTTTAAATGCATATTACTAAGTGAAAGAAGTTGACCTAAAAATGCTACATAGTACACAACTCCAACTATATGACACTCTGAATTACATAAAGAAGATAATAAAATATCAATGACTGAAGGATGTGAGGAGGGATGGGTAAATATAACATGAACCATCTTTAGAGCAGCAAAAATTTCTCTTCTTCTTTTTTTTTTTTTTTTGGTACCAGGAATTGAACTCAGGGGTACTCGACCACTGAGCCACATCCTGAGCCCTAATTTGTGTTTTATGTAGAGACAGGGTCTCTCACTGAGTTGCTTAGGGCCTCAGCCTTGTGGAGGCTGGCTTTGAACTCGCGATTCTCCTGTCTCACCTAAAATTTTCTGTTCTGATACCGTAATGGTGGGTATATGACATTATGCTTCTGTGAAAGTCCATAGAACTATACAAAATAAACAGTGAGCCCTACTGTAAACTATGGATTTTAATGTGCAATATCAGTATTTATTCATCAATTTTAACAAATGTACCATTCTAGTGCAAGACATTGTGTATGGGGGTCATTATTTCTGATCATTTTTTGTCCTTTCTGTGGCATTGTTCTGTAAACCTAAATAAATTATATATGCAATATGTGCACATGATAAAATTTCAATTGTGAAGAAAATGAAATAAATGAAATCATCCTCTCAAAATAAGCCAATTGTTTAGTATTGAAGGTGAAATTATGAGAGCATGGGTTAATGAGAATATAGGAAACAAAAATAATACTGAAATTGCGTGGCATTAGGGAGTGAATGAAAGGTAAGAATGGAAACTTTCAGAGCAATGTGAAGAGGAAAAATGTCTGAGCAAGGTAGAAAGGCTAGAATCTTTGAGGAAGGCGATGCCTAACATTCAGTTAAACTCTTAGAACTTCTTTTATATAAACCCCTGTGCACTTTACCAAAACCAGGAGTAAGATTCGATGTTCTGAGACAATAGATAAACTGATGAGAGAGGGAATGAGGGTAGTGAGGGTTAGATATACAGGTGGTCATTGTTTTTGAGGAAAGGTACTAATTTCCACAGTTAGGTTGATGATTGAGTAGAAATAAAAGACTGAAAGACAGTGAATATAAATCAAGAGTGCAATGGATGCAAGAAATAACCCTGAGAACATAAACTCCCTCCTACCTACTAATCCCCCAAATTTTAGAGAAATCTGGAAGTAGAGGTAGTCACTGGACAGCCATAGAGCACAGAAGGACATTTGGGCCAACTTTATCTTTTCTGCTCTCCACTCTAGTTGGCATGTGGATAATGCTTAAAATTTCTTACTTGTATGTTGAGTAATCTTTGCTTTTCTTGTTAAGTAGAGAATATTCTGTTGGATCTAAACATGATTCCTCTTTAGAAAACAAAGGTTTTATTTTCATACTTTCCTCTTGAGTTTCACTTGCCATTAAATTAGTATCTCTTTTAGGAAGAGAAAGACAGTTGTCAATATGCCAATGCTTTGCCTAAAAAAAAAAAACAAAGAAATCTATTTTATTTTTATAAAATATATTTTCATTAAATTTTTTTGTATTTACTATGTATTAGATTACAAATTGACATCCTAGGAACACACACAAACAGAAATTTACTTTGATGGACTCCTTTGTATAAGAAGCTTACAATCTCAGGGGGAGATGAAACATTATGCTAACAAGGGCAGAAAATGAGACATGTTATAACAAGAAAACAGAAATTCACTGAAAAAATAATAATAGACTACAAAAGTTTTATAACCACTTCCACTTCAAGCTCTTGAATAGCAAATTGTATATTAAAAACAAAAACAAAACTTTCATTGAAAAATTGCCAGAATTAATTTTTCCCACAACTACTTTCTTTGCATACTACTTTCTAAAAAGCCTCAAAATCCAGTCTAAGTATTAATTTTTTCCCAGAAAAACATGTGTTACATGAAAGTTTTCACATATTGGCTTTTGCCTACAATTCTTAATATGCACCCATCCAGCAAAAGTTTCACACTGACAATCTCTTTTATATTTTAAATACAAGACCAGTTTCCTTATCTTGTATCAATTTACATTGTACACACAGGAATGTACCATTGAACACTGCCTATGTGTTAGAAGGGAAGCATTAGGCATTCCAAGGATATTTGACTAGGCTTCAAACTGATCAGTTTGTCTTAAGCATTTGTTAAGTAAAATGCCTATGAAGGCCAAGGAGATGTCAAAGTGTGAACTGATCTTCATAGAATAAGTGGATAATAAATATCAAATGAAATTTGGCTTCTGTGTTTATAAGCAATAGGAAAGATTAGGGACTACACTGAATTTCAAAGTGTCTTATGTAAAAGAGGCTGTGATGATCTGGAAATAGTAACAATGTGTCCTCCAAGAGTCCATGTGGTAGAAGTTTGGTTCCCAGTGTGATGATATGAGATAGAGTGTGGAACCTTTAAGAAATAGGAGGTCTTTAGGTTGTTGGTAGGGGGTGCCTTTGGAAGAGATTAATTCTTGTGGCACCCTAAGACAGTTCTTGCAAAGTAAGCCTGTAATTCCTTATTGTCTTTTCAGCTGGTCTTCCCAGCATTCTGGCTTCCTACCCCACCCACCATGTGACCTCTCCATCTCACAGTGGTTCTCACAACTCTGATGCTGTCTTCTACAAAGTGATGAAGCCAGGGCCCTTGTCAAAACCATGCTGTTTGAACTTTCAACCTCCAAAACTGTGAGCTTAATAAACCACTCTTCTTTGAAGATTACCTAACTTCAGATATGTCATTTTAATAACAGAAAGCAGACTAATACAGAGGCCCATAATAACTCTCAGGGAGTGACATATGCTCTTTTTCAAGAGAAGAAATCTTTATCTTTACATGAAATCACTTAATGTTGAATTCAAATTACAAGCTCTAAGTAAGCAGGCACAACCAAAGTCCCTGACCATAAAATCAATCTGATGAGAAGAGTTACCAGTAAATAAACTCTGCCCAGCACAACAGCAGTTAGTGCTTAAGGAAGGGCACTAAAGAATTGCAGGCATCATCTAATTACTTCTTATCCCATAATCATCTGCCAGCTTCCTGGGATAAATGTGTATTCAAGGATAAATCATCATCACTCTGCTTCTTCAGCTCTAGAAATAGCCATACCACAGCACTTACTTTTAAAATCTAACTTGAAAACTAGCCAAAGATCAATAGCTATGTCATAAAAGCGATTCAAAGTTATTTTTTAAAATCTTTTTTCATGAAATATATGAAATCACATTGCAATAAATTTTAAATACTTTAATCAGATTGCATGTGATTGGGAAATTAAGTTAAGGTAGGAAATCAAAATACATTACTGCTTCTTCTGTTTTCATAACTACTAGACCAGTATTAATTCAACTGAAAGACAAATACTACATTCAGGTGTGGGCAGGAATCACTACATTGTACAGATCAAATTTGTTCAGGAAGAGTTATCCTGATCCTATTATTTTTACTCATTGGGCTCCTTCTCCTTCTTATCTATGTGCTTCGATTTACTTTCCATAGTATTTTCTTTCTGTAAAGGATTTCTCTTCTTATTCTTATTCATCATGAGCCAGACATTCACTGTTGCTATTTTCTAGTACCTGTTCATTCATGCTCTCCTCTCTCCTTCCTTCCTTTTACTCCCCTTCTCTGTCCCCCTCTTCCCTTCCCTTCTCTTTCCTCCTCTCCTCCCCTTGTCTTCTCTTTCCTTCCTATTTCTTCTCCCCTCCCCTCTTTCCCGAACCCCTTGAAACCAGCAGCACTCATATTCAAGGTAGCTTGACAAAAGAGAATTCTTCTTTAAAATAAAATGAAAAGTCTCAAACAGAAGGGACAAGAACACCTAGAGTTCTCAGCTTTGTCAGTCTCATGATTCTAGAATCGATCCAGTTCCGGTGGCTCTTCTTCTGTCAAACAGAAAGAGGAAAAAGGCACTATTTTCATAAAGGATTCTGGCGGATGGAGTCCTTCAAATTAAAAAAACAAAAACAAAAACAAACAAATAAGGAACAACAACAAAAAAACTAATGATTGGATGAGAGTTACCAGTATACAATCAGTGCGGCACAACAGCACTTAGTACTTAAGGAAGGGCACTAAAGAATTGCACTCATCTAATTTCTTTTTGTCCCAAAATCCCAGTTTCCTGGGATAAATATGTATCATGGATAAACCATCCTTACCCTTGTTATGAAATATCAATGACATAAAAATAAATAGTTAAACTAGGACACATTTCTTAATTAAATTAAACTTTAGGAACAGATTGCATTTGGTAGGCACAGTTTACATGTTACCCATACCTAGGCATAATCTTATTCTTTGTTTCAACCCATCTAAGGGATGGATACTGCAGATCTCACCCATTGGTGACAGTTCATTTCTTGGCCTGTCATTCAAACTCCCCCTCATCTTCCCAGAGCCCTCATGGCTGTCTGCCAACATGAGCATTACATGGACTTCTTCAGAAGCAGGCTTCTGACTTCTCTCCTACTCAGATTAACAGTCATGTCCCACTGATCTCATCCACCACACACCTACCCACACACCCTCACATCCTTTTGAGCTTCCACTCAGCTGCTGTTTTTCCTAGTTGAGAGAAGTCTAGCACTTGCCTTATTTATAGAGCAGAAGACACTGATACAGCTCACAAAGTGTTACATGGAGACTCCCACACTGCTCAGCCAGGCAGGGGTCCACCTCTCTAGACTATTTTCTGATTTACCGCAATGTTCTATGTCCTAAAGGGTTGCACAGAATTCTTTCAGCACAGGTTGACATTAGCAAACTGACTTCACCAACAGAAACAACAAAGCTTGTCTTTCAACACTAAGGAAATCAGGTACTCTCACAGCATGATATTGGCACATGAAGCTACTGAAAAGAACCAAATTAGCTGGCCAAACAGAACCAGGTTTCAGCTTAAACTCACACCAACATGCTTGAACAGTGCTGGTTAAACCCAGTCAGATATATTATGTTCCCATAGCACAAAGGGAACAGGAGCAGAGCCCCCATGAAAACAAGAACAGGAAATGTGAAACAATGAAGATACTCTTTCTTCCATGCCTCCAACTTTCATTTTATTTCACAGTGAGGAACTAATCAGAGCTTAATTTCATGAGAGCAAAGAGTTAAAAGCATGAGCTTTGAAGTGAGCCAGCATGAGTAAAAGGCCAAAAGTCTGTCATTATCAGCTTTTTTGAGCTGAGAATTCACTCAAACTCTGTGTTTGTTTTGTTATCCATAAAATGGAAATAATGGAACCTCCACCCTTAGGGATTGGACCATTGTGAAAATTAAATGAGATCATTCATGTAAAGATCTTAGATTCTGAGTACACACAAAACACCCAGCAAGTAGCAACTATTACATTTGAAAAAGTAAATCAGGAAATGAATAGGGAGATTTATCTTTTTCTAAAATGTTCCATATTTGATTATTACTTTTATTATTATTTGATAGCCAGTCACCTGTCTAATGATAATGTTAATTACATCCATATTATATTTTTGCTAAATTTTGAACTTGAATTTATTTTAGAAGAGAAAAATTTCTCAGAAATCCTAAAATATTTTGAACCATACTGAACAAACATCTTTCCATGTTCCTGGTGTCCTCCACTTGGTGGAACTATTGTGGCTAATTATAGATAGGATAAGAGATGCCTGGAACTAGAGCTTTAGAAATGTTAGGTCAGTTCTTTTGTGACTGATGTGCATTAAACAACTGGCAAGATTCAAATGGAAATCAACTCAAGTTCATACTAAATGTCAAATAAATACTATAATAAGAAAGGAACGATATTTCTACCTGACCAAAGATCCAAATAGAAGCATTGCTGATTCCAGTCACACAAATGCTGCAGTCTGTAGAGGAGGAGATAATCAGTAAATGGCCACCTCGGTCACACACCTCCAAGGAAGTTATCCTGTCCTCATGAGGTTGGAATGATTTTATCAGAGCTGGAGGCTGTGTGATTTTGTTCTTACTGGAATTAAGACAGTACTCCTGAACAAAAACAAATTTCAGAACTTTAAAAATCCAGATATTAGCTCATAACAGCATAGCACTTGTTCTAAAGCCTGATACAAAAATGAAAAATGTATATTTGATAATAACCATCTGTGATCCAAATGCAAAAGAGAGTTCATGATAACAGAGGTTAGAAAAATGGTATTAACATTTAAAAAATGGTTTCTCACTAACATGATTGACTTGGGAAGTAGAAAGAAGAGAGGGAAGAGAATAGAAAGAAAAAGATGAAGAGTAATTTGATAGAGAAGAGCTTTGCTATGTATAGTTAATCACATATTATATAATATTATAATATCATTCAAAAATTACACATGTAAGTAGTGATTTAAAAAAGAAAAACCAAACTAACTCATGATGGCAATAATATCAGTGGAAGTTCCAGTACTCTAAATTACATTTATAATCTCATTTCAAGTAAAGTATAACCTAATTATTACATTTAAATGATGCTGCAGTACATTGCTGACAATATTGCATTCCTAAATTAGGTGCTTGACTTGACTATATATTCACAGGTTTCCAATATTGAGTAAAAGCTGGATTTCCCCATTACTTTTGTAAAAGAGGCCTCTGCTCAATACATGTAAATGCTTTCTTTAAAATACTCCAAACTGAATATTTCTTACTTGCAGAAACAAACAAGACCAAATCCATATGATTGGATATAATTTTATTGAATTTTTGTTATCTGCAACAAGAAGTAATCAAAAACAATGAAGATGATGGGGAAATAATTTCAATTTACCTCTATATTCCAGATTTTCAAACATCCATCAAGATCTCCTGTGGTAAGGTATCGGTTCAATTTATCAATAGACATAATAATGGATCCAGCACCTCTATGGGCCAAAAATTCAGCCAGAAGTTGTTTCTTAAATGTATCCCAGAATCTGACATAACCAGACCCACCACATGATACCAGGTTAGCTCCTTCTTAAAAGAAATGGAAAACCTAATTAGGAAACTGGAACTACAAATACCAGAAAACAATTTCTTCAAGTGGTTTTCCCTGTATCAATAAAGCATATGGCATTAGAGAGGTGATAGCACTGAGAACAATTCCCAGTTCCACTTTGATGCTCTAAAATAAAGAATGGAAATAAACTTATAATCATGTCACCCATTTGTGTTAAGTAGTAAATGAGATAAGATACATAAGAGATTTCATTATATTTAGTTTCCTTTCCTTTATACATTACTCTAATGTCATTTTGGTATTTTTAAGTTAGAATTTTTTTTCAAATAACTTATAAAATAATTTCAACATTATAATAATATTCTGATCACATAAAACTTATGTTTCCTAGTCACCCACTAGACATACACATGAAAGAAGTAAAAACTCTGGTGCACAGTTAGCGGCATGTATATGTGATAAAGTGTAGCTATTAAGTTCTCTGTTTGGCAGCAAGCTTAGAATTCTGTTTTTGAGCTTGTTTTTAAATTTTCCATCAAGAATTTATTCTAAGCCCTTATGGTACTCTTTTTTTGGTTAATAGACCTCGAAATAACCTTTTCACTTGCCATTTTTATGTGCTTTGTAGAAAGCACTTTACCTAAATTATTCTTCTGTGGCAAAGTTCCTATTATCTGATAAATCTGTAGATGACTTCCAATTTCCTTCACAAATGTACTAGTGATTAACAATCATATCTGTTTAAGATAGAAATAATGGCATGTAGTCACTTCAGTGGAAACAATTTGGGAATACTGATAACATTAAGAAGAATTAGTATTGAGGAAATGAGAGTAATTTTAGGATAATCGTTCATATTGTGAGTATAAGTGGGTTCTAGAAAATAGAAAGTTTTATAATCTGTTCCAAGTCCATTTTAAATATTCCAAAATGTTCCTAAAACATTGATGATGAAAAATTTTCTGTGAGTATCATGCAGTTTTTCCATTTGTAAATTAAATATGGGAAAGAAAATATAGGAAACATGATTTGGATGTCCTTATCTCTTTTTTCAAACATATGAAAGTCTAGATCTCTAATGTCAAGAAAATATAACTCCTAATATTTGGATGAAAGTTCAAACATATGCATTGTTCTCAAAAGCAGATTTTTATTGAGAAAGATGCAATCTTTTTTGAAACCTCGCTACTATAGCCATTGAACACAGAAAATTAGGCAAAGGGGTATTTGGGGTATTTCATCTGTATAATATCAAATAACTACAGTAAATCATCTGATAGCACCAGTGTTGGCATTCATCTCAGTAGAAATTAAACAAAGATTCTGAGTTCTTCTGGAAAGTATATACAACTATCCAGGATACTCAGAAGATTTAAGAAAGAAAGAAAAAGAAAGAAAGAAAGAAAGAAAGAAAGAAAGAAAGAAAGAAAGAAAGAAAGAAAGAAAGAAAGAAAGAAAGAAAGAAAGAAAGAAAGAACAAGGAGTTATCATCCTTGGATCAGCAGTTATTTCAAAATTTGTCATTGCTCCAATCTCCAAGTTCATCATTATGTTCTCCCAGCCAGGTGCCTGTACAGTCAGTCATCCGACTCAGATTCTACTCTTCCCCTATATGTGAACCTAAACTTTGACTCTTACATTTGGGGCATGTATCTTTAGCTGTGTCTCCTACTCTGCTAAAATATCTCTACCCCATGGCTGGGACACCAATTTCAATCATTGCCCCTAACAGTTTTTCAGAATTTTCCTCACTCTAATCCTGATATACACAGCACCGGATAAATTAGTAGTCACTTCTAGTCTGGCTCCTGCTTCTGCACCCATCCTCCTCAACCCAAATCTCCTTTTCAAGACCTGTTGCTGCCCATGACCCAGGAATGAATTGTTGGTTACATGGGGTCAAATGCTACAAGAACTAAATAGAAATAGATTGAACATTTTTATCGCTCCCCTTCGCAACTACAGGCAAACTAGAAATATGTATTTTACCTGTGCTTGCATTGGTTTTCCTTGCTTCAAGGAAGCAAAGCCTCATAACAGCATTATTTCCCTCAGTGTCAATCTCCAAGGTGTAGGCTGCCAGGGTGGCCTGGTCTAGCATATGGTGGGAAGAGGCACTCTTCTCAGCACTGAGAAGATCTTGAGGTTCTGCATCTGTCATGAAGACAAAGCCAGGTATCTTTATGAAGAGAAACATATGCTGTTCAAACTAGTACATATGAAAACAATAGTCCTATGTCAGTCACCATCTCATAATAGACATACAGTCAACACCCATCAAGTCTCCTGCTATTCGCTTCCTCAACTTGAAGGATTATTTGATTTAATTTTTGTTTTGCAATATTCCACATACACTATGTTCTTCCTTGACAGGAATTAATATGGACTTCATACCATAGTCACTGCTAACATCTCAGAAATTTTGACATGCTCAAGACAAATGTGTTTTTAATAATATGGCATTTCCAGCTTATTAATAATAATCTTGTAAATATTGTAATGAACATGAATTCTAATGGATATTTTAAAAACGCTCATTTAAATGAGCATTTTTAGCAATGCTATTTGTTAGTGAGTTACCTTGGAGAGGACATTCTTAATGGTACTTCCATTATCTACTAATACCATCTCTAGGCCACACTAAAAAAAACTGAGCATATTCCTGTCCAAATCTATGACTAGTCTGCACATAGTCATGAAAAATCTCTGCAGAGATATCTTCAAAATTTCAAAGCAAGAAATCTAGAGGTATGTTCTTCGTGTCTTTTACAGATTTGGAATAATTTATTTTCCTATCTTATTTATTTCTCTGTGTATTTAATGGTAGCCATAATTGGTTTGCTGTAGGTGTCAGATAGTGTTCTCTTGAAGGCTCATGTACAGGAAGAGGCAGAATCCCACCCTTCCATGGAAAGCTCAAGTGAACACTTATAGTAAGCTCTTTGTACTTGAACAGGTCAGAGCTCTGTGTCTGCAGCCAAGTAATCCTCAGCCTCTTAAATTGGTTTTCTTACTTTCCATAAATCACTTCCTCAGGTTTTTCCAAACAGCTGCATCTGATGACCAGTGCTTTCCTAAGGTTGAATTCATTCTCTGTGAGCTTATCCAGTTGAGACAACAGAACCTGGCCCGACCATGAGGAATGACATATTCATTGCCCAAATAAATTAGTCTAAGGAAAACCTTTAGTATCTAAGGATATTCAAATAAAGTGTGAAAGGCAATTGTCAAGATATTTTGCTTAAAATATGAATATGTTTAAAATATTCATGTGCTCTGCTAAACTCCCATAAAGTACAACATACTCCTGTCTAATGCTCTTTGCAGATTTCTAAAGCAAGTAATAATTTAAGTTTTTCCAGGTGGTATAATATTTAATAGAAACTCCAGATTGAGCCTGAACAGCCAATCAAGTGAACACAGTTCCCATTTTCCTACGAAGGGGTACCCAACGTTCACTAAAGACAATTTGGCAAGGCTTATTGGCAAAAACTGAAATAGATAAAAATGAGAGACCTTCTCCCTGCTGTCAGTAAGCAGAAATGCTGATGTAGCATAAAGAGAAGAAACAATGTGCCACGGAAAATTTGCTAAGCCAAGTAAATCTCAAGGTTCTTTTTAGTCACTTTGACATGACAACATTATCACTAATCCTTTGTGCTTATAGCTGATCATCTATAATTCAGCAGTATTCTGCATTAAATACAGGCATAAACAACAATCCCTACCATGGCCTGACTCAGTCACATTATTTTAGTTTCAAATTTGCACTCACCTGATTTTGATTTTGGCAACCTCTGGTAATCAGGGTGAAGTACATGGTGAGCATTTTCTGTGCTATTGTTCCACAGAACAATTTCTCCATCATAACTCCCTACATGAGCCATGGTAAAGAATATAAGTTGCCAAAAATTTAGATAGAAAATACATTCAATACTAATTAGAATACATTATCAACACACCATACAAAGAATCTGGCACATAGTAGCATTCTGTATATATTTTTGGAGACATGAATAAAAATAACTGATTTTTTTTACTAACTTTAGACTCACAATCCTCACAGAATAACCTATATAGTAGGTGTATACAAATTGCTCTTACCTTCTTTTACCTTAGAGTAATAAAATGTTCAGAATAAAGGCTTTGCACTTAAACAATTTAAGTTTCAGTCCGAGTTCTGCCACTCATTAGTTGTGTAACCTTGCACATGATATTTAACTCTACGTGATGCCACAATTTCCTCATCTACAAAACTGGGTTAATAATTGTATTTCTCTTACGAGTTGTTATGAAGAATGAAAAGTATTTAGAATGGTGCTGTGCACACTGTAAGAACTAAAAAGTGTTAATTATCATCTTACTCTTTTTATTATTATGGACAAGCAAATCAAGTCTTCCTAGATTTCTATTCCCCACACTCTTTGTGTGTGCACGTGTTTGTGTTCTTTTCATTCCTTCCTTCTCATATTTTAAATTAAACATTGCATTCTGAAAACCTAAAATTCTCCCTACAGAAAGTATTCACTATTTCTCTTCACAGGGAACAGAGAAAAGATCAGAGTGAGGCTGTTGACCAAACCTATCCTGTGGAGAAAAAAAATGCAGCAGTGCCCACATTAGCACATTCAGTGGCTTGAGGAGGACTAACAGAGTCCTTGGCAGAGTGTCAATAGCAAGTGGAGGGTTGAGTTTGAGTGGGACATACAGATAGTGACATCCCTGGGATCTGGAGAGAGGTGAAATTTTTGTGTGCATTTTGTGAAATGCACACAAAATTCTGTACCATTCTGGAAGCTGGGCACGGTAGTGCATGCCTGTAATCCCAGCGGCTTGAGAGGCTGAGGCAGGAAGATCGTGAGTTCAAAGCCAGCCTCAGCAACAGGGAGGCACTAAGCAACTCAGTGAGACCCTGTCTCTAAATAAAATACAAAATAGGACTGGAGATGTGGTTCAGTGGTCAAGTGCCCTGAGTTCAATCCCTGGTACCCCCACCACCACCACCACCGAAAAAAACCATTCTATATGGTTCTAGAAGGGGCAGCCTGTATAACTCAGAAATTGGATAAGCAGGATGAATTTCAGATATCCACAGCATATCCATCTTCTCATGATGTTTAAATGTGGTATTTGTGAAGTGCTTGACCAAACATTCTCACATAGAACTAACAGAAGGAGAATGAATGAAGAGATTATCTGTCCACCAATACAATGGTATTTTATGACACTTTCACAATAACAACCACACAACTTTATAGTTGACTGTCTCCATCACAATTCAGGATGTGATCCTCCCTGAAGGTGAGGACTTCCAGTGGCTGTAAAGTGGATTCAACTACAGAGTTAGCCCTACCAAAGGACAATCAGGTACGTCCTAAAAAAATAATGGAACCTTAAATGTAGATCAGTAAACCTCATAGAGTGACACTTCAGCTCTTCATGTTTTCACTCCTCTTACCTGATGACATTTTGGATTCTATAAAAAAATTTAAACTGTCAAAATATGGACCTCAAAATTTCAATGTATAATCTGTTTCTATAAATTGCTTTTATAAGAGTTTTCAAACCCTTTAATATATTACATCAAAGTATGCCAATGGAATCATATTAAGAACTTGGATATGTACATTTTGTGAGCTAAATTATACCAAGGGGCTAAAATGTCCCCGTTGTAAAACATCTGAGTACCAAGGTGTGATTTGTCCTCAACGGTCATAATGCTACTCTTGGAAAATGGACAATAAATTAAAGCTAATAATTATCCATGTGCTTACTATATGCCAAGCACAATGATAAACCTTTATACAGGTTATCTGTAGTTTAAAACTATAATATAAAAACATGATTATTAGCCAGATGAAACTATGATTTAAAGTTTAAATAACTCTCACAGTATCATGCTGTGGCAAGTGGCAGAGCCAGGATGAGAAGTCAAAGAACCCACCATAGGAGCTGATGCTTATCACCATTAATATATTGCCCTAGAAATAAAGACTGAAAGGTGGTTTAAAGGCTAGCACTGCTTCTTCAGGAAATCTCTTCATTTTGCAATGGAGAAAAGTTGTCTTGTTAAAGTGAACCTAAACAAACCAAACTGTCTCCAACCAATTGTGAAGATTCAATTTACCTGTAGCAAGAGTTTGTGGAGGTAAAAAGGCAGCACACAAGATGTCATCTCGGTGCTGGACTCCTCCTTTCCATTCTTCAGGCAGGATGAAAAATCGATTGAAGTTTTGAGGTCGAAACACGGTAATTGCTCTAGTAAAAAGGATATAGAATTTAGCTGTGAATCTGAAATTGATGCAGGTATTGAGTAGCCATTATCCACTTGAGTGGTGTGGTTTGAGAAGTCTAAAATACTATGTGGAGGTTGGCAATACAGCTCAGTGGCAGAACACTTGCCTCGCACAGTCAAAGGCCCTCAATTCAATTCCCAGCACCAAAAATAAATAAATAAGTGATAAAAATGAATCAATATATGACTCTACTGACCCAAATTTTATCACCACTTGTCATCATCTATAACATTTAGCTTTCCCCTTGTTATGGTTTGGATCTGGACTGTCCCCCAAAGTCACATGTGACATGGTCCCCAATGCAACAATATTCAGAGATGAGATTTTTAGAAAATGATTGGGTCAAGAAGGTTGTAGGTTAATAAATTTGATGGATTAATAATCTGAATGGACTACTGGGAGGTGGTGGGAACTATAAGCAATGAGGAAGTAGATTACTGGGGACATGTCATTGGGGACTATATCTCTGCCTCTCCCCCACCCCCCCCACCCCCGCTTTCTCTGCCTCTGTCTTTCTCTGCCTCTGTCTCTCCCTCCCTCTCCCCACCCCTTCTTGGCTTCCATAAGCCGAGCAGCTTCCCTCCGCCCCACTCTTCTGCCATGATGATCTGCCCCATCTCGGCCCGAAGCAATGGAGCCAGCCAACATAGACTGAAAGTCGCTAAGCAACTCAGTGAGACCCTCTCTCTAAATAAAATACAAAATAGGGCTGGGGATGTGGCTCAGTGGTTAAGTTCAATCCCCGGTACCAAATAATAATAATAATAATAATAATAATAATAATAATAATAATAAATCTATCCTCCTTTGAGTTGTTTTTCCTCTGGTATTTGTCACAGCAACAAAAAATAAAAAGGACTAACAAATGACTTTCTTCTGAATTCTCTCACTGAATTCTCAGGTAAATTATGGATATTTAACATCTGGAGATTAATTATACTTTTATAACCATTAACACCAAGCACATATCCATTTATTGCATTAATTATTCATTTCCAAAACCCTAAAGCACAGTTTCCCCACACAGGTACCATGAAACTAGTAGGATGGGTCTATGAATACTCTTAGGTAGTTCAAGCAAAATCAATAAGGTTTCTTTCATCAAAGCATCTCAGGATATTTAACAGATTAACATTTTCTATGGCACTTACCATACTTATGTGGTTTCATTTCTATTCTCTTGAAGTACACTCCACCTTAAAGTGGAACTCATTTGGAAAATACCATCCAAAGAAATGGGATATAGGACAGATGCATTTTGAACAGAAAGAATAGTAAGTATCTTGGAGCACTGCTAACAAATTTCAGAACAGACCAGAATGGGTAGAGAATGAAATGCCTGATTCCTAGTTGGGAAGGAAAGATTGTCAATATTATATTGTAGGGTTATCAGCACCACTTTGTTTCTACTTGGTCTGGGCTTCGTTTGCCAGTGCGTGCTAAGCCTCTTCTTCCTTCTAGAGCCACCCACTTCTCAAATGAACATTTGAAACCCTAAGTTTGGTGCCTTTTCTATCATTCTCTCTTCGCCTTTTGAATTTATGCTTTACTTCCCACCACTCTGAATCTCCTAATTGCTCTACCAGTTACCTCCTCATCCTTGGATGGAGGTAACTTTCTCCCTCTCCTTGAAACTCCTCTGTTTTCAGTATGTTTTGCTTCTCTTCCTGCCTCTTTATCTTTCACTCCTTAGTCTCTACTTCTTTGTCCCTTCTTTCTCTAGCCCCTTTAATATGGATATTCTTCAATGTCTTTCTTCCACTCTTCTCTATCCATTCAAACTGGCTTAATCAGAGATCCTGTGTACAACCATGGTTCCAGGCTCGGTTCCGTATGAATGCTCTTAAGCTGATCTTCATTCATAACTTCTGCCAGATGTTGAATAGTATTCATTTGCTAGTTGACAGTTCCATACAATGCTTCTATCAGCAAACAATATTAATGTATCAAAAACCAAACCTTGCCATCTTCCCTCCACACCAGCCCTCCATCCTGATTCCCGAATAAACCAGCATTATAGCCTCCTGTGTGTAGTTCTCTTCCCCAGTCAAATCAGACACTTATATTTTACCTCTGACATGTTATATAGCCATTCCTTCCTTATTTTTTAATTTTAAACTGCCAGAGACAGCTTTCTAGTCCAGTGCACACTACTTCATGGTTGAACAATTACAATAGCCTTCTACCAGTTTCACTGCTTCTAGTTTGCCCTCCTCTAGTATATTCATCTTGCCACTAGATTACTCATTTAGTTCTGGGGATCTTAAGGTCCATTTATTCTATAAACAAGTTTTGTTTCTGTGTTAAATTTCCTGTCAATGGTCTTACAAGTTTGAGAGCTATGTGTTAGTCTGCTTTTCGTCTCTGTGACCAAAGTATCTAAAAAGAACAACTCAGAAGAAGAAAAATTCATTTTGTTCAATTTCAGAGGTTCAGTCCATGGCCAGCTGACTCCATAGCCCTGGGCCTGAAGCAAGGCAGAACTTCATAGCAGAAGGGCATGGCAGAGAAAATGCCCTTGCTCAGCTTATAGCAGCCAGAGAACCAAGAGAAAAATGAAGGCACCAAAGACAAAACATAAACTTCAAAGGCATTACCCCAGGGACCTACTGCCCCCAGCCACATCCTACCTGCCTATAGTTACCAACCAGTACAATAGTCCTTTGAAATGATTAGCCTAGCAAATAGACTAATCCACCGATTAGGTTATAGCTCGCATAATATAATCATTTTACCTCTGAACATTCCTGCATTGTCTCACGCATGACCTTTCAGGGACTACTTCACATCCAAACCATAATAAGCTGTGAGCATAAACCTACTAAAATGCAGCATGAAAGGTGGTGAGTGCTAAGGAAACACTAATCAACTAACGTGAACTTCCTGAGTAGATGTCACAGAGGGCCTAGTTAAGTCCTGATATTTAAAACAGGTCATAAAAGATGTGTAGGACTTAAAAGAGGAAAGCAGTCTAGATAGAGGAAATATGATAAAGATGAGACTAATTGCCTTGTTTAAGAATATTTACTAGTTTTCCATTTCCTACATGACAAAATTCAAACATGTGGACTTGTTTTTCAAGATTGAATAATATGTAGGTCCCATCTACTTCTTTAGAATTATCTGTCTGTTCTTCTGTTCTTCCTTTTCAAAGTTATATATGAATATCCAACTAACTATTTGGCACTGGCCATGGAAGCCATAGGGTAAATATGGCATGCCATATTAATTGTGTCTTACACAGTGTTGGAGAAAATATAGTTTCCATTTTTAAAAAAAAACAGATGAAATCATGCAATAAAATGCGAAGTTTGTCTAAATTTTTAAGATAGAATACAAATTCAAGTCAATTTCTTTCGAGAGCTGTTTTGAACTGCTGGGGGTATTTAGGTCCTAAGTAAGTTTCTGCTGTACAGTTTCTTGTACAACCCAAACCCATATTCTTTTTTAATATATATATATATATATATATATACTTTTAGTTGTAGATGGACACAATATCTTTATTTTATTTATTTATTTTTATGTGGTGCTGAGGATCGAACCCAGTGCCTCACACGTGCAAGGCAAACACTCTACCACTGGGCTACAACCCCAGTCCCTCAAACCATATTCCTGTTCTCTAAGTGCCCTTTATGTTTCTAGGACTGCATTTTTACTCATGGTATACTCTTCTATCCCCCTGTGGATTTCTTTCCACATAGAGCCCACATCTATCCATCCACACACCATTCTCTAAGTTCTATCTTATTCTGGCAGGCTCCTGTAATAACTAGGATTTAAAGAAAGAGTTCCTTCTTCTGACCTCTTACATCATTCATATTTCACACACAATATTTCAATTCTATGAATAGATTGTAAATTCTTAGAAACTAGGATCTCATTTTATTCCACAACCCATAGTAGCCAACATAGTGATCTACATGTGTGGGGTGTTCAATAAATATCTGGCAAATGAGTAAGGAAAAATTATCTGCTTATATGTCACATCCTCAGGTAAGACTTTCCTGACCACTCCATCTCAAGACTCTCCCTTGGGTCTCTCAGCCCTCACCCTGCCTCATTTTTCTCTGAAACACTTCTGATTGGATAGCATAGTGTTTTGTGTCTGTTCACTTTGTATTTCATGTTCTATAAAGTAAACTCTAGGAAAGAAAAATTTTTTTCTCTCTGCATCATCAGTGCCTGATACGATTCTAAGCACATAATATGTGGGCAATAAATATATACTGTATCAATATAAAAATTATCTTTTTTATTTTTAAAAACAACAATTTTAATATTAACAGTTCTTGAATAATATTGTTGAGATTTAGTCAGATATTATAGCTAAGGTAATTTTAAATTCTAAAATTACAGTGCAATGTTAGAATAGCCTAAAATAGCTACTGGTAAGTTTGGCTGAAAAGAGTTTTCTTTGAGGAAGAAGAGTGTGGGGTGGGAGTGAGAGAAAGAGCCCAATCCTACACCTTTATCTCTAGACCAGAATTCAGTGTCAAATGTCTTTTTTACCAAGAGAGCCATATTAAAGAGATATACTAAATACATTCAGGAAACACCACCCAAAGGAACAAAATGCATTTCATATGATGGTGTAAAAAGTAGCCATTCTGGTATTTGACCTTATGTGTCAAAATGCTGAAAAACTAATTACCTGATGCCATTCCTTAAAGCCTAACCTGAAAGTTTGATTTGAAATGGCAGTTGTCCTGAAAATACCTTAAGAATCCACACTGTGATTCTCACTTTTTCCATTTCTAAGGCAATTTTTTTTAAATTTGTACTTTTGCTACAAGTAAAATTAAAGTTCAGAATAAGCCAATTTTTAGGCCATTTTCGGAGTCTGAGAGTCTTGTTCTCTTTGGCATGAGGAGTTTACTAGCTCCATCAAACACCTCCCATTCAAACTCCTGAGAGTATTTCTACAGAGCCATTTCATCATCTCATGAAGAAGATTGTATATCTAATTCAGAATTCAGAAACGATGGACAATTCTGTAAGAACAAAATTAGTTTTCCTGTCAAGTGCAAAGAAGAACAACAAAAGAAGAAATGATGAAAAAAGCAAACTTTTTCTAGTATGAAAATGTTAAGAAAATAACTTTAAAAAAAATTTTTTTTAAATTTTTTGGTGTGTGTATATGGAGTGCTCGGGATCCAGAGCCTTGAGCATGCTAAACACCCACTCGCCCACTGAGCTATACTCCCAGCCCTGAAAATAATGTTTAGGCTGAATCCTAACTATGTAGTAATTGAGAGTCCACAGGAATGCAATCAATTATTTCTTCCCTTGGAGGTTAATTGTTCATGTGTTGTTGGTTTGATTATCATAAGTCTTATCAATAGCTATCTTTTGATACATTGCTTTTTAGGCTTAAAGAATATTTCAAAGGATAGAGAATAAATTCCACACAAATCAATTCATCTGTATTCCTTTCCTATTCTTCCTAAAATTTGTGGAATCAGATTTTGAACACTGAAATAATCACAAAATTAGATTTGAGAATTATTTGTGAATTTTAAACATATTTTCTCTCTCCTTAGCTCCAGCATGGCTAATTTTGAATAAGTTACAACTTTGGAATTTTCCATTCTGATTCTTAGCCTAATAATAGAATTAATTAAGTCACATGGGGTTACAGTTTCTTAGTAAGGCAATTATTAAGAATTTAATATCTTGTAATGAATAAGTTAAATTTTATTCCTAGGTAACTTCAAAACCTTAATGTCATTTACCTTAGAAAACACTTTTAAAAATCAAATTAAGCCAGGCGCAATGGCGCATTCCTATAATCTGAGAGGCTTGGGAGGCTGAGGCAGGAGGATCACCAGTTCAAAGCCAGCCTCAGCAAAAGCGAGGCTGAGACCCTGTCTCTAAATAAAATATAAAATAGGGCTGGGGATGTGGCTCAGTGATCTAGTGGAGGAATACATGGAAGATTCTCTTTTTAGTATTTGTGTATATCTAAATGTTTAAGGAGTTTAAAATATTCATAAGCAAAGGTTTCTAACAAAAATATGATATTTATTTAACATGAAGCCTATAATAATGAGCTTGAATTAATCATTTGATGATGTATGCAAATATCAAAACATCAATCTTGAATATCATAAATATATATCATTTTCAATTATAACTTGGGGAGGCTGAGGAGAAAACACAGATTTCTCCTTTACACAAAAGAGAGAAATAAAGAGGGAAAACTAAGTATATTTTTAATGAGTTGTTAGTATTAAATCACTGAATTTCAGAGCAGGTTAAAAATCTTTAAAGAAATCAGAATATGTATTTGATTTTACTATAGGTATACATATTACATGCCTACTTCAAACAAATGCAAAGATAATTGATTATAATTTCATGTAACGTTAACAACATAAATGTGGCTAAGGATTCAAGGAGATATCTTTAATTGGCCCTATATTGATTTACAACTTTGTCTCTAAGTATATTTTGCTTTAAAAATAGAAAATATATTTTTAGCAGTTCTGAATTTTGACATTTTTTTCAATATATAAATTCTGATATAAATGACCATATTCCTAAATAAACAACATGGGGTCTCTAATTCATTTTTATTAGTACCATTTTACAATGGCATTTAACATATCCTGCCTTGTACATATTGACTCTCCAAATTGTGATGTTTTTGATAGCAAGAATCATGATTTTTCTTATTCTGCTACTATAGTTCCTAACTCAGTGTTTTTTCACCAGGATGAAGTTTTTAAAATATCTATTGAGGAAAAAACTATACTAAGTGAAACATCTGAGATCTTGCTAAGCTGGTAACATTTTTTTGTGTTTCTTTGTATGCACAAAACCAATTGATAAGCTTTGCTTGAATAACCAACCTACTCAATCATTTGGGATTTTTAAAAAATAACTTGTCTTAAAGCATGTATACATAGCTACTTTCGCATAGTTTTATGACTCTATTTGCAACCAGTCCATTACAGGAGTGGAGGGAAGACTATGACATAGACAGCAGCCTGGTAGCTTTCTAAACTTCACTAGTCTACCCTATCTCTTAAAGCCTTAATTTTCTTTCATGTAAAGAGGATTAATAATACTTGGCCTGGTGAAGAGAGAATAGATTTAATATCTGTGTGGCTTTGCCTCTTACAAAGATTGTGTAACCTCAATTTCCTTGTCAACAAAAGTTGAGTCATTCAACAAACCCAAAGCCAACATCATACTAAATGGGGAAAAACTGAAGGCATTTTCTCTAAAATTAGAAACAAGACAAGGATGTTACTATCACCACTCCTTTAATATGGTACTTGAAATTTTAGCCAGAGAAATTTGACAAGAAAAGAAAATTAAAGGGATGCAAATAGGAAAAGAAGAAGGTAATTTATCTCTGTTTGCAGATGACATGATCTTATACTTAGAAGACCTAAAAAAACTTCCCCAGAAGAATTACAGAACTGATAAACAAGTTCAGCAAATTGCAGGATACATGATGAACAAACAAAATTAATAGCTTTCCTATACACCAATAATTAACTTGCTGAGAAGGAAATCAAAAAAATGATTCCATTGGTAATAAATAGAAATAAATCTAACCAAGGAAGTGAAAGACCTCTAGAATAAAATTTAAAGAATTTCAAAGAAATAAATGGAAGAAGACCTTAGAAGATGGAAATACCTTCCATGTTCTTTGATAAGCAGAATTAATATTAGCAAAATGGCTATATTACCAAAAGTTATCTCAGATTAAAAGCAATTCCCATCAAAATACCAATGATATTCCTCACAGAAATAGAAGAAACAGTCCTAGAATTCATATGAAAGAACAAAGACTAAGAATAGACACAGTAATTCTAAGGGGGGGGAGGGATCAATGCTGAAGGCATCACAATACCTGATTTCAGTATCTGATATAACAGCTCTACAAAATTATAGTAATAAAAATAGCATGATGTTGGCATAAAAACAGACATGACAAATGGAATGGAAGAGAAGACATGGAGACACACTCACATAGATGTAGTCATATAATCCTTGAAAAAGGTGCTGAAAATGTAGAAAAGATACCTTTTTTAACAAATTGTGCTGGAGAAACTAGATATATGCATGTGAAAAATGAAACAAGATTCCTATCTCTTGCCCTGGACAACAATCAACTCAAAGTGTATCAAAGACCTAGGAGTTAGACTAGAAACTCTGCAACTGTTAGAAGAAAATATGGGATCAACATTCCAACATTTTGACACAGGCATCAATTTCCTTAAAAAGATTCCTAAAGCTCAAGAAATAAAACCAAGAATCAATAAGTAAGATGGCATCAAATTAGAAAGCTCTTCACAGCAAGGAAACTATTAAGAATGTGAAGAGAGGGCTGGGGTTGTGGCTCAGTGGCAGAGAGCTTGCCTAGCATGTGTGAGGCATTGGGTTCAATCCTCAGCACCACATATAAATAAATAAAAAATAAAGGTCCATTGACAACTAAAAAAATATTTTAAAAAAAAAGAATGTGAAGAAAGAGCCTACAGAATGGGAGAAAAATCTTTGTCACCTACTCTATTGACAGGGAATTAATATCCAGCATATCTAAAGAACCCAAGAAACTTAACACTAGAAAAACAAATATCCCAATCAAAAATTTAAAATCAGCTTACTATAGTGATATATACATACCAATGTATATGGTAGCATGATAGCAAAGTTGTGGAACCAGCCTAGATATCCATTAACATATGAATGGATGAACAAAATGTGGTGTATATATACCATGAATCCCATATTTATATATACTTATTTAATCAGCTTTTTTTTGCTTTGACCCTTACCTAACAAGAACAACCTAGAGAAGGAAAATTTTGTTTTAGGTTCATAGTTGCAGTGATTTAGTCTGTGGTTGATTGACTTCATAGCTCTGGCCCAAGAGACACAGAATATCATGGCGGAAGGACATGGCAGAGTAAAGTAGCTTAGGACATAGCAATCAGGAAGCAGAGTGAGAGAGATCCAGTCATCCGAGGCAAATTATAAACTACAAAGACATGCCCCCAGTGATCTGTTTCTCCATTCACACCCTACTTGCCTATAGTTACCAACCAGTTAATCCATTTAAGTGAATTAATCCACCAATTAGGTCATTAGTTTCAAAATCTAATCATTTCACCTCTGAACATTCTTGTATCATCTCACATATGAACTTTTGGGGGACACCACATACCCAAACTATAACACTTACAATGCACTAATTAAAAAATAATAATAATGGAAAGCAGACCAGTAAGGTAGAACAAGGGGATTGCGGGAAGGAAGAAGGAAGGGAAAGGGAAGGTACTGGGAAATGAGATTGATCCAATTATATCATATGCATGGATGACTATGACATAATGAATCCCACTATTGTGTGCAATCTATTGTGTATAATTTATAATTCACCAATAAAAAAACAAATATAATTGTATATCTAATATTTTTTCCCTAAGTTAAATAAAGTACAAAAGACTAGAGAACACAAAAACACATGGAGGACATATTTTTATCCTGAAAGTTAAAGAGAATATTCTGGTGCAGAAGGCATCTTAACAAGCATTGAAATGGGAATAAATGTCAGCCACATTAAAAAAAAAAATGGAAGAGGAATTTCTAGATAAGGAGAAGAGATAAAGCCAGAGGGATGTGAAATGCAATACTTTGTCTGTGAACACCCTGACAGCAGGTTTTTATCTGATAAAGTTTAGAATAGACACAAGAATGTGTAAAAATGGAACTAGAGAATAAAGAATAAGTCCAGGCCAGAGAGAGGTTAGATCTATTTTGTAGACATTCTGAAAAGTTTTAAACAAGGGAGAAACAGATAGAATTCACTGTAAAAGAAATCATTGTCACCTAAGTGTACCGAATCTACTTAAGGGGTGAGAAGTAGACATCACTGGAGGAAAGAACAAATTAAAAGGCTATAGAAGCCATCCAAGTAGAAATGATGCTTTGAGTGGTGCAGTGGTGGTGCTCATGGGAGCAGCTTAAGAAACATTTAGATATAAAATAGGCCAGACTTAGTGACTACTGGTGATGAAGTTAAGTGAGGGGGGGGAACTAAGGCACAAGTCCAGTTCCCCTTTCATTAACTGAAGCTCTAAGACAAAAAGGATGCTTTAGATAATGTTGGATTTGAGGTCACAGTCACATCCAGCAAGCAAACAGATAAGTGAGTGAGCTTAGAGAAATAAGAGCTGAAGACAGATATTCAAGGTATCTATAGAATATTGCCTACCTTCTAAGATAAAGATGAGGATTAAATTAGATAATGTGTATAAGGTGCTTACTGCTTCATAGCACTAAAAATAAATTAAATGATATCCTTAGGTTCCTTGCTTGATAAATGTGATTTCTTTTTCATCCTGGGCAAAATTATCAAACCAATCTCTGTATTTAGAGAGAGCCTGAAGTTAAAGCTACAGCTTAACCTAACGGGCTCTCTCTGGGCTTTATAGAAAGCTTAATAAGCTGACTGTCAATCTTCTAGTCATTTCTTCTCTAATCACTGTTAAGGAGCTGGCTTAATAGTCCATATTTCCCCAACTATAACCAAACAGTGTTTGCCCTCTTACCTCTTTTGGTAAAATCCTTCTGGTAAAAAGTATCTTGTCTTAGATCTTACAAAATCTATTCCAACATAACACCTTTAACTCAGGAAATATAAATTTTAAGTCCACTAATATAAAAGTGAAATAATAGGAGTGATAATGTATTGATTCAGTTTTTAATTATAACAAAGGGAATGTTGGAATTAAAAGGCTGACAACCTTAAGGAGGATGAAAAAGTTGGAGGAGCACGGGAGGAGTGACCACTCTTTTTTACTGCTATCCTGGTCTTCCCAAATATCCTCCCTAAGACTATAGCGATGACCAACCAATACAGATCAGAATACCAAGTGTTTCTTTAAACCACTTTTTGGTAATTAATATAATCTTTTAAATTTTCCCTTGTAAGGAATTTTTTTTTTTTTTTTATGGTACTGGGGATTGAACTCAGGGGTACTCGACCAGTGAGCCACATCCCCAGCCCTATTTTGTGTTTTATGTAGAGACAGGGTCTCACTGAGTTGCTTAGCGCCTCGCCGTTGCTGAGGCTGGCTTTGAACTCGCGATTCTCCTGTCTCAGCCTCCCTAAGTGCTGGGATTACAGGCTTGAGCCACCGCGCCTGGCTCCTTGTAAGGAATTTTTTAAGCTGATATCTGATGGTAATTTCTAACTATGGCTAGCAACAAAAATAAAGAAAATGATCTCTGTATCAAAAAATATTTCACTAGCACAAGTGAATTGCATGGTATGTAAATTAAATAAAAACACTTCAAAAGAATAAAAAAATTAAAGAAAATAATTCCTAGTTTTGACTTACACTGATTAGGTTTTTTAAATGTCCTTTTGTTATGTTCAAAACTTAAATTGGGTCAGCTTAATACCACACAAATACCCTGCTGTGGGTTGGTGTTAGAGAATTAAACATTGCCGTGGCCTAATTACAGAGGTCTTAAGGCCATAGACTGTTGGAGTAGTTGATAATGGATCATGGTTGCTCCCAGGCATGTGTAGAAGCCTGTCCTTCAAAGGTAAGGATTATTAAACTAGTTCTTAATATCAAGTAAAATAATCTGTACTATATTTTCTTTTTTTTATTATCAAAATACCGTGAAAATGAAGCAGTATGTGAGACTATGTTTGCTACTTACTGTTTGCTCATTTGCCCTAGAAAAAAATATACACTACTAGTTTTCTAGGTATAAAATCTGACTTATTCCTAGATTCAGACCATTAACAACATAATTCTACAATGAATAGCTTTGGGCAAATTGCCTGTAAGAGCAATATTTTATGGACAATATCTTTTCAAAACATCACACTTTAATTTTCCTAGTGCTTATACAATGCCATAGAAAAAGGCCTATTTATGATCCCATTGTTCTTTCAGGAAAAAACAAAAGGAAATAGAAGTAATTTTTCTTTAATGAAATGGAAGAAACATTCCACAAGAAGAGGAAGTGGGCCCTGGAAGGCCCTGCTCTGCAGTGATATTAAGCAGACCAACACAGAAGTCAGTGAGCTATGTGTGCCCTGCCCTGCAACTTCACACAGGTAACAAGAGAGGGAAGGAGTGCCCTTTACAGTTAGAAGATTGTAACTCATATATTAAGAATTTATTGACCTTAGCATGTAAGACTATGTGACAATGAGTCTCACCATTGTGTATTATTCTAATGCACCAATAAAAATTATGGAAATAAAAAGAATTTATTAACTTTAAAATTTGGAAAATTCTGGAGCTCAGGAAGCACTATTACATTCATATCTGGAATTTCTAAAGAAAAAGTCAAATTCCTGAAGCCAGAAGAAAACCCTGTAACAATTATTGCCGCTCAAGCTATGTGAACTTAGAATATTTTATTTACCAAATGCTCAGTCAATTCCAGCAAGAGTTTCACTCACCTGGGTTACCAGCACATTAATGACTTAAAATTAGCCAAGACTTTTATGTTGTTCTCCTTTTAGATTTTGATTAAAATATAAACATTCTCATTTTATCTTCCTACAGAGTTGCATGAAGTATACCATACCTTTCCCAGCCTGTTAACAGTATTGTCTTCTTCAGAACTAGGATCTGTGAAATATCCACCGCTCCATCTTTCCCAACATTTAGAGTGTGGTGACAATAGCCATTGAAGTCCCATACCTTCAAGAGAAAAATCAAAGCCAACTTTGAGGCAGGAAATAAAATTATCTTCAATAACTAAAATAACATAGTATAATAGGATTATTTTAATCCTTCATATTTACATTCTGAACTAGAGTTGACTTTCTAAGGCTATGTAATAATTAAAGAATATCCTCTCACTATTTGATTTAACCATTATCTTTATCACTTTTATGACCTTGTGAAATATATATGTATGTGTATATATATATATTTGTGAAACATGTCTATATAATATATACTATATCATATATAACATATCATATATACTTTATCATATCATATTATATTATATTTGCTCATTCTGGCCTTCCTAGATCTTCCTCTCTAAGATTATAGAAAATGATGACATCATCACAGATCACAATATAAGATATATAGTCTTCTATCCCTTCTCTGGTAAAAAACAAAACAAACAAACAAAAACAAACCTTAATCTCAGAGTGACAAGAATGTCTTTAGTATGCTAACAAAATGACTGGTGACCGGGTGCCCAACATAGCATCTGGAAGCCGGTCACAGAAAAGGCAAAAATGTTAGAGGATCTGGACTTTGGGCCCCAAATACTTCCTAGGGAGAGGGACTGAAAACTCAGTTGATCGCCACTGACCAGTAATATAACTGGTCATGCCCACATAATAAAGCCTCCATAAAACCCAAGGACAAGGATCAGCTTCCATTCCAGGTAGCTGAACTCGCGGATGTGCCTGGAGCACAGCACACCCAAAGTGTCATGGATCCTCCACACTTCTTCCTATATCCCTTGCCTTTTGCATCTTTTTTATCTAACTTTTCATCTATAACCTCTTCAATATTCTTTATAAAAATCAGGTAAATATAATGAAGTGTTTACCAGGGTTCTGTACTAGCAGTTAAGCAAGAGAGCAAATTGATATTTATCTCAAAATTAAAACACATATACCCTTTAATTAAAAATTTTAACTTTTAAGAAATCATCCCACAGATACAGTAATTTGTGTGTAATGATATATTTTCAAATAATGCCATCTTGCAGCATTGTTTGCAAAATCTAAAAATCAATCTAATTGAATCAATCTAATTGTTCATTAGTGACTAAATGATCAGAATATGGAATATCTATGTAGTAACATAATGTAACCATGAAGAAGAATGAATGAGGTTAGGGGTACAGTTCAGTGGTAGAGCTCATGTGCAAGGCCCAAATCCAGCATCAAAAAAGGAAGAAAGGAAGAAAAGGATTGTTTCCTTGCTTCTAGACTCTTCCAAAACTCAATCAGTTATGGTGACTTGAGTAAGTTGCTTTACATCTTTGAGCTCTAGTTTCTTCATCTGTAAAATTGGAATAATAACAATATCAAACTTATAGTTTGTGTGTGTGTGTGTGTTTATGAAATGCTTGCAACAGTGCCTCATTCATAGTAAGCATACAATGAAAATCAGTTAACATTATTCTATGCATTTATATTAACCAATGTCCAAGACAGAAAAATGCAAAATGCAGAACAGTGTGCATTATAGGTTATCATCAAAAAACAAACTGTGCTGATAGCTAGAAAAATGCACAAAAAACTGGGAATGGGAAGGAGAAAAAAGACTCTTTCCACTACACATCTCTTAAATTTCCAAAAAAAAAATCCTGCACATACATTTAATTACTTAACATATTAACTAATTTAAAAACAGACTTCAAAACTATGATATATTGAGCATTAATTTTACATCTTTGATTACATAGGTACTGAATTTATATTCTAAGTTAAAAATGGGATTGGAAAATGTCATTAACTCTTGTTTCTTCATAGAATATGGCCAGACCAGATTAATGATAATTTTTGTGACCTATACGGAGGTAGCCAGACTTAAGAATTCTGTTTTGCTATTATGATAAAGATAAATGCACCTTCAAAAGCAGTGACTATATTACTAAATTCACATTAACCTCTAAGATGTCAAGGCTTCTGCAGAGAATTGAGAGGTGTACCTACTCTTCACCCATGTTATTTTGTTTTTCCCTAACATGACCAAAATAATTTGCACAAGTAAGTATTGCAAAGATCTGTATGTCCCAGGTCCTCCTAGGTCCCCTATTTGGGATAATTTAGCTGTATCTACACGTTCTGCCTTACAACAGTCAGTTACTTTCCAAGATAAGGGTATGTGGGACCTAATCCACTTGCGTCCTTATTGAGTTCAGTCTCATACCACAGGACTGGAAAATGAGAAATTGCTGAGTCTCTTTTGCCTACAACACAGCCTAACTCTTCAGTTCCATTTATTTCTGTTTTATTTCACCTAAACTATTGGGGTTGTGGTTGTTCCTATATAATCATACATTTTCCCATCTCCTGCAATCTTGTTGTCTTTCCTTAAACCCAAGTTCCCAGTTCATGTTTATTCCTTTATCCTTCCCAAAACCAAGTTCTGCTGATTTCTAGAGATTCTCCCCTTGAACCCACCATAGCAACTCCCTCACAGTAACAGTTGTCAGCCTGGAATCCCCCTGAGTAACTACCCCCTATTCTGGGGATATTCTAGCTATGTATCCAAGAGGCTCTAGTGACTCTCCCTGCAGCAGCTTATCTGAATGTGCCACACACCTACCATGGCATCCCTTTCACAGACTGCCAGGGAAGGTGGTCTACAATCTTTCTGACCTGAGTTATGACAGTTTTGAGGACCATTCAACTTTTTTTTAGAAAACTGCCTCCCGTTGCCTCTAAGTGTGACAAGCCATCTCTACTCAGACCACCATGATTCTCTGGGCTGAGGAAAGCAGAGAAGAGTCACTGATAAGCATGATTTCACATAGCAAGCATCTAGCTTTGCATGAAAATTTGATCATTTTGCAAAGTAAAATATCAACTTACTCCCAAAATAGACGAATAACAGTTACAATAAAGAAAACTGCAAGCAATAAAATAGTGTAAGTATAGGATTGGATACTAAAGAAAATGATGATTTTTCTTCTACTTTTTCTACTATCTCTCTTTATGTAACAAAAACATTAATTATTAAGTAGAATTACTTCATATATTTATTTTCTGAAAAAATTTGCATCTATGCCATTTTTAAAAATTTACTTAAGTTGCCTTAATTTCTTATTTTACAAACTTAGGAAAAGAATCCTAGAGACATTAGCTGAAGTGTGTGAAAATAATTCAGGTCTCTTATTCCCCAAAGTAGTCCCTTATCCAGAACACTGAAAAAGGCTTTCTGAAATAAGCAAGCCAAGTTGTGTCTTTATTCTAAATAATTTATTCAGAAAAGTCATTTATTCATTTTTCCACAGAGGTTTATTTTCCTAGCAGCTTTGCTGTGAGATAGTTTAAGTTATTTAGCTCTCATCTTGTCTCATGGTTCTTCTTGTAGGGCCAAAATGGCAAAAACAAGTGAATCTGTAGCTGAGTCTCCTCACACAGTTTTTCAGCCTTCTCATATCTGGATAGAAAAAGCATCCTTGGGTTCGCACCTTTACAGTACCATCTGTGCTGCCAGTCAAAAGCCGTGTCTCATTTGCATCGAGGGCCATAGTGCTGATTTCTGCATTGCCATGGCAACCAGTAAACTGTTTGATTTTCTGCCCGGTGTCTATCATCCAGAAGGAAACAGTAGACCCCGTATCAGAGCTGATTACCTAAGAGAAAATAACATTGTACAGAAATTAATAAAGACCCAGAGCCAACCATATTTATTTCAATAAAATATATCTAGCCACTGCATTTCCACTACTGAGATCCCCCAATAGTTAGAGACATTTTTTTAAATGTATTTTCCTTCTTTCTGTTAAGCTGATAACATTTTAATTTCTAAGCCACTACTGAGGTAATGAAGTCATGATCCTTTTTATCAGAGAAGATAGGAATCTGCTTCCCTTACCCAGGATTCAGCGTAGTGTCTAGAGGCCATTTAGAAATCAAACCCTACCACAAATAAACTCATAAATCTTTTACATTTAGATAAGAAAGCTGATTTTACCAGTTATGGTGCACTGACACTATTTACTATGTGAAAGGAAACATTTTATTATGTATCACTTCCATTTAGCATTCTGAATAGTGCTTCCAGCCATTCTGGGAAAAAGTTAATTTCAACAAGTTACTAGAGCTATTGCTTTTTATGCCATGAGTCCCTTGATTTTTTTCTCAAGGCACTATATATACATATATTTACAGCTAAACACAATTATTGATGTGTCACTAAAAATAAAGACAAGTTAAATATAAATCTGCACATATATTTCAAAAGGAATGCAAAACAGGATTATATAGAGTAGTCCAAAAATAAGAAATTTTATAGTAGCAAGTAGACAGCGAATTTCAGGTCTAAGTGTTTAGGCACCCTTTAAGATTTATTGGTTAAAACCACCTAGCTAATGTAGCTTTCAAAATCCAAATAATAAAAGAAAAAATAACAAACACAAATGTGTAGGCAGGAAGTTGTCTGAAGCAGTATCTACACTTTGAGAAAACAAAATATTTTTTCTGCTTAGGTATTGATTATCATTGCAACTATTTTTTCCCCCAGCACTCCACAGATTATTTCAATGTGCAGGCTAAGATAAGAACTACTGATCTGGATGGAGACACAAGCAAGAAACATGTCAATTCCAAGCAATGCTACAAGTTTAAAGTTACCACCCTTGGGTGCTGCGGATGCACAAAGAAGAAAACCCAAAATCCACTTACTGGAGTGGGAGATGCAGGTGTAGGAAGTGGAGGGGAGAGGAGTATGTCAAGATTCACACAGAAGGTTATAATTGATCTGGAATTGAGTTATGAATATGTATTTATTGAGTAATAGCCCTTTACATTAGTTATTTCAAAATTGTTTATGAAAAAAGTTTTACCAAAAACTCTGCAAAATACTGTTATGATCATCATTTTACCAGTGGTGAAGCTGAGATTCTAATCACCTAAGTAGTGTTTCCGAGCTTCAATAACCAGATTTGACAGCCTGGGCAAGAGCCATGTCATAAAGTCTACCTTTATTCCAGCTTAGTATCTCAGGCTATTAAGAGATTGCTTGAAAGAGAAAGGGGCTTTAAAAATATTCCAAGCGTAAGAAACAATGAAAAGTTCAATGAAGCACAAGTGCAAAGTATTTGAAATAATAAATACAGTGGGATAACCGAGGAGGAGGCAAGCTGGAGATCGAGTTTTAGAAATCCCTAATAAGAAGTTCCAGAAAATATTGAGTAATGTATGAAGTTGCCTTTACTTGGCAAGGATCTGTACCTTTCCTTGATTATCAATGAGGTCTATAATTAACCTAAAAAATTAAAAACAATATTCATTGTTCATTAGGGGAGAAGTGTGGTACAGAGTATTTTTGCTGGTGGCTTTTTGAAGATAAACACAGTGTGGAGAAATTGGATTTTTCAGAAAGACCATTTGGAGTCTCTGTCATAGTCCAGGTAAAAGATTCTCACCTAACACACTAGTTCCAGAGGTAGAAAGGAGAGGAAAGATTGACAAATGGGGCTACCTTTTACTAACATTTATGCCTCAGTAAAGAAATGATCATAGGTACACGATTTCTATTAGACCTTTTTTCCTGAAATTACAACTCTAATGGGACAATCCCTTAAATGATTTGAAAATATATTGTTGCTACACATTATCTCTCAGTAAAATCAAAAGTACGTTAAATACTTAATTGCCATTGTTTGACTATAGTGTAATTTCTAGGATGTACAACCTAGATCTTTCAGAAAAAGTGTCCTAATACCTTAATTATCATTCCCTGTAGCTTACTGTGTTCCCTTTTGACTTGGTCTGTGCAATATGTTTAGTAGTTAAGAGCACAGGGATGCTCAGCCAGGATGTCCAAGTTTAACAGTCCTACCAACTACTTGTCGACCTTAAGATTAAGGTCAAGCATGAGACCTCAGTGTCCTCATCTGTGAGACACAAATGATTATAGCAACCAGCTCAAAACATTATTATGAAGTTTAAACAAACTAAGATTTATAAATCACTTAGCACAGTATGTGGCACATCTGTCAATAAGCCATAAAAGTTGGCTAGTATTACTATTCTATCCAAGTTTTATTTGCCTGACTTCTTATTTAGGTTCATATCAGTTTGCATATCCAAATCAATTGAAGAAAAACAATATCTTGCTTTTTCTAACCATGACAGTGAGTCTAGACGATTAAAATTTTAGAAACCCTATTTTAGATATACATTGAAATTTCAAAGTATGTCATACTTCTGAATTTCTCACGTAATTGCTTAGGAATTTAGATTATATTTATTAAAGACAAATCCATGAAAACCTAATTTTTGAAGCATAAGTGAAAATTTTTGAAAAGTGTCTTTAAAAAAGTTTAAAGTTTGCAAAGAACTTTATGTCTATCCCAAAATCATTTTTTATAAGGTAGACATTTCAGCACTAAAAGATGGATATCCCCTAAAAGAAACAAAAAGACCAACATAAAATTTTTTGAAAGGCCATTTTCTAAGCAAAGACTTGCTTACTTGTTGACAGTCTGACCTCACCCACATTACAAGCCATAGAATCATACACAGCACCACTCTTCCCTAATGTAGACATTTGATCAGAAATTAGTAATGGCACCCTCTCTCCTGCCCACCTGGGTGAGCCCTAGTACACCATTCATCAGTTTCCATCACCTTTCCCTGCTCATTTAACAATTTCTCATGAAATCAGAATCAATAGTGACAACAGCACACAGCCAGTCTGATTTCATTTCATGGCAATCTGCCTTCCAGTGCCGTCTGCAGGAAAACAACGTGTTGAAACTGACTGTGTCACAAACATACGACCAGTATTAACCAGAATCTGCTCTAACTATGACAATATTGGAATATAAGAATAACAATGCTGGTGGAGGGCTTTCAAAGTTTATCGAGAGAAGAGTACATTGAATGTCACTTGGCAGATGAAGGATGTGGTTTGACTCTAGAGTGCTGGAGAATATATTTTTAGCCAACCATTTTTATTAAGAAATAAATATTGGCAATATTACTTCTGTAAGCAATTAAGGAATAAATATTGGCAACACACTTACATACCACTTTTTGATAATACCAGATCTCTTTGGGTGTGTGGTTCTCCTGGATGTCTTTTATCAGATTAAACCTCAGTCAGTGAGGATGGGACCATGACAGTGTGCAGAGCAGAAGTGGCACTGTCCACATGACTACACTCTGGTGCAAATGGGTGTCATGAGCAGATGGTTGCTCTGATGGGAACATGCTCCATATTATGCACCTGAGTTAATAGCTGTTTAGGAATTTCAAGGTCCTTTCTGTCTCTCTCATTGAAGCTGTCACAGCTAATCAGACAATTTCAAGAGATGTGAGGTTGTATCTTTGTCACCTAATTATCTTCTTGTAAATCCAAAATCAGTACGCATGTTAGCTGTCTTTTATATGCAACTCAAGTCCTAAGTCTAAGAAAAAGCAGGAATCAAAAATTTCAGCAACTGAAGCCATTGGCTACCAGACGATGGGGATGTTTGCTTTAATTTTGTTTATAATCTTTCAGTCAGTGCTGTTTATGGTATCATCACATAAAGCAGGTTACTTCCTTTATTTCCATTTTTTAAAATCAAATCTCTAGAAGTTCAATCTCAGTAAGTAAGGAGAGGAGAACAATTATAATATCTCAGAGTACTGGCACAAAGAATTCAAATATGTTAAGGCAGTCATTCTCTATTTATAAATATTGTTATTAGATCCTACATCTTCCTGAATTAACTTGTAATTTTCTTTTTCAAACTCATTCCTTGGATTTATTGAACATTTGTAACGTTCAAGGTTCTGGACCTAAGCACTGGGGATCCAGCCATGAACTATTCTGCTCCTTTATTTTGTGGAGAGAGAGAAGAGATACAATCGGAAAAGAAAAAAAGAAAAGAAAAAGAATAAAGAAAAATGATGTTTGGTGGTGAAAGTGTTACAGAGAAAAATATAGCTGAAGAGAAAGAAGAGAGCATCGTGGGTAGGTGCAAAATTAGGGGCTTGGTGAAGTCCTCCCTGAGGAATTGTTGGAGGAAAGATAACTAAGATGAAGAAATGAGCCATGAAGATAGATACCAGAGCAAAAGAACTCCAGGCAAAGGAAACAGCAATGCAAAGCCCTGTGTGGGTGTCTTTGGCTTGTCCATGGAGCAGCAAGGAAATCCAAAGGCCTAGGTAGTGTGAGGAGAGGAAGGAGCCACTGGCTGTGACCGCCTGTGGCCAAAGTACAGAGGGCATCAAAACACAAAAGCACCAGGTTGCATTTGTGTAAAAAGCCTTTAAATGATATATATTAAATATTAAGAATTGTTGAATATTATATAGCCATTCAAAATAATATGCATAAAAGAATATATACGTTCACTTTTATAAGAATGGAATAGCCCTTAAGAGTAGCTCATAGAACTCATAAAGCTGGCTCTTTGCAGGGAAAGAAATGAGAAAGATACAGGGGGATAAAGGGACATTTTCACCACACATCCTTTGTCCTTTTGAATTCTCTAACATTTAAATACCTTGTTCTTTCCAAATCAATCACATTAAATAAATGTGTGTGTGTGTGTGTACATATGTATATATTTTGGTGTAATCTATAAAACTAGTGTATTTCTTATGCCTCCATCAAGCAATCAGAGAATATAGCCTTAGGACTGATATGGAACCAATTAGAGTTTAATCTGTCAATGGCGGAAAGCTATATTAACTGCAGGGATGTCACTTGAGCCCAGCAACAGGCAAGAAAGGAGGAAAATTTTGTTAGTGTTCATCCAATTCTGTGAAAAAGAGAAATTCATTGACTTTGCTTTAAATAAAAGTAGTAAATAGATATACTGTGTTATAAGTAAATTTCTTTCAAGGATATCCTCATCCCTTTCCTTAGACTTTACAATTTCCAAGAGAATTAGCAATTGAATTATTTGGATCCTCAAATAACTCAATTTCCAAAAAAAAAAAAAAAATGGTGTGCAGAAAGAGCCAAGGACATGGGCCCCTCTTTAAGAAATAATTTGGCCTCAGGTTTCCTGTGATAATGAGAAATAAATCCTCAAAAATCAGTACCACTGTGGACAAGATGAAGAAAGTCCAGTCATCAAATTTGCAAATATTCCATGCTGGATTATGAGAACCCCATCAAGGATCTCAGGAGTTTTGCTGGAAGAGAAGCCACCTGGCCACAGTCTGACAAATCTCTTTAAAATGTAACCATATATACTCTTAGGGGTTGGATAACATGGTAAAATTCTGGGAGGCAATTTGTATATCTATTATTTATTATACTTGTCCTTTGATCTAGAAGCATATTCTAAGAATTTACTCTACAGGGATAAAGTCATGAGTGTGAATGTATGTATATACAAAATATTTCATAAGAACAAAGTATTCATCAAAGGAAATGGGTCAGTAAATTATGATAGAAAGAGATACTGTACTGCCTTTCAAAAATGATGAAGTAGATCTACATTTAAGCATAGGAACCATATTCCAACATATTATTGAATAAAAAGTTACAGGACCATATTTATGTAAAAAAGCCTATGCACAGAGATTTTAGAACTTGCTGATGAAATTTCAGCAAGTTTAGTTTAGTTTCTTATTTGAGCTTTGCTGCATTGTTTTAATTTCTTTCAATAAAAAAATGACTTTTCACACATAATGTTTTGTAAAATTTATTTATTTTTCACGGAAATAGTAAATACGATTTCTGCCAAGATTGGGTAATGCTTAAATATCTAGCTTGACTATGTGTCCAAGATGCAAAACAAACTGAAACATAACTTGTTTTATAAAATCATATAAATCTACATCGTTAGGATAAAGACCTTAGTCATAACACAGAAAGTTTAAATATTCCCCTTTAAATGATATCTAGAATTACATTTTATGAAGTTTCTTCATATTTATGGATTTTTAATAAAAGCTTCATTTAAGAAATCACTGAAAAGATGGTTCATTAGAATGGCCTCCAAAATTAATTTCTTCAAAAAAGTCCATTCCAGGGCTGGGATTGTGGCTCAGTGGTAGAGTGCTTGCCTGGCATGTGTGAGGCACTGGGTTCGATCCTCAGCACCACATAAAAATAAATAAATAAAGATATTGTATAAAAAAAATATTTAAAAAATCTTATTCCGGGGACTCCTTGAGTCCCAATTTGTTCTGCTGCCAGCTGTGAGGGCAAGCTTTCCTGGATAAAATAAGCAAGCAGTTCCATTTAAAAGGGTTTGTGTGGCTTAATACCACTTCCTTAGGTTAGAAGGTGAGGAACCCAAAAGGCAAGAAGATAAAGTCACAGAAATGTGCCAAGCTGCTTTCACAGAGAGATTACGTTAGCTCCCCCACTGAAGTCCAAATGCAATGAAATAATAATGAAATGTGGGCAACATGTTGAAATGACAGCAGAAAGGAAAGTTTCATTAAATTCACACAAAGGGAAAGCTTTCGGTAATGATGCCAAACCAGATATCCAAAGAGCAGGAGCCAGTAGACTGAAAAGGCACAAGTGCCTAGTAAATGTGCAATGAGAAATGGCAATAATTGACCAAATCTAGACATTGAGTATCCATTTTGTGCTCAGAACAGTGTTAGGAGATGTAGGAAAACAAAGAAGTGGAAGACAAGCACTTTTCCTTATACCACAAACAAAGGAGACAAAAATAAGGGTTTAAATGTTTGAGGAAACAATTAGATACATGACCAATGCCCAGAGAGCAGAGAGGCAAGAATGGCTGGAGATGTCCCTGGAGAAGACCATAGCTCATCTTTGTGACTGAATGTCTGCAAGAAGCAACTGCAATGACCAAGAAGAGAAGGTCTCACCTCAAGGAACGTTCCTGAGAGAAGCAGGGCTAGGACCACAGGACACGTGGTTAAACAAAGATTTAAAAATCCCAACATGTTAATAAGAAAAAGATGTGTGGTAAAGTAGCAACATTCACCCTACCATGACCAGGGGAGCTGGTAGAACCAGGGCCAGGACAGTTTCCAGGTGTCCAGTGGCCAGCTCTAGCAAGGCAATACTAGAAAGGCACATTGCCAATATAATCCTTACACCCCATGGAAGAACATATTTTTAAAAGCCAGTTCACTGAAGATCAGACAGATGAAGGGTTCTGCCCAGAACTCCAACCCCTATCTCTCTAATCTGGTAGTTCTCAAAACTTTTGGTCTTGGGATCACTTGGCATTCTCAAAAATTACTGAAGAATTGAAATGACTTTTATTTCTCTGGGATGCGTGTAAACGTAAATATGGCATATACGTGTACATATATAATAGACAATGCGTATACACATATGTATATATTCATCACATTTCAAACTTGAACTGATTGTTAAAACACAAGGATACAAAAGCACATCACGTAACCTCTAGAAAACTCCACTGTACACTCCTAAGAAAACGAGATAATTCATATTATGATGAAAATGTTTTGCCAGGCGCAGTGGCACACGCCTGTAATCCCAGCACTTTGGGAGGCTGAGACAGAAAAATCGCGAGTTCAAAGCCAGCCTCAGTGATGGCAAGGCACTAAGCAACTCAGTGAGACCCTGTCTCTACATAAAACACAAAATAGGGCTGAGGATGTGACTCAGTGGTCGAGTGCCTCCGAGTTCAATCCCCGGTACCAAAATAAAAAGAAAACAAAAGAAATGTTTTGACGTCTCAGATTCTCCCAGATCCTCTGAGTGTTTCAGGGGTCTAAAGTCACACTGTGAGAATTGTTATCTAAATCTCAAGTCCATGCTTAATTTTCTGAGACCGAATGGTGGTCTGATCAGTGAACACCCTTCACAATCTGGCCCTGAGCTCCCTTGACTGCCTCAATTCCCACAGCCTTTGCTGCAAACTCCCCAAATAGTTACAGGAACCTCCGCAAAGGCACCATGAGTACTAAAGTCTGTTTTCAGGCGCTCCTGTTGTGCCTTCTGTCTGGGTTGACTTCCTTCTCCTCTTAGAGACTCCCACTCCAGCTTTTTAGGACCAGCTTTTAGGAAATGTCATCCACCTTAGCCCAGGCAGAGGTGATCACTTTTTGCCGATAGCACTTTGCTTTTACCTCTACTTCATTTTGCTGCCTTCAGTTGTTCCCTGGTTAGTCAGTGGTATGTCCGCCTCCCTTTCTTAATGAGCACCCACCCAGCAGTGAGTCCTGGGCCAAGGACCTGGACCGGCCCTTAAAGAGCTGAGTCTCCCTGAGCTCCTGGGGCGAAGAAATGAGGTTTATTAATTCTTCATGCCTAACACCTGAAGGTGGTTCAAAACTATTTGCTTTGTTTAATTCTTCTAAAATAGGTTATTATTGGCTGATAGGACTGTGGGTGGTACTCTTTTTGATTCTGCAATACATTCTTTTAATTATAAATACAATAATGTTAAAGCATTTGTAGCTTAGCTGCATGTAGAAAACACCGGTGTGTGTGATATACAGCTGTATGTACTTTATATACACATCAAGGCATTAAATTATTTAAGTCATTAATAGCAACAAGTAGAGCTATACTCATTGTACAGTGATACTTTCTTCATCATCTGCCATATATACATTTTTTTTGTCTCCTGTAACTTGCATACATTTGTGTTACTTTGGTTTTATCTACTCTTCCCCGGTGGAAGAGTTCAGATGTTCTTTGTGTCCCATTTCCTGACTTACTCATTTCTCATCTTATGGCCAGGCAACTTAGGATCTTAATGTCTATAAGCAAACCTAGCTTTTTAACTGTGCAGATCTCAATTAACAGAATATTCTCTTGGAAGCAAACACATCTCTCTCTCAGCAGCCACCAGGGAGCCGAATTAACTGGTTGCCTTCATAAAGTTCAGCAAAACATTTGCAGGGGAATGTTTCCTTGCAGATGGAATTCAAAATGGATAGTTTTGTAAAGGATTTTTATCTCCTAGAAGAACCAGAAAACAGAACATTTGAAGTACTGACACAACACACTAGTCATTACTAACAAAGGGCTCTCCACCCCTTGTGCAAAATCTGAACTACTCATTTCTGCGTGAATGCAGAAGCTTCTACAGAAGGGAAAAGAAAGAATGGGTTGGACTTATTGTTTAATTGGCCGCAAGCTGGAGACTTGCTTTCTGCTTGGCTCATGCTGTGCTATTACCATCAGCCCGAGGTAATCATTGTAGCAGACTAACCTCCACCGGTTGCTGCTCCCTCCATGAGCCCCACAGGCTGTCCCCTACCCAGCTCTGCAGGATTCCCAGCTGGACCTCCCTGTCCTCTAAGAAGGGCTGTGGTCTGAGTGGCATTTTTGCTCAGGGGGAGATGTGCTTCTTCATTGAGATGCAGGTAGCGCTCTCCATAAGCAAGGGCTGCAGAGCATCATTAAAGTGGTGGGGAGACAAACAACACTCGTGCTGCATACTAAGTGCCATCCCATTTAACTGAATCATTTTATTATGAATACATTCTGGGCTGCCACTGTGAGCCACTGGTGTAAAATACGCTGGCAAAATGGATCTCTGCTAATTATGTTTCATGCATATTTCAGAACTTTATACGAGGATACAGGAGGATGGTGCTCATAAAAGGGAATTTTACAACCAGGTTCCCTTGCATTTGGCTCAAGATTCAAACTAACTGGTAACAAAGATAAGTTCAATTACTTTACACGTTGTGTTTGTTTTAGCTGGAATGTTATAATTCCTTGTAACTCTATCAGTGCTACTGTAGTCACTGGCCAAAAATGAAATCCCTCTTCTAATTCACCTGGACACACATTATAGCAGGAAAGTACATGATCGTTAAATCATTTCCTCTCCATATTTGCTTTTGCTAGATTTGTCTTCAGTGTGATGTTAGAATGAATTAAGGAAACGAGTCTGGTCTTGGAGAGGTGTTAGGAGAGCGATACAGCAGAAAGTATCCTTACCTGCTTCAAGAGCGAATTGTAAAGAATGCAAGTGACTGGTTTCTGGTGGCTTCTCACCCTGTTGCTGGCTTCACTCTTCATTGCCAGCAATGCTAGCTGGTTATTAAATGAGATGAAAAGTCGTCCATGGGCTTCATCAAAGTGGAAGAGGCATCTGAAGTCCTGACTTTTGGGGAAAGAACAAGCTATTCTCTGGATGGACAGCTGGTGCTGAATATCCCAGAGTCTCAAAACCTGCATGAAAAGTGATAAGATCCTATGAATAGGTCAAAGATAATTCTAATTTTTTAACCAATATTTTTCTAGCTCATTCTAGACCCAAGGCATACAGTTATTTCCTCCACAGTACCGTAATTGGTTCCTACTTCTGACTAAACTGTAAACTGCTCTAAGGAAGGGAATGTCTTATCTCAGTCCTTGGAACATGGCTTGGCCTATAGCATGTTCTTATAGTAGGTAAAATAATGCTCTCCCAAAGATGCCTGTGTCTTAACCTCCAGAACATATGAATGTTATTTTATAAAGAAAAAATAATTTTGCTGGTATGATTAAATTAATAACTTTGAAATAGAGAGATTATCCTGGATTACTTGGGTGAATCCAATGTAATCAGAAGAGTCTTTAAGTGTGAAAGAGAGAGGCAGAAAAAGAGATCAGCATGATACAGCATGAGGACTCTTAGACTTGCTGGCTGTGAAGATGGAGAATGATCCAAGAAAGCTGTTAAAGCATGAAAGTAGATTCTCCCTGGAGCCACCAGAAAAGATCGCAGTTCTGCTGACACCTTGATTTTAGCCCAGCAATGGGCTGTCAGAAATCTAACCTAAAGAATACAAAATACTATAAATTAGTGTTGTTCAAGCCAATGAATTTATGGTCAATTGTATTCCTGGAAAATAAATATAATTCTTTCTTTCTCTGTGTATTTATATATCCATCCATTTTTTGGTGAAATATAATAAATGGCATTAAATGAAATCAAGTTCAAATAAACCAAATATTAAAGTCTTATGGAAACACAATCAAGACATGGATCAGTGGATAGTAGAGGACAGACATTGAATGCCTGCTCAGAAGAAAGGTTGCTTTAAATTCAACAGATGTTAAATAATAATTATTCCTATATTTTGAGTCTCTTAAAGCTCC
>CM053409.1:32112916-32172778 GCA_028644305.1 Xerus rutilus
AAAAAAAAAAAAGAATCTATATCAACAACCTTGAAAGAAAAAATGTCAGTAGCTTGAGCTAGAAACTTTTATTTAATTATTATTGAAACCTAGGTATTTGTAAAGTGCCTTTCCACCTCAAAGAAACACAGCTCTGAATAAAACATAATTTCTACTTTCTTATTGGGCCTTTAGGGAGTGGAGACAATCTCCATGAGTTCAAAAGAAGAAAGAAAAAGAAACAAACATACATCTTTCTCAGAATGAAGCATATAATTTGGTTCCTCAAAATGCCTACAGATCAACAATGATAAAAAAAATGAGGTAACAATAAAGGATACCAACGTGAAAAGAACCAAGTCTCCACGAGGGAGAATTGCCAGAACAGCAGACATCAGATTTAGATATCAAGGACTCAGGGTATTAGGGTTATTAGTATAAAGAATAATTAAGTTTGAAGGTAAAGAGCTAAAAGTCAGAGTCCTCAAAATGATACTATCTAAAATTATCACATAGTTCAAAACAAGCCTATTAGGGAAAAACTTTAGTACAAATTAAGAACAAAAGGTTTGAGTGATATAGAAAATATGAGCAAAAACCTGAACAAAGAAATGGGAAAAAATACATGATTTTTTCAGAAATAGCAAAATACAAATAAATGGGGACATACTGGATGTGCTTTCTCATTATTTTAAAGCTGTCATATTTTATTCTTCCTAAAATTTCCTTGGAACAATAAAATGCCAGAGGATAGTTAAAGTTGAAAAAGAAAAACACTAAGTAGAAATTGCCCTACCAGGTATCAAACTATACAATAAAATCCTGGTAGTTAAACTGTGAGTTGTGTATCAGTGTAGGGAAAAAGCAAGTTGGTAAATGGAAAGAATAAAATATATAGAAACAAATTCATGTACATATAGTAATTCAGATGATAATAACAAGGGCAATTCAAACCAATAGAAAAGACAGATTGTTCATAAAATAATCTTGGATAACCATTTACAGAAGAAAGAAAAAACTTTACAAAAAACAAATTGCAAAGTTAAATACAAAAACAATCACTGGTAAAAAAAAATGTTAACAGAAAATAAAGGAGGAGAATTATAGGGACATCCCTAAGATAGACACAAAATCCAGATACATAAAGAAAACCATTTCTGACTCAGTTTCACAAAGATTAAAACTTTTGAATGAACAAAATAACATAAATTTATTAAAATGTTTTTAAAATGTATTCTTAAAAGAAGTAAAATACTCTAATAAATGAAAGCTAATCAAAATTTCTTCAAGCTACTACAAATCAGTAGTGGGAATATAGTCAAATCTATTAAAAATAAGATAAAGATCATGATCAATTAATGCATTAAAATCAAGAAATAAAAAATTAATATTTGAAAAACAAATTCACACTAATTTTTTGCCCTTCAGATTTACAATAAATGAATAAACGAACATACTGATGGTTTCCATCTCAAAAAGAACATGCGGAAACAGGCACATTTAAACACCTCTGACGAGTATGTCAGTTGGTCAACACTTCTGCACTGCATAGGCCATATATAAGAAAATCCTTTAAGAAGTCACATGCCTATTGATCCAATAGCATCACTTCTAGAGATTTATCACTAAGAAATTAATTTATGAGGTCTTAAAAAAAAGTGTGTGTGAGAGAGAAACCAAGTCAATAAAGGTAAAAAATTAGGAACTATATATTTAATCAATAGATGACTGAATAATTGAACCATGACCATCTAAATCATAAAATGCTATGCAGCAAAAAATAAAAAATAAAAAAAAGGTTTTATCCAAGAAATGTTACTTAGGAGAAAGTAATTGCAGAAAAAGTATATTTCATGTGATACCATAAAAACTAATAAATATTACTTTTTGTTCACACACAGGATAATGTATGTAACAATACATTAAGTATATAGTAGCAATATGAGAAGATGTATATCAACTATCAGTTACTTCTTGGGAAAGAAATTGATTTGAAGGGGAAATGAAAAAGAAAAATATTCACTTTCTGCACTATATGCTTCCTCATCATTGTAATCTTTAGAAGTGGGCTGGGGATATAGCTCAGTCAGTGGTACAGCATCTGCTTAGCATGTGTGAGTCACTGGGTTTAATCCCTAGTATTGCCAAAAGTAAATAAATAAAATAAAAAGAATCTAATCTTTATGAGAGAGAATTAATCCATTTGTTTGTGCAATTTAAACAAAATGAAAATACTTAGCTTCTGGATGGGTGATGGAAGTTGGGATGGAGGGCTGTGTGTGCAAATAAGTGCAATGCAATCACCAACACCAAAGTCTGGCTTTGTATTTTCTTTGCCAACCACAATTCTTCAATACAGACACCAGGCTTTGGAAAAAATCAGAACCTCAAACAGAGGATTATGTTACAAACTGATCTGATTCTGGTGGCCAAATCAGGATTAGTAGCCAAGGAGTTAGGAGTAATAGAAAAGCTGACTTCAGCTCAGTGATTGGAATGTTAGGCCCCAGCAGAGAGATTTCTTCTGGGCCTTGAAAATGCTTTTAGTCCCCTGGTGGTTCCTCCTTCAAATGGCCAGATTACTGACTCCCAGCAGGCCCTTGCCACAGGTGACTGCCATTAAGAGAAACTGCTTAGGATTCCAAAGTAGAGTGCAGTTGGGCTGTTATTTCTATGACACTAAATTCTATAGAAATGAACTTATTGTTTAATCATCCCTGGGAAGTGGCAATAGAACAATCTTCCAAAAAAGTTCTAAAGTCTCAGATCATTTTTGGAAGAAATTATTTTAGATCTAAGTTTCTTTGATTTATAAATCCTCTAAATTGAGCAACTCTTCGACCAAAACCTGATTCAATCAAAGGCCATTTGAAAAAGAATGCTTTTTCATTTTCCCCTTTCCCTCACTTACCTACTTAAAAAAAAAATTTAATTTATGGCAGTAAAGTAGAGGTTTAAACCAGCAGCAGAAAGCTTTTCTTTGTTGTAAAGACGTAAGAACTGAGATTATCATGCATTTGTCAAAGAGTAATGGATTCAGACTAATGTGAACTGTGAACATTAGTAAATAAAGCAGTATGACAAGCTTTATCATGATGTAATGGTTCATAAGTCAGAGCAAAAATGGAAGGACAGAACTGCTTTCAAAAGAGGCCAGGTAGTCTTAAGGTTGATGACAGCTGTTCACAATCAGTTTTGACTCTAAGGACATTTTTTCACTTGCTTTTAAAGTTATGAAACCTTTCCTCAGGGCACTCCTAATGATAAAATATCTGGTATTTGTTTCATATTTACGTTTGATAATGATTTATTCACTTAATTATGATTTATTGAGGACCTTGTATGTATATTACATAATCCAAGTAAGATAGAGTATCTAACTTCATGAGTCCTGTCATTTAGTTAACAGTAACACTAGTTCATATACTATGTATTTAATACATTAATGCTTGCTAGGTCCTGGAAAACACAAAAATAAATTCGACAAATGATCCTTGCCTTCAAGCAATCAAAATCTAATCAAAGGTACATTGTACATACACAACACTCCAATACACAAGTTAGATTCCAAGTTCAACAATGGAAATTAAGACAATGTGCTAAAAGGTTTTAAATAAAAAGGAACCAATAAAAGGGACATCATAGGACATCATAAAAGTGTTCAGTTTGAGTTTATTCACTACATTAGTTCAATGTAATGTGCCTTCACTTCAAGCTGTCAACAAATAATCACTGAATGAACACTACAAGTGCTCAGCACTGTAGAGACACCAAGAATACAAGCTAAAAAGATCCTGACCCTGGTTAAGGAAGCACACTACCACTTTCAGCACAGCCTGACAAACGCTCCAAGGACACATGCAGTAGAGTGCATGGAGAGAAACACCAAGGTCTCCATGAGAAGCTCCAAAATGCCAGAACCCTGAAGGATAGACAGCATCTGTCAGTTAATGGAGGAGAGGGAACTAAAGACAGAGGGCAGGTTGCAATGCCATGAAACTGCATGGCGGGAACAGCTGATTGTTTGATGGAGTTCTACAGCACTAAATGAATGAAAGAGAAAAGCAGGGAGTGAAACTGGACTGGGAAACCAGGGGAGAGGTTTTTATGAAAGTTTGAGAATTTTAAAGTTGATAGATGGAGGGCAGAGATAAGAGCATGAAGACTTTGTCTTGCAAATTACTATTAGTAGGACTGAGGACAGACTGAAGTCAAACCAGTCTTAAAGTTAGCAGACATTTTAGGAATACTGCTGTATTTTTCAGGAAAGTCAAGATTTATAATAAGAGCAATGGCAGATGAGATGGAGATGTGAGACTGGCGAATGTGTCTTGACTGTAGAATCAACAGGAATCAAAGGTTTATTGGTAAAATGTAATGGAAAGGGAAGATTTACATGATAAGACAGACAATGAAACAAGTAAGCTTAGTAGGACTTTTGGCTTAGGTGTGGCTAAGGAGTTGAAAGTGAATTTCCATGTAAATATATATGTATAGTTTATACATATTTATATATTTAAATATATACTTCATATATATTTATATGTATTAAATCTATACTATATATGTGTGTATGCATATATATGTATATGTTTATATATGTGTGTTTATGTGTTTATATATGTATGTATAAAGTAATATATATATGTATCTCATATATATACGTGTGTATATATATATGTGTATATATATATGTATCACTTTAACATAGAACAAAAATCCAGAGTCTCAGGGACTTTCCCCAATGGAACTTATCACTCCCTTTTCTCACCATAACCAAGTATCTTGAAATCTGTCATACTTTTAACTGTATCCTTAAGTCAGGCATATAAAATGGAAGTTTTACAGAAGCACTAAGGACAATATTTTTAGAGATTAAAAATTGATGTACATGGATACATACAGCAAAATAGTGTGCCCAGAATTCAACTTGGATTATCCAGCTCTCGTGCCATATTTTTTCCATAATATTTAAAATATCCCTTCAGGGGCTTAGGGTGTAGCTCAGTGACAGAGCATGTGCTTATCATGTGGAAAGCCATGGGCTCAATTCCCAGCATGCCAAAATACAAATAAAAACATCCCATCAAAATCATCAAATAGAAAAAAAGGTTTTGAGTGTCATTAAAATTTTCTTAATGTGTTTCGTATTCTTCAGATTAGCATAAATTTCTAATTTATTAAATCTCTTCTGTATCAAAACAACAATAGCCAGTTGGCTATACCTATTTACTGTCTTATCAAAAGAACATTCTGTAGGGAGACTGAGACAGGAGAATCACGTGTTCAAAGCCAGCCTCAGCAATGGTGAGGCGCTAAGCAACTCAGTGAGACCCTGTCTCTACATAAAACACAAAATAGGGCTGGGGATGTGGCTCAGTGGTCGAGTACTCCTGAGTTCAAACCCCAGTACCAAAAAAAAAAAAAAAAAATTTTTTGATAAGACAAAAATTGTCCCCATTTCTTTTTTCTTTTAATTAGTGAGAACTTTGGAAACTCTTAAGATGTGACATATTGAGAGTCCACCAAGAGATTAAATCCATGAGTAAGTACGTGGTTTAAACAAAATTTTAATGAAATATTTGTGTAGTTACCCAAGAACTGTTGTTAAGTAAAAATCAGTCAACACTTTTTCTAAATATAGACTTCTAAAGATGTAGTAGTTATTCAGTATATTTTAAAAATTGACATCAGCTCACATAGAAATTCAGGACCCTGGAGAGATTTCAGTAGGCATTGGGAAAGCAGAACTAAATTAATTGCACAATGTTACTTACTTTATCTCTGGAGAAGCTAAAAAGTTGTTTTCTTTCAGCAAAGAACTGGACAGCAATTACACTGGCTGAGTGACCCCAAAGGACACCAACTGGTTTAGAAACAACATAGGGATTCCAAAGGCAAACTTTATTGTTAATGCCAGCAGTTGCTAATCAGAATTAAAAAGAAAAAGAAGTTTTTAAATAGCATGAAAAACCTGCACTTTCTTTTTTAAATGATTCTATCACATATCTATGGTTAGTAACTGCCTTATGATGAACACCAATGCACTCTGTCTTGAAGGAAGAAAAGTCTTGCCATTGCTGAACTAGACTAGGCAAGTAGACCAAGGTATGAGTTCTGGCAACGGAAATTATTAAAACAGAAGAGCAGGAGGAAAAGGGTTTGCCAAGGAGGGAAGCAGTGTGCATGAGCTAGAGGGAAAACATGGTCCCATTTAGAAGCCTACCAGCAGCCTGCCCAGGAGGGGTGAGAATCCTTCCTAGTCCTGAAGTTCCCTCTCTCCAAACAGCACAGCCTAGGAATGTAGACAGTGCTGGAACTATCCAGCAGCAAGAACAAATAAGCGCAACACTGAAAGTTCTCAAATTAATAAAATGTAAGGAACAAATTATTTTTATGACTAATGAAATAATCAAGTATATACAAGAAAACTATAATCACAAATGTATGTTTGTCCTGCTTTCTTGATAAAATAAGGTATTTGTGAACACGAATTGGTTATATTCAGGGAGCAGTTCAAGATCAAGAGGTATAGCACTTATTTAGGTATGTAGAAACTTAATGTAACACTCTCTGTTATTTCCCACTGTAGGACCAGCTGTGGAGCTGAGCTTATTCACCTTTATTTTTGCAGCACTGTGGCAAGTAAAAATAGTGATCCAGTATGCAGGGAATGAATAACTAAATGGTTGATATTTGAATCCTTGCCGAATTGATTCATCAACTCCCCTCAGCCCTCTATAATAAATCTATAGTACTCCTTTAGATTTTGGATTGACATTCATGGTACTTTTTATCAGGATTGTCAGCTATTATTGTTGGGAATTTTAGGAATCCAACCCTTTAGCTAATATCAATGCTCTTTTGATGAATGATACCTGATGAATGAGGATTAATATAACCTCTAGGCCATGAATGTTCTTAGTAACTACCTTGTTAATTTTAAAATAATATATATTCACCTCACATTTTTATAATGTTTGAACATTAATATATATCAAATATCAACTTTCAGAATGTCTAGTTATTTTATTGAAATAGTTAATGTCTGAAAACCTTTATATTTCCTCATCTAAAATAAACTATTTTACATCAAAAGAACTCTTCTTTAGTAAACTAAAGCTAAGATAAGCTCAATTTTTCAAAAATTGCATTCCAAAAGGGTAATTGAAATTCTGCATTTTTCAGTTCTCTATTGAAGTGTGTGTATACACGTGTGCGCGCACACGTGTGTGCACAATGAAAATTACATATCTGAGTGCAGCATTTGGTGGTGTTAGAAGGATGGCATAATGGCAGATGCTGCACAAATTGTCTTCTTTGTCTATATCATTATGCACCCCCTACCAATTCTAATAAAAAATACTCATTAAAGCGTTGGGTACTTTCTCATATTTTCACCCCAATGTAGTTTACATCCACCACACATAATAATGCATCATTATCAGACATTCTCAGGCAATAAAATATGAGCTGTTCAAGTTGGTCTCTCTGGCAATAAAAGCAACAAGGTAGAGAGGCTCCATGCATACAAATATGTATCCTAGACTATTTATGAGGCCCTCATAGTTATCATGATTTATTTTACATACCAATTAAATTGAGCCGAGAGTGGTAATCAAAAGCATGAATGCCCTGGGCAATGTTGAAAGATGTAATTTTAAGATGCTTTTTTGATTTCTCTCTCCAAGCCAGCACCACAGTATTTGTATTGCTGGTTGTACTGGAAATGATAGCATCCAAAGATGCATTATAAGTCACTGAAAAAAAAATTTAAAAGAGGAAAGCAATCTTTAGCTGATTTTTCATAAGACATTAGGAAAATAGAACTGTTTAAGTTGGTGATATTAAAAATTAAACTCAGGCAATGATGATACAGCTCAACACTTAGAAAACACCTCATTTAACCTTCCCCACCTCCCAGCAAAGAATTTACAGTGAGAAGTTGCAGCCAATTCTGCATTTAGAATTTCTTCCCTCTCTAGGGACACCTTAAAATATTTTATGGAACACATGGAAGAAAATAATATTAATCATAGTAATCATAGGGGATGCTAGATATGTAAATGAGTATTGACCAAATTCCCATGTTCTTCCTCCTGGGCATGGAACAGGCAAACAAGAGATTACCAACCATCTGCTGCTCCCCAAAGGTCCAGCTCATGCTCAAACAATGGTTTATTTAAATTTTACTGGTCTAGCATATCTGAGTGTTGAATGGCCAGGACTCAACTCCCTGTCCAGATTCACAAACACAAGGGGCTTAGGACAAAACGTCTGTCCCTATGTTCCCATGAACCAGTGCCAGATGTTGCAGAGCAAAGTTTTACCTTCCTAACAAAGATAACGGCCCTGATGACTGTTGCTACTGGGACATTTCCATTCCTGTCAGATTCACAAACTCCAAGAAGCAAATAGTCACACAGCTGCTCAAACCACTATGCCCTCCCCAGTTAGGTGGAGCTGCTGCTTCTTCTTCTTCTTCTTCCTCCTCCTCCTCCTCCTCCTCCTCCTTCTTCTTCTTCTTTAATTTTGCTCAATGATTGTGCCCAAAATTGAAAAATTTCTGATTTGACCTCAAGATCAAATTCTTGCCTCACATATAGAAGGATTTTGTCACTTTGTGTCACTTAAGGCAAGTCACTATAATAGAATGACTCAAATTATTTCTAATCTACTTATTATATAGAATCAAGCATGACTGTTCTGGAAGATAATTCTCCATGATCACTTGCATTTCTGTCAGTTCTTCTTATGAAACTAAGCACTGACTGCCTTTTATTTTAGATCATCTTTTCAAAGATGTTTGCATTGCAAACAGCCTTGGAATACAGAGATAGCTGTCTCCCTTTGGAGCAAATGGCAGGCATACTTATTGCCTAACATAATAAAGATTGTGTCTTTCTCTGGAGTAGGAGGAAGCACGTATCCTATAAACTGTAAAAGATTCAGATTCCCTAAATGTGAGGGTTCCTCTCTTGTAATGCATGTTGCCTGTGCAGACAAGCATCTGGGCTCCTCTTTGTTTCCATTATGGACTTGTGGACAGAGGAACTGAACTAGGTATACCAATGCTCATGCTGCTTGCTCTCCTGTGAATAAAAAAGAACTTTTTCTCAGACATAGGTCTGAGTCTCATGTCCACTGCCACTGTAAGATTTTTTTTTAATTATTCACTCCAAGTGAGAACTTTCTTTGTGGCTAACTATACTGGAAATGGCAAGCTTATCTGCAAACAGCTAGCTTGAACACAGCATAAAAACTTAGAGCCTTCACAGTTCTTAGCTGGCATTGCAATGATCAAATGTTTGTTCTTCCCAAATTCCTATGTAGAAATCTTAATCTTCAAGGTGATGGAATTAGGAGGTGAGGTCTTTAGGAGGTGATGAGGTCATGAGGGCAGAGCTTTGTGAATGGATAAGTGCATGGTTAAAGATGTCTGAGTTTGTTTGCCCCTTCTTCCACATGAGGAAGTGCCTGAATGGCACCATGCACGAATCAGGAAGTAGCCCTCAGCAGACACCAAATATCCTGCCTTAATCTTGGACTTTCCAGCCTCCAAAACTGTGAAAATAGATTTCTGTTGTTTATAAGCCACCCAGTTTGGGGTGTTTTATTAGAGCAGCTGAACAAACTGTAATAGGAACTTTTGTACAAAAATACTTGCAATTTTGTATGAGGAATAACATCCTTCATTAAAGAGTTAAAGAGATAATCAAGTTTTACTATTTTGGTAAATTTAATTTGTTTTATATGAGTTGTGTGGATGTATATTTATATATACATATGTACATGTGTATATATGCATGTATATCAATATGTATATACAAGTTTCCAAATAATTACCAAAGGCAAAGAAATTCTGAAATGAATAAGGTAGCTCAATATATTCATTTGCCTTTGACCTATTCAATTGGATGAATTGCTTCTAAAAGAAAGAATTTATTCATTCAAGAACTGATATTGATATTTGAATAGCTTAAGTTAACATATTTCATACCTATCTCTCCAGGAAATAAATGGCTTAACATGAACAATTCATAACAAAGTTAATGAGACTGATCCTATTCAGTGTGTCTTCTGTAGATAACCTTTCTCAAAACATGACATCCAATCTTCAATGATTTATTGGGCATCTACTATATACCTTGTGCTATGATAAGGATAATAAGAGAAGAAATAGATAAATCCTGAACCTTTATCATATGTCTCCAAGCTTGGAAATAAAGACATGTATATGAAATAGTTGGAATTATAGCCCATAGTAAAGTGATAAATTGAATAGTCCAAAACTATAATAGGAGCTGAATAAAGAAAGAAAACAGTGTGGGTTTCAAGGTTCTGAAAACATTTATTAAACACTGACAAAAAGATAGTATGTCAGTAGATGAGAGGTCATGACAAAAACATCTGTGTGGGAAACAAATGTAAACTCCAGAATTCAGAGTTGAAAGAAAACCAGCCTTCTCTATGTTACAGATGAAGAAACAGACTTGCCCACATAAGTTTAATGATCTGGCCAAAGTCAGCAACTGATAATTGTCTAACTCAAGCCTGGAGTCTTGAAATGATCTCCAAAGTTGTAATGGTTTAATGTCACATACATGCAATGTTAAATATCCAAGCTCAGTACATTAGAATTTGACAAGACCAGAGTACAAATTCAGAACATAGGGCCTGATCCCTTGATAGCTACCACAGAACTTTTCTCAAATTTTAATATGTGCATGACTCACCTGGAAATCAGTGTTCAAGTCAGCTTCTCTTTCAATAAACCTGAGTTGGATATTTCTCACACATTCCAGGAGTTGCTGCTGATGCTCCCTGAGGACTATGCTCAAAGTAACAAGGCACTCAAGTGTGTTCTTTAAAGTGCTGACATCATTTTACACTCTAGAGAAGCAATCCATACTTCTTAAAATTTGTGAGGCCAAACAGTACTTTGGCAATCTAATGAAAGCTATAAACCTTCTCCACCAGAAAGATGTGCATACACACAAAAGTTTGTATAAAATATCAGGAATTTAAGAATCTTCCTATTGATGTTCGTAAAGCCCAGCAGTGATCCATGTGAGGAATATAGGGCATGAGCCTCTGGCTGTAAGATAATTTTGTATAGGGAAGTAATTCTTCACCTGCTTCTCAGGTAATTCTTAAAATTTGTTACTAATAATACATGCCATCTGTATTAGTGCACATGCACTTTAGTTTTCTGTTTAGCTTCTACTTCTTTAATGTAAATGAGTTTAAATGACCTTTGATGGTGGGATTCTCTTAATATCAGAACACAATTTCAGGAAAAAAAAGAGGGACTGGGAGGTAAAGGAAACTTTCAGAAAGGGGACCAGAGCAGAGCTACCTCGCAGAGCATCAGGCATAGAATCATTCACTGTGAAGTATGCTGTGAAACAGAAGGGCTGCCGAGGGGCAGTATGGTCTATTTCTCCAATCTGCCTAGAATTCACATGGATGGAGTGTTTCTTGCTCATCCCCCATTATGTAATTTCCCTTTGACCAATGGGTTACTTTTTATAATTATGATAATTTATTGAATCCCTCACATATACCAGACAGCATATCTGGTGCTCTCACCCTGTTAAAATCTTCAGTGGGTAAATTATCCCAAGTTTACTCACGAGCAGATGGAAATTCTGAAAGCAAATTTGTCCATGGGCATGCCACTAATTAAGGTGGAGATGAGATTGAACTCAGTCCTTTTCTTTTCTGTACTATTGCAGCCTCTTTTTTCTGGTAAACCACACTGCCATGTGTATGCCAGGACCAGGTCTGAAATTCTTTCTTTCCTTCCTATCTTTTCCCTCCCTACGTCTTTTCTTCCTTTCTTCCTTTCTTTTCTTTTCTCTCTCTCTCTCTCTCTTTCTTTTTCTTTTCTTTTGTGCATGGTACTTGGTTTTGAACCAGGGCTTTGCTAAACTGCCTAGGCTGACTTCAGATTTACAACCCTCTTGCCTCGGTCTTCCAAATAGCTGGGATTTCAGGAGTACTGTCTTTCTAGGAAGGAAGTGAGGGAGGAAGGAAGGAAGGAAGGAAGGAAGGAAGGAAGGAAGGAAGGAAGGAAGGAAGGAAGGAAGGAAGGAAGGGAGGGAGGGAGGGAGGGAGGGAGGGAGGGAGGGAGAGAAGAAAGAAGAGAAGAAAGAGGAGAAAAGAACTCTATGAATTAATAATGTGTTTCTTATTTTAAAAAAAAAGGTATCTTCAGCTTCATTAAGGAGCAACTAATTCCAGAAGCATAAGGACCCCTGATTGCTTGCTTCATTACTAAGTCTTTATCAGAGAGACCAACAGTGTAAAACATGATGTATTTACTATGTATTATCATTTAGGAAGCAGCCTCGCTGACAATATCCCGTTTGTTTACTGAAAATGTTAAGGGTTATTATAACTTGACCTTCAGTAAATCAATATTATAAGATCTAAAGTATACACCATTACACTATAATTTTATCTCCTAACTCATGGAAATTCCATAATATAATTACAGTACAATCAAAATAAAATATTTCAGCCAGGCGCTGTGGTGCACGCCTATAATCCCAGCAGTTTGGGAGGCTGAGGCAGGAGGATCATAAATTCAAAGCCAGCCTCAGCAAAAGTGAGGTGCTAAGCAACTCAGTGAGACTCTGTGTCTAAATAAAATACAAAATAGGACTGGGGATATGGCTTCTTGGTGGAGTGTCCCTGAGTTCAATCCCTGGTACCAAAAAACAAAACATAAAATATTTCTACCCAGATTACTTCTGTCATATGTTCCCCTATTATATCCAATAATCTTCTTAGTTTTGAAGCTATAAAGAAAGATGTAAACAAGTGCATTCTGCTCTAGTATTCACAGTATTGCTTTAAGATTTGAATCTGCAGGTTGCCATGTGACATTTATGGGCCTGCACTGTTATATACGGGAAGCTCAACAATTCACACTTTACTTCTAAAGCAAGATATATCTTGTTTCTGATTAAATTGTAGAACTTCAGAACTCCTGAGGATGCTTGAGTAAAAGGTGAGAGAAAAGTCATTTCCTTAAAATCAAATTATAAATAAAAATGTTCTCCTCACTTCTTGAGTTGAGGTAGAAAACGATAGGTCATGATAGAAACGTTTTTTAAAATATCATGCTAGGGAATGAGATAAGCTGGTAAAAATAAATTATTTGTTTTTAATATTTTCAGCAAGTTTAGGGATTAGAAGAGGAAAATACTTTAAAATTACTCTTATATATCATTTTGAGAGGAAAACCCGATAGCTTGAATATTTTTGTTCATTAAGATGCTAACTCTTCTGTTCTCTCCTCAGTCACAAAAAAAGGCATTAAGAGAATCTGCTATTGGTCCTTGTCCTGGTATGTGCTGTCAAAATGACCCTGAGTAATAGCAATTAGTTAATGTGGGAAAATGATTTGAAAATGAAAAGTGATCCCTAAAATCTAAGTAAGTAATGCTATTAAGTGCACTTAGAATAAGATAGCATAAAAGCATTTGCCAACAGATAGAGGCTAAATCAGGGTAGAAAACTGGGCCATTTATAAAAAGGAATTCTTATTATCAATTTTTAGGCATTTACAAGTCATGTGACTTAGGACAATTCCTTATTTTGAACATTCTTCGATACTGTTTTGTTTGAAGAAAGGTTATTTTCAGTTTTATTTCTTATCTTACTTTGAAATTGGAATTCCATTCCCTGAGAACACCATGGGTCTCTGTAAATAATAAGCAATCACCATTTGTTTCAAAGAGGAAAGACAAGAAAGAATAACTGTATCTATGTTCTCTTTAAAAATCAAGTGCACTTTTAAAAGACCAAAATGAAGCACTGCTAAGCATATTTATAAACAATAATACAATCAATTTCATGACTTTTCAAAATAGAAAGTTGATACCCATTCAGGATACAAATAGATCTTCCAGCATGCCTTGAACAAGCTGCAGGAAGACAGCCCTTTCTCCAAGCTCAGGCCATCAGCTTGCAGCTGATTTCAACTCCCTTAAATATGGTAAGGGAACTGGGAGGAGGGACAAAGTGCTCTAGCCACCGAGCAGCGCAGGCCCATTTTGTATGAAGACTGATTCAGATTCAGGGAATTAGAGCAACACCCAAGCAAGACACTAAATCTGGCTTCTCTTCCAAACTTATCAGTTATGAAGTCTCCCTGAGAAGACACAATCTGATGTCTGTAGTTTAAATTCTTGGACACCTGCTCCATTAAATAGTGCAGCAATTAATGATTTTGTTATCAATTCCAAATATTTTGTATCTCTTTCTAGTCCTGATGAGAAAACACCTATCAACATGATTAAAAAAAAAAAAAACAATGGTTTTTGTTTTGGGCAATTTCATGATCATTCTTACAGTAGCTATACTCCCAGTCAATCACGTCCATGATTTCCAATGGTACTGTCTATATGAGAAGACAATTATTAAAAAGGGAATTTCTCTAAATTTGCAGAGAAAATTATGTCTCACTGTGTTGTCCAAAATCTCTACATTTACTTTACAAGCATTTCAGAATGCAATTATTATTTTTATTAAAATAGGGCACAGAACCATTCCAATCAATGAAAACATTGTCTCCCTCAAAGTTTTAAGTAAGAAATCTGAAGATCTCTTAAAGCAGTTTGCTAATAATACTCTGGTGTCTGAAATGGAGCTTTTCCTTTCACATTTCAAGCATGCAGACATTTTATCCTTAGTTCTCGTAAAAGCTTACTGCCATACTTGGTCAAGTATTTCTTTCTAACCCCAATTGTATATTCCCTCGCACACTGAGAAGAAAATCACCAAAAATATTTCTCAAGAGTTCTAAGAATATCAATTCATGTTGCTGGAGTAAAAAAACATATCAAATTAAAGCAGCTCTGGGTTGCTTGTTGCTGAAAGAACAGATCTTACAGGCCAAGGAGCATAATCCATGATCACTGTGAATCTCACTGTGCTACATTTGATTCCAACCTTTCTTCTCTTTCTACTTTTTTCTTCATTCTGGTATTCCTCCTTCTCTTCATTCTGAAATAATTGATCTTCAAATAATAACAAAAAGGCATATTTAAACTTCTAATCTCTATTGCTGTATCTTGACATTTGCTGGTCAAGACTGAAGTAGGTTCCCCTTTCAGAGGCATTTGAGCTTCAAAACTAAAACTTGATTATTTATTTATTTAGTTAGTTAGTTAGTTATTGGTACTGGAGATTGAACTCAGGGGTGCTTAACCACTGAGCCACATCCCTAGCCCTTTTTGATATTATTTAGAGACAAGGTCTGGCTGAATTGCTTAGGGCCTTGCTAAGTGCTGAAGCTTGCTTGGAACTCATGATCCTCCTGCTTCAGCCTCCCAAGCCACTGGATTACAGGGGTTCATCATCGAACCCAGCTCAAAAACTTGAAAGAAGATAAAAAAATCTTATATAGATAACTCACCTCTTTTACTCTTTTACCTTCTTCTTTTGAAATAATCTTCTCTTCTGCCTTTTCCTCAATATCCATTCATATAGTGTGTAAAGATGATTTTTAATCGTTTTTCTTACATCAACCACTTTCTTTTAACTATAAATGTCCTTATTTATTTATTTTTGATACTGGGGATTGAACTCAAGGGTACTTGACCACTGAGCCACAACTCCAGCCCTATTTTGTGTTTTATTTAGAGACAGGATCTCACTGAGTTGCTTAATGCCTCGCTGTTGCGGAGGCTGGCTTTGAACTCACTATTCTACTGTCTCAGCCTCCCAAAGTTCTGGGATTACAGGTGTGAGTCACCATCCAGGAAACAAGTCCTTATTTTTATTAAAAAAAAAAAAAAGGAATTCTACAAATATTAAGCATAATTTCCTTTTTTTTTTTTTTTTACTGGAGATTGAACTCAGGGGCACTCAACCACTGAGCCATATCCCCAGCCCTATTTTTTTGTGTTTTATGTAGAGACAGGGTCTCACTGAGTTACTTAGCGCCTCACCACTGCTGAGGCTGGCTTTGAACTCGCGATTCTCCTGTCTCAGCTTCCCTAAGTGCTGGGATTACAGGCTTGCGCCACCGCGCCCGGCAAGCATAATTTCCTTTGATATCTCTTTTTACTTGTTACAATATTTTTCAATAATATTCATTCAATAATTTATCCAAAACCTTTGACAACCAAATTGCAAAATGACTTTTTTTTACACAATAAAAATGTAAACTTCCACAAAGGAAATTAATAGGATTATTAATTAGACACACAAATAAAATACTTCGAAAAGAGAGAAAGAGAAAAAGAAACGTTAATGGAATTCTTTCTCATGAATTCAGGTAGTTCACAATTTGTCATTTCCTATGTCAAAACACAGCCTCGCTTCTCCACATGAAATTGATAAACTGCCAATTCTTTTCCATCCTGAACCAAGCTCAGAGGGATATTCATTCATCCTACATCCTTTGGCAAGTAAGTTGCCCATTGTTCCCTGCCACAGTTATCACAGAGATCATAGTATACAATGCTCTGTGCATATGGACACTCGTAAGTGTTACTGACTGGCTACTGGGTTTTGGATATAGATGATCATGATAATAAATAAACCTTGAAGTAATAATCTTAAAATTCTCCTTAGCAAGCATATTGGAAGGTCAGTTTCTTAGGACTGGGCTAGACATCACAGCCCATTAAATTTATCAGTGCTTAGCACTGTACCTGTTACACAGTAGCTACTTAATAAGTATTGTCTGGGCCAAGTGCACTTAAAGGCTCTCATATGCAGGGTAGGTAAAGGGCTGTTAAAGGGACTGAAAGATCTCAACAAGAGAAGAACTAAATTATTGGCAAATATTTGTCGCATACTCAGTATTTTTAAAGCATCGTGTTTAATTTCCTCTTCTAGCCATGATGGAGTTCTAGTAATAAGAACTAAATTTAATCTTCCACCATAAACTACTAGAAAACTGCACAAACATTTTTTTCCAGGCATTTGACAAGAGGCAACGAAGAATCGTAAAGCTTGAGAGAGTGGAAACAAATGAAGTGAGCCCTGCAATCACCTCCAGCTTCCTTGGAAGAAATTTCCAAACATGGGTACACAGAGGGCAACCATACAGAGTCCAGCAACCTCCTGAGTTGAGGAGCTGAGGATTGGAGTCTGAAAAGGGTGAAGCAGCCAGAAGTTGGGAAAATTCAAGAAAAAGTAGATAACTAGAGTCCTAGGGGGAAAAAAAAAGAAAAACAGAAAAACTTTGAAAAAAATAACAAAAATTTCCAAGTTTAATTAAAACCAGAGATAGATTCATATATCCAAGAGTCTGAATGCATTTTAAGTAACACACACACACACACACACACACACACACACACACACAAGAAAAACTAAGGCACATCATAATCAAATTAAAAAGAAATATAAAATATTTCATTATGTGTTATGTTACTAACATAAACACTAAGGAATGGTCTCTCTGATTAGTGGATGCTGATGAATAAGGGAGGTGGGAATGGGAAACATAAGAGAAATAGGGAAACACTGGATGCCACATGGGGGAGGCGGGGGACAGGAAAGGGGAATGGGTATAGTAAAGATGGTGGATAAAAAATATATATAAATATATATATATATATTGTTCATTGAAAGTGCATATAAAGGTGTTTAATATGAAGAATGTAATCTGCTTATAATTTTGTGCAAAGTTAGAAAAATTATGATTGTAACAATTTTTTTTTCTATTTGCCTCAACAAATGTTTTCAGTGAACAGTGTGTACAGCTTCTGAAAATTTGCTTTTTTTCTGTTATGTTTGATAACATGTACTAAAATGCAACTTTTGAGAAAAAAAATAAAAAAAGAACCAAAAAATAAAAATAAAAAAATAAAAAATAAAAAAAATAAAAAAAACTAAGGAGAATAAGAGAAATATTGCCTTCACCAATAAGGGTGTTTTTTTTAAATTTCCTATTTATATATAAGTGTAACTAGCATGTGAGACATCAGATTTTTTCCTGCAGTAGAGAGGGTAATGAGAGTAAGGACTCAAATTTTACCATGAGAACAAAAGTTCATATGATTAGTTCACTATTTCAACGTCATCTAAGAGCATTATTTTAAAGAAGAATCCAGGAGCAAAGCAGAAATTGACATTCTTACTTATCATTCAATGAAAAGTCTGTTTCCATTAGATGGGTCATGAAAAAAAGAAGCTTGATATTAAATGAAGGAACAAAAGGTAAGGAAACTTTCAGGAACAATTCTGGTTTTAAAAAAAAAAAGACTTCTTTGGCAGCAGGATCTGGACTATCTCAGAATGAAGAAATCTGTGTAAGTGATCAAAGTCAAGATTATCTGGTAAAAGTCTGAGTATTTGGCTCAGATGAGGATCTACGATCTGTAAATAAAGAATTCTTTACCAGGTGAAATGTCTGCAAGATTCTAATGATGGCTCATCATTCTGCAGTTTCGAACCTTAAATCCTGAATATTCTTGGTTCAGAAAGTTGCTTGCTTCTGTCTTTGCTCTACAATTTCCATTTTCTCAGGATCAAAAACCTTCTCACAAGCCAGTCTGATTGTGGTTTTTATTGTTTGTGTGTTCTTTCTCCTCCAACCTGTGCTGTATAGAATTACCAAAATACCTCCCCTAAATGCTGTCTGCATCAGATCTGTCTAAACTTCCTCAAAAACCTTCAGTTTTATTCTGTAACAAATAGGAACTCAGCCTGATTGCTATGATCTTACCACATATGTCCTCGTTTGATTTATTCACTTTTATTTCCTCAGTACTCAGTCTGTTTATTCGTGTCCATCCCTCCCTCTGCCAAATATGTCTCCTTGTCTTCCTTTGCTCGAGTTCATCATGTTCTCTATTTTCCCCTCCACCTCTCCATCCTTTACATTCTCCTTTAAGTTCTATCCCTGAAGCTTTTCCTCATACCTGTTTCTTCTTCTTTTATTTTTAGTTTTTGTTGTTGCTGTGTTTTGTTTTGTTTATAAATCTCTGCTCATCTTGGTGGTCTGGAAGGCTTTTCTTTCTTAAGAACTACTATATGAGTCAAAATTTTGTTTAAATTTTTAGTAAATATTCAATACCATATACAGTGATCTAATGAAATACTTTACATTAGTCTTAAATATGTCAGATATTAAACTTATTGAGAGTTCAAGCCCGTAATTAATCTTTCTTCTACATTCTCATATGCCTAAGATAGTTTTTAAAAGGCACATAGAATATCAATACCTAATTTCTGATTGATTGGTATTTCAAATCCATAATTCAAATAAACTGGCTAAAGTAAGTATACATACATATTAACTTTTACAAATATATATTGTTATGTAAATATATTTCAGCTATTTTCCCATATTATCCACTTGATTAAAATGAACTTTGATTCAAAGAGCTAATAAATATGCACTCTAGATAAGACAGCAAATATTTTAATAATGTATATTTTATTGTATATATATGTATAATACACATCTGTAACTAATTCCAAATATGCAGTTATTTAGGGACCAGACTCAAGCTGGATTCCTCAGATTATAAATGTGATCTCTGCTTATACTAAACTATGTTCCTACCTTCTTTATCAGCAGATAAAGAAACCAAAGATTAGAACAAGATAATGGAAACGTGGTAAATAGCAAATTCACATTAACAATTATTGTTCTTCATCTTGAAAGACAAATGTTCATTGACAGGTTTCAAAGCTTAATCCTCAACCTTTCGAAACCATCATTTTATGGACTACTTTTTATTTATCCATATTAATTTAAGATCATGGAACTCAAATGATACACTCAACTTCAGAGAACCTACTACAGGAACTACTGCTTTATTATTATAGTCTAGTTTTTAGTATCAAATGTAATTTTTTTGGAAGCAGCTGCAATAGCTGCTATTCAGTTATTTCTAGTACTGATTCTTATTTTAGAAAATTAAGCACATCATTTGTGCCTGTCACACTTGCAGGTGACCAAAACACATCATCTTTTGTATTTCCCCCAATTAGTATCATGTCAAAGTTAAAGGATGAATGGAAGTTATGAAAAACCATGATGTGAGTTATGTGGAAGAAAAATGCAAAAGTATAATTCCTCATGTAGGATGTGATCTTTGTGGGCATACATTAGAGAATTAGTTCCAAGTTCTTAAAACCCAAAGAGGGTAAAACTAACATAAGAACCAACAGCCAAGTCCATTTGGACTGCTTCTTCTTCAAACTATGTCAGGAACAAACCAATAACATAATCTCATTAAATTTCATTAAAGTCAATAAGATTATTAATCTCTGTTCTTTTCAGTGAGTATTCCTTAATGTAGCAAATTAAAAGTGAGAAAATTACCACAATCCTTAGTATGTGGACCAAGATATCAGTACAGGTAGTGCACATTTGATTGTGCACATTTGATTGTGCATGCACTATTGGAACATCAGATAAAAATTTGTAAAATTAAAGCATATTATGAAACTAACTCACTCAGCTTTACAAAAATTGTGGTATTCTACAGATGCTAATTTTTAAAATAATCTATCCCACGAGAGAATTGCTGCTAAAGTGCTCTAGACAAAAAGAACTCAAGTCACTATATCAAAAAATGGAAGAAAAGAGGAAGAATTAAGGCAATTCAATTGTGAAAGCAGTCAAGCTAATATACTTCCCATAAGAACATAAAGAAAGTCTAAGTGTGACTGTGAGGGACCTTGTTAAATTCTTTTATTAAGCATCCTTGAATGATCAGAGTCAGGTTGAAGCTAAATGAATTCTATGACAATTTTCTTTCTTCTCTTGGGGTTTCTTTAGTGCACAGTTCACCTGAATTAATTGTATGAAACATAAATTTTAGAAGGAAAGAAAAGAAGTGATTTCTGCTGGTGTTCAGAGGATAGCAGAGAGTCCAGACCAAATCCTCCAGAGAACCAATTATTGGTTTCTAAACTTAAATGTTCTGTGTGAAACATTTCATCAAAGAATATAAATGTAGAAGTCGAAGGTGACTGTTTTCTTTCATTACTGTTCAAACTTAGTACCTTGTCTGACCCAATCTCCACGGTGAAGTTTATGTCCTAAAATATGGCAACATCTGTGACATCCAGAAAGCAGTTCTGCCCAGTTAATAGTCATGGTGGCTTCTTTGTCATCACACATACTAGCAGGCCGTTCAAAGAGGGAGATCAAGGCTGCGGTGAAAACAACTGCCTGGACCTTAAGTCATTGAAAGAAAAACAAACATAGGCAGGATGATTGTTGCAAGAAGATTCTCTGTTCTTTAAGATTAATAAGGAACAGATGATGAATTAATATGAATTTCTTCAATAATATTGAAAGGATACAGGCAAGTGTAGTAAAACAGAACAATTATAAGATTGGCAAAGCAATTCATAAGAACAACGTATTATTGCTTTTAAGTACTCTTGTCTTTACAAACAGCAAGAATGAAAAGCTTTCACAATTAGGAAAGGAAATTAATTGTTCAAACAAAGCTACTTGAGAGGTCCCTTGCATACATAAGGATTTTTCACTTGTTACATGGAATATGATAAGAAGCAAGAAACCATTGAATCCAGTGTCTTTATTTCAGTATTACCCCTCTATGTGTCTATCCCTTTATTGCATAATATAGAAAATGAGCACTCCCTAACTGACTGGCCCTGAGAATCTCAAAATCTTATGGATGAAAAAAATCAGACCAGTTAATTTGAAAGACTTACGAGAGATAAGTTTAGAGATTTCATATTAAACACTATTAAAATTGGGATTGTTAGATTAAGTATTCTATGGTATTGACTTAGCGAGATTTTTTTTTCTAAATGAGTGAAATGCATCAGTACACAGACCAAACACACACACACACACACACACACACACACACACAAAGATTTGATTGTATAAGCAAAAAGATGAATTATAATCTAATACATCTCTTTATATACAAATGTGTGCCTTTATAATTGATAATGTAGTTCAATCAGGAGGTCACATTCATGCCATTTTAATTTATAGTGTGAGCTACAGTTTGGTGATTACATCCTATACCATTCAATCTTACCCTGCGTCACTTACCTTCCCAGTTATGTCCCCAAAAGAAAGAATTGATTCATTGGCGTCCTGAGGATCACACCAATAATCCATGCAAATTGGTGTTCCTTTCAGGCCTTGGAGTTTATATTGACAAGGAAATTCTTTGGACAGCAGATCATAGAAACAAATTTCTTTACTTGTAAAAGCCACTGCAATCTAAAGTAGCAGAGTAAAAAATTAGAAAGTATTTCTGATGGATTTAGTGAAATCAATATGTAAAGCTGATGTATAAATCTGATCTCCAAATCAGACATTGTTCCTGAAAGTCTTTAACAACATTATGGAAATGCGGCAGAGTGGCATACATGTACTTTGTTTCCACTTTGGACTATAGCCAAAAAAGAAATTTTTCCCACTAAAGACACTTGAACAAACTTTCTTTTCTATTTCTATTCCACATACCCACTAACATCTTCTGTCCATGGAAGGCTAGACAGTCCATCTCATGGGAAAGACAAACACAGAGAGCTATAGCAACACATAATCATACCAAAACTTTACTAGCCATGTTTTATGAAGTGAACAGAGGCATTCACAGAAATCAATTGATAAAACTATAAGGAGTTTTATTCTTAGTCATATAAAATCCTGAAAACTTTTTAAAAAGGCAAATGATTAAAAAACTTAAAAATCAGTCAATAAAAATGATCCCTATAGGCGGCCACACACTGGATTTATTAGACAAAAACTTTAACTTAGCTATTATAAATATTTTAAAGCACTAAAGAATCCAGGCTTGGTGGCAAACACATGTAGTCCCAGCTACTCAGGAGGCTGAAGCAAGTTTAAGGCTAACCTTGGCAACTTAGTGAGACACCATCTAAAATTCGGGCTAGGATGTAGCTCAGTGGTAAAGCCACCTGCCTCACATACAAGAAGCCCTGAGTTGGATCTCCAGTTCCAAAAAAAGAAAAGACAATAAGTTAAATTTAATACAATTTCTTTAAAGGGCCAGTGATGAAGCTCAATGGTATGCTTGCCTAGTATGTTTAATACCCAGTTCAACAAAACAAACTAAAAACAATTAAAGGAAACAATATCTAAAGAACTAAATTTAAGGTATGTGACTGATATCTCATCAAAGAAATAATATCAGTAAACATGTATAAATTATTAAAGTAAAGAATCATTGTTCGATTGATTTAGACAATATAATTACCGACAAGATAGAACTTATAGTTGCACTTTTCTAACAACAGAGCCCCAAAATACATGGAGCAAAAACTGAAAGAGGTGAAAAGAGAAATCAGCATTTCAGCAATACCAGTTCCCAGCTTTCAATAATGGAGAGAACAAATGGACTGAGATCATCAAGAAAATAGAAAAAAGTGAAAGAAAACAAAAACTCAATTGCAATTACTTCTGAAATCCAGTAAAAACAATGCCTAGATTGAAATTTGTAGTTGTAAACACCAGTATAAAGAAAGACAAAATCAGTGATCTAACTTCTCAGTTAAGAAACTAGAAAAAGAAGTAAAAACTAAACTAAAGGCCAAATGTTTTCTCTGATACGCAGTTGCTAACTCATAATAAGCGGGCCAGGGGAAGGAGGATAAGGAAGAATAAAAGTACTTTGGGTTAGATAAAGGGGAATGAAGGGAAGAGAAAGGGAATTGGAGTAGGAAGGACAGTATAATGAATTACTATCCTATGCGCATATATGGTTACATAATCAATGTAATTCCACATCATGTACAACCAGACGAATGAGAAGTTATTATACTCCATATATGTATAATATGTCAAAATACATTCTACTATCATGTATAACTAATAAGAACAAATTTTTTTAAAAATTTTTAAATATACACCAAGAGACAGAAAGAGGCATCCCTTTAATTAGCTCCATCAACTGATAGAACATATAGCAATCTGAGTATACATGAACCACATTTCCAAAAGGTAGAGGGTAGCTGGCCCAAAACCCTAAAGTCATCCTACCATTTGACCCAACTATCCCACTCCTCAGTATATATCTAAGGGAGTTATATTAGCATACTACAGTAACATAACCACATCAATGTTTATTGCAGCTAAACTCACAATAGCTAAGCTATCGAACCAACCTAGGTGTCCTTCAGCAGATGAATGGATAAAGAAAATGTGGCATATATACACAATGGAATATTACTCAGCCATAAAATAGAATGATTTTATGACTTTCACTAGAAAATGGATGGATCTGGAGACTATCATGCTAAGTAAAATAAGCCAATGCCTCCCCCCAAAAAGGTTGAATGTTCTCTCTGATATGTGGATGCTAACACACAAGAGGGGGAAGGGAAGAACAGAAATTCAGTGGTTTAGACAAAGGGGAATGAAGAGGATGGAGAGGGGATAGGAATAGGAAAGACAGTGGAATGAGTTGGACATAACTTTCCTATGTTCATATATGAATACATCATAGTGAAACTCCACATCATGTACAACCACAATAATGGGATCCTAATTAGAATAAGTTATATTCTATGTATATATAATATGTCAACATACACTCACTGTCATGTATATCTAAAAAGAACAAATAAAAAATCAATCTGAGAAATGATTTTAATAAAGTACAACAATATTATCACACTAACAGATGCAAAAATTGCTTTTAACAAAATCCAACATGTTTTCATAAAAAAATTCAACAAGCCAGAAATCAAAAAGAACTTCCTTTGATAAAGAGCATGTACAATTAAAAAAAAATCTCCAGCTGTTATCATACTTAATGATGGAAAACTGAACGCATTACCCCTAAAGTCAGGAACAAGCTAGAATGTACACTCTCACCACTTCTATTCATCATGGTTCTAGAGGTTCTGTCCACAGACATTAGACAAGAAAAAGAAAAAATAGTTTGGAAAGGAATGATTTAAATTATTTCATTTATGACATAATCTTACAGGAAGACCACAAAAATCTAAAGAACAAAAAAAAAAAGTTCAGCAAGATTACAGAACATATATTTACTTTTTAAAAAATATCTGTTGTATTTTCATCCTATCAACAATCTGAAAATGAAATTACCAGAGGTAGTGTTAGGAGAATAAAAAAGACAAAACACAGATTGGATGTGATATTTGTAAACTGTCCATCTGATGAAGCTATATACTCAAAATATGTGAAGAACACCAAAAACTCAATAATAAGAAAACAAATCCAATAAAAATGTGGACAAGATTTAAATAGAAACTTAATTTAAACAGAAACATATAGGTAGCAAATAAGCACACAAAAATGTGATCAACATGGCTAGAAATTTTAGAAAAGTTTATTAAAACCACAATATTTTAATATAAACCTTTTTAAATGGCTAAAATTAAGAGAGAACAATACTTGATTTTTTCTAGTGTTGATGAGGAGAAGCTATATCCACATGACAGAATAATGAACAATGATTAAAAAAATAAATTATGGTCTCACCTAACAACATAAGAAATCTCAGAATAATTATGTCAAATTTAAAAATCCAGACAATAAAAGGGTACACCCAGTATGACACCAATTATAGAAAACTCTAGAAGATGCAAGCTGATCTATAGTGACAGAATGCAGATCAGTGCTTGCCTGACAAGAAGAGATGAGGTGGGAGGCTTACCAAAGGGTGCCAGGAAACTTTTGAAGGTGATGGATGTGCTCATTATCTTTGTCATGCTGTTAGTTTTTCTTGGGTATATACATATATTAACAACTATCAACTTGGGGCACTTTTAATATGGGTAGCATATTGTTTGCACTTATGCCTCAATGAAACTGTTTAACAGAAAGGCAATATGAAGATTATATGTAGAATGACTACAAAGGACAGGCTAAGATTTAGTTATCAGTTCTAAGAAGAAGAAATCCTGCAAGGAAAACATTATATGATGACAATAGAATACAGAATGCTGCACACAAATGTAATCTGGACTAGAACTGTGTTTTCATCTTTTAAAGTGTCCTTTAATGCTTTTAAGCATTAGCACCGAATCCTAGCAAAAAAAATGGATACAATACCAGCAGCCACTGTGCAGGCAGTGAAGACTCTAAGGCACAGGCTCTGAAAACCAGCTGCCTCAGTTTACAAGTTGCAGCAACACTGGTGGCATCCCATGGTCCCAAGGAAGATTAAGGACTTCTTGTTTAGTCTCTCGGCCTCAAAGTGGGACTATTAGGAATGTGGTGGTGACCTTGAGAGGATTAAAAGATAAGGGCATGTCCTGTGGGAAGCTAGTGACTCTGATTCTTTATGGTTGCAGTCAGTAGAGCATACACTTCCCACTAAAAAGAACCTGACTTTTTGGAGAAATGGCTGATTCTAGGTCTGGCACAGGAAATATATAAGACAATCCTGCAACATCTTGTCATACCAGGAAGTAACGAAGCTCTCAAAGACTGTTATAGTTATAAAAAGACTCAGAAGATAACTTGTGTTAGTTCCTACCATGTAAAGATGGTACAGCTTTTGCAGGAGATAATAACTTGGTGGATTTTAAAAAATCAACATTTTAAATATGAATTTTCAATTTTATCACTAACAATAATGATATTAGCACTCTTTGTTCATCTCTTCGATGAATAGCTCCTTTAGATCTTTTAAGAGGATATCAAAAACAGCTCATTATTTTGAAAACTGATAAATAAAAGTAAAAAACAAGGCATTTTTCCTGTCTTATGCAATTTTTCCTGCATGATAACTAAGTCATTCATGAGAGAAGTTTCTTCCTCTAGAGGAATTCCATATTATAAAGGGAGAAGAAATGACAACATTAGGATATCATTACCTGGCAACCTCTAATATGTGGATGGGTCTAGAAAGAATTGGCATTAAGAATTGGCTAATATCTCCAAACAAGAAAGAACCAGGCATTTGTCCCTCCTGAATGAAGCAAGCAAACCTGAAACTGGTTGAGGCCTTAGACTTGTCTACTGATTTGCTGGATGTAGGAAACTCTCAAAGACAAATATCAAGTTTCTTTAACATAAATGCAGTTGAAATAGCAAAAAAAATCCAAGCAAGATGAAGAGATGAACAAAAATACATAGAACAAAAGAGACATATCAGGGGTGAAGGTGTAGCTCAGTAATAAAGTGCCTGCTTAGCATGCACAAAGATCTGGTCCATCCCCAGTACTGCAAATAAATAAATAAAATAACAGAGAGAGAAAGAGAGAGAGAGAGAGAGAGAGAGAGAGAGAGAGAGAGAGAGGAGAAAGGGTGGGGGGTAGTGGGGGCAAGACATATGAACCACAAGATCTATGTGGACCTTAGATCTTGATTCAAACAAAATATTTAAAATCATAAGACAATCAGGGGAATATAATGCTTACAGATGAAATGATTTGGTGCTTGGGATCTTAACCAGGAAGGCATATATGAAAAAAAGACTAGCTATGACTTTAAAATGGTTATAGAGTTGGATCCAAAATACATCAATGGATTCCTAAGGCTATTCTCTCTGTTTGTGTATACATTTAAAATTGTTCATAAAAAAATTTACTATTTGTTGTTTAATATATTAAGAATGCATAGATATTTGAACTGAGTAGGTCCTACCTATCAGAATTAAGAAACTGACTAGTACAGTGGTAAAACTCAGATAACTATGTCCCTGGAATTGCAATAAGCTATGCCACATACTACCATTGCCTGCATGGGGATCCATGATTCTGCTGCAAATGGGGAAAGGAGTGACAGTCTTTAAGCTAACAGCAGCATGGTCAGATGTGGGAGAGATCCAGAGCTTAAGTATCAGTGGTGTCATTTTAAGGTACCCAAGAGAACAGCTTGGGAACTGGAGCAGCTCACTTGACTCTACTTATATTCCCTCTAGGTCAGATGAAAGGCAGTAAGAGCAATGCAGCTCTCTGTCACTGCTGGGGTTACACTTGATATTGATCAGAAGCCCTGTTCCCTCATTTTACCCCCTTTTGCATTCACATAGCACTAGTCCATCCCCAGCACTATAAATAAATAAATAAAATAACAGAGACATTTATTTGTAAAGACTTTGTACCTTGTTTACATTTTCCAGAGAAACCAGACATGTCACCCACAGGTGTTTCAGTTTGGTGACATCCGAAGTGATAGGAAGTGTTTCTTGTAGCTTTAAATTTTCTCCCCAGATTCCTAATAAGCCTTCTTTACTGATTGTCAAATAATGACTGGAACTTTTTAAGAAAATTACTTTTTGAATAGTGTCCTTGTGTTTTCCTGGGAGGAATTCCAGGTCCTTCCACTGGGGAACCACAGTTGCCTTTGTTCGTGCATCTTTCTCATAAAGTGATAACAGGATAAATGAAGTCAGCTTGTCCCAATTAATGAAGCCCTCCCGGGCCACATCCACTTTGTCGAAGAGCTCTCCATATTCTTCTGCTGGGCCCCAACCAACTATCTCAGTCATCCTACGCATGAATTCTTCTCTGGACATACAAATGGTTTCCCCTGGGTCTGGAGACTAGAAATGGAAAGAAATAAGACCATAGTGAAAGCATCCACAGGTACAAGAGCATTTGCTAATCCCAGCACTGGATTTAATCAACAATTCTTCCCAGATGCAAAGAAAAATATCTTTTACTTTATAGTAACACCATATTTAAGTGAATTTGGGCTACAGGACAAATAATTTACTGGGCTAGAAGCTGACATCCTCAATAACAAACATCTTTATAACTGGAAGAGGAGAGCAGGAGAGTCAGAGAAGGTGTGGCAATGGAAGCAGAGGTGGGAGGGATGTGGGGCTATTAGCCAAGGAATGCAGGCAGCCTTTAGAAGCTGTAAAAGGAGAAGAAAGGATTTCCCACTAGAGTCTCCTGCAATCCAGACACCACCTTAATTTTAGCCTTGTGAAAACCATTTTAGACTTCCGACTTCCAAAACGGTAAATGAATTTTCATGTTGAAGCTACCAAATTGGTGACAATTTGTTATAGCAGCAATAGCAACTTAATATAGTGTTTCACAGAAAATGGTGAATATCTGAAGGGGCTTTAGCACAGTCAGTGAAACTATACTGTGGTGAAACTTTAATTCAAGTGCAATAAGTCCACTTCTGTAAACAAACCATTATAAAACAATGAAAGCAAAGACTGCTGAGGATTGCTGTTCGAGCTAATGTTCTATAATGTATAAGTTAGAAGATACTGAACTACTGTTTTTCAGGGGGAACAGGATAGGTGTCTGCAACTCTCTGTTCACCTTATTTTCATAAGCAGCTGAATACATAATTTTTATGTGTATTTCTGTTTAAGGACATTTTTTTTAATATTATTGTGAATTTATCACAATGGAACTCAATGGCCAACAGCATTAGAACTCCTGCCTGAAAGAAACTAACACACATAGTTTCTCAGTAAGGCACTTCACAGCCTTCTTGCGCTTTGGAATGCTAAAAAGCACTTGCCACTACACCTGGGGGTCCTTTAAAATAGCAAAATCATCAACCAAAAACCCAGAAATGAAAAAAGATGGCACTAGGTAGATGGGGGAAGGATGCTTATTCACAGTGTGAAAGCTGGAACAAAAAGGCAGGGGGTCGCCTTGCTTGACCTCAGATTGAAATGTGTGCATTGGGAGACTCAAATATTTCCCTAGACTTCACGTGATGGCAAAGGACCATGAAAGTACCATGTGTACTGATTTGGGGTTATAAATACATTTTGAGATCAAGTAAGTAAATTCACAATTAGAGAACCCATGAATAATGATGATTGTGTTTTGAATAAGTATATTGCTTAATATGGATAGGCTGTTTACTGCAATTTATAATGAGACGAATCAACTTCTCCTACTACACTGGAGCAAAGGGTCAAGATTGACAGTCAGCCCAGCAGACAGCACATTATACTGCTGGTCAAACAGATGTAAATTTTATCTTGATTCTGCCAGTATTGTAAAAAAACTACCGGCAAGCTACTTTATTGCCAAGCCTTAATCCCTACATCTGTACAATGGGTATCACAGTATCAGTCATGATAATATTGTTGTAAAGATTAATTGAGGTATCATGTGTGCAAGAACTGAGCAATCAGATGTTTAATAAAGGTTACTCCATGATTTTAATTAACTAAATTAATTTTCTAAGAAATAATTAGCATCAGGCCCTTTGAACCAATCAGAAATGTATCAGTCTTGCCCAGCATTGTGGTGCATGCCTATAATCCCAGAGGTTTGAGAGGCAGAGGCAGGAGGATTGTGAGTTCAAACCCAGCCTCAACAACTTAGTAAGCACCAAGCAACTCAGTGAGACCCTGTCTCTAAATAAAACATAAAAAGGGGGCTTGGGATTTGGTAGTTAAGCATCTCTGGGTTCAATTCCTGTTACCAAAAATAATAATAATAATAGTAATAAAAGGAGAAGGAGTCTATCAATCTTATCTTTATTAAATTATCTTTTTGTCTGGAAAGTTTAGATAGATGGTAATTTTTCAGTGACCCAGATTTTAGTGCAGAGGAAGATTTAGCACAGAGAAAGAAATATGGGCCTAAAAGCACTCCATCTGAACTAAAACTGCAATCTGTTTTTGAAAACTAAGTCAATGTTGATCTTTATTTTAAACTATTACATAATGACATCAATCAATCTCACATATATTATAATCTCATTAATAAAACAACATTTTTAAAGCAGAATCTCAGTGCATTTTCTTCCTATGGGCTAGTAATTTATTTTTATTTCTAAGTATGTTCTGACAGACATTGAAACAATCTTTTTTTACATTCAAGAATATGGTATTATGAATATAACATCAGCAATAGATTTTCTTCCCCCAATACCATAAGCAATTAACACAGTTTTCTGCACATTGACAATGCCAATATGTACTGGTGGAGAGAGAGGAAATAGTCTCAATTTATGAAATTGTTAAAAAATAAAGTCCAATTGTTTGTATGCTCTCCATGACAATTCCATTACTAATTGTTCACTCATTCTTTTTTTTTATTTTAAGTTTGGAAATAAAACCGTATTTTTACCACATCTTTAGTTAAAATTTAAGTTTGTCATTACCAAAAACCCCCATCTTATTTCAAGAGACATTATGTTGCAACCAATATGTGGCCTGTGTTTATTAATTCTATTACATGCTAGCTTAAGTAAATCCTTACATGTACTGTTAAAATATTTGTTAGGATTTAGATATGAAGTATTCCCCAAAGACTCATGTGTTGAAGGGTTGGTCCTCAATGCAGCAGTGTTCAGAAGTGGAAATTTTGTGAAGTGATTGGATCATGAAGGCTCTGAATCCATTGAGAGATTCATCACTGGATGAACTATTGAAAGGTGGTGGAAACCGTAGGAGGTGAACCTAGTTGGAAGGAATGGATCCTTGTGAGTATGCCTTTGGCAATCCTATCGTATCTCTGGTCACTTCCACTGACTTTCCCAGCTGCAGTAAGGTGAGCAGCTCTGGTCTGCCACATCCTGTCTGCCCTGATGCTCTTGCCTCACTGTAGGCTTTTAACAATGGAACTAGCCAACTATGAACTAAAACCTCTAAAATCATGAGCCAAAATAAATCTTTTCTGCTTTAAATTGTTTTGTTTCTCTCAGGTATTTTGTCACAGTGACTAACACAGTATTTGAATTTTTACATAAGCTGAAAAGCATAAAAGCATTCACATTTACCGCACAATTTATTCTCATTTTATAAGTGATTCTCACTGGCCCACTGGGACTAGAATTAATTCACTTATTCTGTCTTACCATACATATTACACTCTGTTGTAGAAAGATTGCATGGTAGTATAACTGGAGCTCTAAGCCCCAGTCAAAGTTAATGCACCTCTACATACAAATAATAACTAACTTAGGGCTGCTGTAAGGATTAATGGATAATTTCATGTATGTATAGCACATGAGATAATTTAATGTGCTGATAGCACGTATACTCAATAAGTGTTAATTCCTTGCTAAAGGGTTTAAAGAATATTAAGAACTCTATAAATCAAGTCATTGTGCAATAGCAACAGGATCAATGACTACTGAGAATTTACCTAAACTCGTGTGGGGGGGGTGTGCGCGCGCGCGCGCATAAGTATATAGCCTGAGGTGTCGATAATTTTTAATTTTAGTATACTGATCTTCTCTATCAGGAGTGGCTTGGTTGCAAATTGAGTGGTTCTAAGAAATTTCTTGGGGGGCGGTCAAAATATGTAGAGGAGACTCCACTAACAGGATAATCTGAAGCTCTCTGCTTCTATGACCATGGCTATCATGGCTGGATAGACTAGTTTTGAGATTAAAATGAGACAACTGTACACACTCTTTCAGTGGCTCTTCAGAAGCAAAAACTGTCCTAACTAAGTCTTGTGAAAGCAAAGTTCACCTTTTCCCAGAAACCTCAGCTATTTCACATAGTCAGGATCAACATTCATAGTTTTCATCTTACCATGCGCCATTACAGTATACTGTGATTTGAGATGAGCTGAGGTCCCACATTGGACTTCCTGAAAAGGGACAACCCCGTGAAAAAGAGCCTAAGAAACTCTTCAATCTAAAAAATGAACTTGCATATACCATGATTTAATTGTCAAAAACTCTGAGTTTAGTTTCATATTAGTTTGAGTTTATATTATTTTGTTTATATTATTTTGTTTGCACTATTGATATGTACATATATATGCACATTTATTAAAATTAATATTAATTTACTTAGCATCTGTATTCTATGCCTGAGTTTGCACATAATATTTGTGTAACTTTGAGGCAATCATAACCCTGAGAGAGGTTATGATTGCCTCAAAGTTACACAAATATTATGTAAGAGGCTCCAACAAGAAAACTCATATAAAAGGCCATCTTTACATTAAACAGCAATATTCACATATATTGTCATTGAAGATGTATATATATCAAGCTAAATTCACAAGCACATATTAGTATAGATAGGGATCAAAATTTAGGAAATTTGATTTCATTACAAAACATAGAGCATAAAATAATTATCATTCCTTTCAATTGAAAGTTTAATTAGTGTGACATTAATAAAACTTTCTTCCCAACAGAAAATGCATTTCAAAATGAATGTCAGCCTTTCAGACAAAACTCCTTGATAGTGTTTAAAAAGAAATACCCTTTCATTCCTGATAATCAATATTCTGTCTAGCCTCTATAAATTAGAAATTGGTACTCTTGCCTCTCTAACTTAAAACACTTCCAATGAAGGTGAAAAGTATATGAGCAATTAGAAAACATATTCTCATTCAGTGCTTCCCAAGATAGCATTTGTAAATTTATTTTGCTATGTCTACTTAACTATTGAATAAGAAAATAACCAGATATTATCTCTAACAGTTCTTATGAGAACCAGAAGATTAATAATCAAAAAGGTCTGGCTGATTGTCTTAGTAGGCACAACTTATACCTTTAGGAAATCTTTTTGTCTTCCTGAATCTCTTTCAAAGAACATTATAGAAATCATTTCCTTTTGAAAGCATTTTCTGCAGCTATAGTCAGTGCTAGCAAGCTGTGTGTGTGTGTGTGTGTGTGTGTGTGTGTGTGTATGTTTTAAAGCATGAAATCTGTAAAATTCTCTTCAGCCTCTCAGTGTTGTCAGATTTAGATTTCATTGTAACTTACATGAAAAACTGAGCTTTAAATCTAAGTGTAAAACTCCCAAAATACATCTTATGTAAGAAACTTGACAGCTATTTTTTGTCATTAAGAAGAGATGCTGTGTTTTGAATTGGCAACATGTGAAGGTACCAACATGCTTCAAATATTGTTTATTTTTTGCAGAAATAACCTATGCTTACTAGAGAAAATACAGATTAAGCTAAAAATCAGAATCTACCACACTGATAAGCCTTTCAGATAGTTTTTCTAGGAAGAAATAGAAATGACTGTGCTTTTACCAAATAATGTAATGATATACATGTTGTTTTTCTCACATCACACCACAAAGCTCTGCCTCTTACAATATTTATTGGTCTTTATCATCATGAAATCTATGGAGAGAACATTCAATTATTTATGGACTCTATTATTAAAAATTTCAAATATTTCTAATGTAGTACAATGTAAACAACACTGCAACAAATATCCCTGCACATATATCTTTGCTCAGTTGTGCAATTAATTTCTGAGAAAAATTCCCTAGAAGTAGAATTGCTGAGACAAAGCATTTGCACATTCTTAAAATTTTTGATGTGTCTTGCCAAGTCCTTCTCAAAATGCTTTTTAAAAAATTTACATTCCCGTCAACAAAGTATAAGGTTGCTTATATCAAAAAGCCTCACCAAGCTTGGGTATTATTATTTGTAAGACTTGTCAACTATTGCTATAAAATAATTCTGCTAAGCTTAAATTTTTACACATTTTCTGGCACAAAAGAATAATACATTCCCAAAGCAGACACTTAACTCTGTCTTTCAAAATCTACCAAGTCTTGAAAATGTTTACATATTTTTTCCTAATCCTTTCCTATAATGATATTTACTGATTAAAATATTTACCCAAAAAAAGAAATCTTCTTTTTTTTCCTCCTACTTTATAAGTAAGAATTGCACAAGACAATAATACAAGTCCAAGTTTACAATTGTGGAAAGAGCATAATGCAATTCCATGAGGAATCTGAATATTCTCTCCTCTGTCACAGCCTGGCAGTGAGTTAGCATGTCACTGACCTAGGGACCACTGACCTCATTCATTGGTATTTGCTTCCAGGTCCTGGAAATAAATGTGAAATGGTGAACTGCATTATTTTCATCCGTGCATCTATCTATCCATCCACGGTTCTATTCATTAGTAAATGCATGGTAAGTATGTATATAATAAAAGACAGCATGAGGTAGCTTTACCTTTTTATTTATTATGCAGTGATTAGTTATTGAGTGCCTGATCCATGCCAAATGCTATTCTAAACACTCAGCATCAACTCTGAACAAGACAGACAAGGTCAACACTCTTCAAATACTTGAACTTCAGTGGAGATACTAGGTGTTTCAGTCACACCGACTGGCACATGGTCACCAATAATTATAAGGTCACAAGCATTATCATAACTATTATTTCTTCTAATTTTAAACTGAATGTGTCTCCTAAACATGACAAAACAGTCTATAAATAGAAATCTTACAGTGATCAGAAACTTTTCCTTAGTTGGTAAGTTTTTGCTTTTATTTTAGATCCCTGGAATTCCTCAATGCTTCTTTTTCTTCTACATGAAAAATATCTTATAAAAGGATCTCAGAATCTTGTTTTCTCCAGTACCTGCTAGTTTTAGCAACCACTTTACCCAAATTAATATTTCTTTTGTCAGACATTCAGCATGATTTTTGGGTAATGTTCCATGACAGCTGAACGAGTATACACTATCAAAATACATTCTTTTCTCCTATCTTGGTAATTAAATTTAAAATTAACATGCTGCTTTCTCATGCTTCATTCTGTTGCACTTGCCTCAATTTCCCTTGGTTACAAAGCATATTGGTTATGAATATGTATTAGAGTTCGCTGTCAAACCCTGTGAACATCTTCTGGAGCCGAAGATTAGATATTATTTCAAACCAGATGCATCAGTTTATATCATCCCCTGCAATTTTCACCTACAATGAACATTCATGAGAGACTGAACAAAAGAACAGGAGAGGCTAGTCTGCTAGCTAAGGTTCATAGCACTATTTCTTCCTGCTTCCAGGGACTTAGTTGGTTTTAATTTTCACTTATGCTATGATATTAATGACTCAAGAGCTCACCAATTCAAATGGAATTAGAGTACTCTGAATAACATGGATATGGGCTTTGAAATCCCTGGATTAAATTTAAGGTTTACAGTCAAACTCTTCTGAACCAAAAAATCTAACAATTAGGTTTCTTATCTAGCTGGTGAATTAGAAGTGATTTGGAGCTGCAGGGGAAAACAAAATAAATCCATCTTCCTCTTTTAACTAAATATGATCATGATCCCTGAGAACTCTAATTGTTCTTATTTTGCTCTAAGTCTATGGAAGTTTTCAATTCTCTGTTCTATGTATAAGATGGAGTTCAACATTATCATGTGTTTTTCGCCTAAGCTAGAAACTTGGGGCAGCGGGGGGTGGGGGGTACTGACCAATGGACTGGTGTAGCCAACATACAATTCAGTTCCTTGGATATTCACTTGGAAATTTAATAATCTCAGCTTAAATATAGATTTTTAAAACAATTTTTCTTTGTTGGTAAAAAGTGTGGCAAAGAATTTCACACATCCATAAGATTATGAATTAATGGCAGCTGGAAGGAAGTTTAGAGAATCTATACCAAAACCTTCATTTAAAAAGAAGAAACTGAGGCCCAGAAAACTAAAAGGACCACATAGTTGAGGTCACATAATTCACTGGTGACAGAAACAGGCTTAAGACTAAGGATTTCCAATTTCTGACCACTTAAACCACCCTGTAAATACACTGACTTCAATAAAACCTGATTCTCTCTGGGATAACACAATTATTACCAAATCAGAAAAATATGAAGTTAGACTGTGTATAACCCAATTAACTCATACATTTTGTTAAGTTATATATTTAGAAGTCCATAGTGATACAGTTAAATTTTACTACGAAGTTTGAATCAGTTAAGAGTGAAATGCTGGGCTGGGGATTTGGCTCAGTGGTGGAGCACTCACTTAGCATGTAAAAGGCCCTGGGTCAATCCCCAGCACTGCAAAACAAAACAACACAAAACAACACACACACACACACACACACACACAGAATGAAATGATGAAAAGTCTGAACAAGGTTCTAAGATTCTAAGAGAAACTTATCTATGAAATTTTAACTCTTTCCTTTTCTTGCAACCTTCTCAAACAAAAGATTCAACATTTCCACCATTCTCTAGCCATTACTCTCATTCTTTGGATCTTCTATCTATCAATTATTTAGCAAAACACCAGTCTTGGAAAAGCATTTTTCCAGGCATATATCCAGGACACTGAAAACTGCTGGATAAAGATCACACAAATGGGCAGAAGTTGCCACTAAAATAAAACACCACGATCTCCGACCTGAATGATCTCTGTGTATTACTAGGGTTCCTTCCAAGTTTCTTTGCTGAACTTTTAGTTTCATTTGACACTTTCTTCAAATTCATGGTTCATCACTTCCTTATCCATTCTTAATAGAGAAGATTGACTCCTATTTCACAGGAATAAAGGAACAGAAAAACAGAGAATGAAAAGGAGCGGGGATCATCAATCAGATGGAAACTTCTACTTTTGAACCCTGACTACAGATTTCCCTGTGTATATAGCCCTTTTCCCCCTGTGACAATAGAACTTCTCCTATGTTCTGGACATAGGCTTCTCCCACCACCTCAGAGAATTCTTCTCATCATAGTCCTTTTGTTCCCTATTGACTCCTCTTCACCAGCAATTAAACATGATCAAGTTACTGAAGTCACTGAATAGTGAACATCTTCTTGTGACACCACTTTTAACTAGTGTCGCTTCCTTCATCTTCTTTCCTACACTGTACTTGAAGGAATGATGCTCACATAACGTCTCAAATTCCTCACCTCCAACTTACTAAACCTATTACAATCCAATTTCTTTTCCTTGCCTCTATTGAAGCTGCTTTTCCTAAGAAGACTAAAAATCTTGTGACAAAATCTTTCAATGGGCTCTTTCCAGTTCTTATATAATAAAGGGAAAATGTACCAAGGTCATGTTAAGTGACAGAATATCTTTGAGAAAAATACTTTGAGATTCCCACTTAATGGGAAAATAAAAGCTGATGTATGTGCAAGACACCAATCAATAAAAAAGGGTCAAGCTACTCTAAAAAGAAAGAATTTGGTACTTTTATTTATTTGATCAGACAGAGGGGGAGAGAAGAAAACAGTGACATAAAGAGAAAGTAGAGAGAATGGAATACAGCAAGATGACAGAAGGTGCCCTGGCAATAAGCAACCATCAAGAAAGCCCCATTGCCACCACAACTAAAATGACCTTTAACAATGGAAGTGTCTGTGTTCTGTGGCACTGTAAATCTTTCTCAATTTTAGTATCGCAAAAAATAATTATGGTAATAGCTAATAATGCATTGAATAGAATAAATGAATCCATGAATCTGTAACAACACTCAAAAACAGAGAGAAGGAGACAATGACAGGGAGAAAGAGGATGAGTAAGAAGTCTTTCATACAGAAAAAAAAAGCCATATTAAAAATAAATAAGGATCAATAAAATAAAAAAATCACCATTTTCCACTAACCAAAACACACACTGTTTTCAGCAAAGACTATCAATTGATGCATAAGCCAATGGGTAAAAATATGTGTTGAACACTATTCATAATATCAAAGTATCACTCCACAGGTACTTTCATAGTGAATAACCTTAGGGGACCCATTTTAATCAGAGAATCAACCTACAGAGTCACCAATACTTGGAAAAGTTACTATGATATAATTTTTGATGTCATGCAAGATGTAGACATAACATCTCCTAGGCTATACCCTTGCCAAAAAATAGTGAGCCTGAATCTAACAATGAAGAAGCAATAAGGAAATCCATATCACAGGATAGTCTAAACAAATGGCAGGAAGTCCTCAAAATGTCCACGTCAGGAAATAAGAGAAAACCTAGAGAAACCTCCCAAAACCGAAGACAACTAAAGAAACACGTTACCTAAAGCAAAGGTATAATCTTGATTGGGCCTGTGATTTTTAAAAAGCCTATAAAACACATTATAGGGACAACTGGAGATGTTTTAATATGGAATTTTTTATTAGATAATGTATAAAGTTAAACTTTTTGAGTTTAATAGTGACATTATGGTTGGTTATTAAGAAGAAGGTGCTTCTTCCTAGGAGATATATATTGAGATATATCTTCCTAGGAGATATATATATTGAGCTAATTAGGACTAAACAATTAGGACGCCTGAAACTCACCCTTTTTTGTAGGGGTGGGTAACGGGGATTGAGATCAGCAGCATCGACCACTGAGCCACATCCTCAGCCCTACTTTGTATTTTATTTAGAGACAGGGTCTCACTGAGTTGCTTAGCACCTCGCTTTTGCTGAGGCTGGCTTTGTACTAGCAATTCTCCTGCCTCAGCCTCCCAAACTGCTGGGATTATAGGCATGCACCACCATGCCTGACTAAAGCATACCTTTTTTTTTTAAACTAATTTTTAAATAATGAACATAAAACTTTTTATTTGTGTATCTACCTACACATCTATCTATATGTAGAGAGATAAATAAAATAAAATTTAACAATTGTTGAATCTATATGAAAGACAAGTCATTATACTTGTATTGTTCAACTTTGCTGTAGGTTTGACATTTACAAAAACAATTTGGGGCTGGTAAACAAATTCCTTCTTCATGTTTTTAACCTCATATATGTGGTACCTTACACAACGTACCCCATCAATCTACAAGTTCTGCTCTTTATAGCTCCTGAATAGCATTTGACCCTCTCACCAGGCTCTTCTGCATTGGCAGATCATTGCGCCAGCCTTCTAAATGTCCTCTATTCCTGTTTCCAACCTCAACCACCTCTACTTCCAAACTCTCCTCAAAAATACAAGCAGAAAGGTCATTTCCAAAATGCTAATTATATCATGTCATCTCTGTGACTGAAACATGCAATGACTCCCTACAGCCCTCAAAATAAATGTTAACCATTAACCACTACAGTTGAAAGCAGAAAGAGGCAAATCTAAATTAGAGCTAAACATTAAACACTCTAACCTGACTTCCCAACCCCCTCCTAATATGGTTCAGGCTTTGGTGATCCAGAATCACCTTTTATTTCTTTTCTCCTTTGCAGAAGAGTTCTCTGACTTGCAAATGAATATCTAAATGCACCATACATACTACTTTTGTCCAAACTTCGCACTTTGTATTCTCTTTCTAGAAAATTACTTTCCTAGCCCGCATTCCACATACCTGGGATGCCCTGCCCTCAGATGGCAGTCTGGATGTTATTCCCTACAAAAAAAACCTCCTGGAAACCTGTCCCAGGCGCGAGATATGTGCTCCCTCCACACTCTTCTCTTCCTCCCAAAGCACTGAGCAATTACAAAGTAACTGAGAGTTTACTTTGAGCGTGTCCCTCCAGTAGGGAAAGCCTGAACATAAGTCATTTTCAATTTCCACAGGATGGACATCCAATAAATATTTGTGCAAATATTTAGGGAAGGAGCAAATCAATGAATGCTTTGAAAGTATTATTTTCTAGCCAGATGCGGTGGCACACGCCTGTAATCCCAGCACTTTGGGAGGCTGAGATAGGAGAATCCTGAGTTCAAAGCCAGCCCCAGCAAAGGTGAGGCACTAAGCAACTCAATGAGAATCTGTCTCTACATAACACACAAAATAGGGCTGGGGGATGTGGCTCAGTGCTCAAGTACCTCTGAGTTTAATCCCCGGTACCAAAAAAAAAAAAAAAGAAAGAAAGTATTAGTTTCTATATGAATGTAAATTTTCTATATTGCAGAAGAGATGTTTGTCAATTTTTCTGATAATAGCAAGTTTGAGAAGATCAGAGTAGAAAATGATGGCCAAGAGCCTAAAATAATAGTGTGTAAAATAACTTCGGAAAATCAGAAAAAAAGTTTGAATAGATAATGGTTTGGAGTTGCTTACTAAGAGAAAAGAGACAAAAACTGGCTATCAAACCATGTTGGGCAATGTGCCAGCTCTGCCAATAGTTCAAATGGAGAATAACAAATCCTTTGTTTTTATTTTTTATTTCTTTTTGTCCACCAGGAACCATTTTTAATTCTGACAACCTAGATCAGTTGAAAATAGATAAGGAAAAGAACATCACCTAAACATTAATCGAAAGAAAATTGGTTTATGATTATTTCAAACAAAAAGTACTACAGAACAAAGACTATTACAAGGGATTGCAAATAAAATTACATAGTGAGGTAATTCATCAAAAATTCCTATTAATTCTTAATATGAATGTACCCATCCACACTTCAAAGCACCAAAACATTAACCACTACGGTTGAAAGCAGAAATAGGCAAATCTAAATTAGAGCTAAAACATTAAACACTCTATCAGTACTTGATAGAAGTAAAAATAATAATAATAATAATGAAGATTAACTAGACCTGAGCAATGGAAGAGTATTGACCAACTTGAGCTAACTGATAGTGATTGAACATTACATCCAACAATAAAATAGTATGTATTCTATTAAAATGACTTGTAATATTCATCAAAATGAACCTTAAGATGACTGGTCATATCTTGGAACTTAAAATGCCTCAAATACTCTGAAATGCTTGAAATCACATAGCATATGTCTCTGATCACAATGAATTTAAATTAGAAACCAAAAACATATATCTGTAACCTCTCAAATACTTGTAAACTATGGGTAATAATAAAATATATTAAGCTGAATAACAGTAGAAAATAGCATATGAAAAGTTGTGTGTTGAAGCTAAATTAGGACTTGGATGGAAATTATATAAGTTTTCATAGATGACAATAGAGAGGAATAAAGGCTTAAAAATCATTGATACAAGTTTTTTCCTTATGAAGCACAAATAAAAAGCCAAAAAGTAAATTGAGCCTAAATTAAGTGTAAATGAAGAGATAATATAATAAAATTGAGTATCAGGAATAGAAAACATGCAGAGGAAATCAAAAGCTATTTTTTTTTTAATTTTATTTATTTATTCTACTTAGGTATACATGATAGCAGTGTGCATTTTGATTCATTGTACACAGATGGAGCACAACTTTTCATTTCTCTGGTTGTATGTGATGTAGAATCACAACATACATGCAGTATATATGAAGCTAGGGCTATGATGTCCATCTCATTCCACCATCTTTACTGTCCCCATACCCCCTCCCCCCTCACACCCCTGTGACCAAAGTTCCTCCATTCTTCCCGTGTCCTCCCCGCCATTATGGATCAGCATCCACTTATCAGAGAGAACATTTGGCAATAAATCCTTTATTTTGGATGCTTGTTTCATCATCTATAAAATGAAGACAGCGAAATAGTCCGCTATGGTCTCTTTCTTAATGCTAAAACCCAAAGGACACCAATGAAGAAACACCACTTAGTAGAATGACAAAGTATCTACAATCCAGTACTATTTAAATTTAGCATCATGAGACGTACATTTAGAAATAGTACCACAGATGCTTTGTTATTATGGTACATTGACATTTTAGTAACATTTATCTTTGCATTGAATTATAGTATGAAGTGTACACAAAATGATTTGTTGTAACTTCCTCCACTACACAGTTCAGTTTTTCCATTATTAAGGACTATACACATACCCACACAAATATATACATTTTTTTATTTTAGCATGTATTATGCAGTATTCTATAATTTTCTTATTTTTGCTGAGCAGTAAATCTTGGCAATCTTGTAAAAGTCTTCCTTACTCTTTTTGACAGATGAGTTGTACAAGTATACCATAATCTATTTATCCATTCATCTTCTGATGAATGTTTGGGTTTTTTAAATTTTTTATTATATTTTATTTGTGGTGCTGGGGATTGAACCCAGGGTCTTATGCATGAGAGGCAAGCACTCTATCAACTGAGCTATATCCTCAGCCCTGTTTGTTTGTTTTTTTAATATTCCAGTTTATATACAAAGGCACAATAATATCCTTGTGCATGCATCTTTCTCTGAACCTATCAAAATTTATTCAGGGTAACTTGTAGAAATGGGATTGCTGGCTCAAAAAATATCCATGTGATATTTATGTTAGCTAATCGCCTTCCCCAAAAAAACTTTGCCAACTAACAGTCTTAGCAAGTGTGCCTATTTTTATTTGCTAACAGTAAATATTATTGATCTTTTTAATCTTTGATATTTTCACAATTGAAATAAAATTTTGCTTTTTGATTAGAGTTTCAAATGAAATTCCTAAGAAGCTAAGGAACTTTTCACATGATTTGAAGCTATTTGTATGGCACTTTCCCTTGAAGGCATAATCTATAGTGTAGGTCAATAGATTCTTTGCAAAATAAAGCTATATGTGATACATATATGTGCATATATGGATATAAGTGCATAAAATCCACTGAAAAGATAACAACATTAAGAATAATTATTGTGAAGAATGTCACGGATATAGGCAGGCCATGACAAGAGGGGAATTTCACATTTAATTTGGATTTCTTACATTGGGGAATAATGTATTCTAATTTTTTTAATGATGAAGAGATTATTAAATAGAAGTCATAAAAACAAATGCAATCATATATGACTGACTACACCCATTTTTTTGTTTGTTTGCTTCTCATTCTACTTCCAGGAAATAACCATTTCATATTTTTTCTTGTACTAATTAGAATTGTTTCTCCACTCCCTGAAGGATTTCCTTGAGGGCCAGTCTTAGACACCCCTCTCTCTCCTCCAGATAGCTCATCTCACCTACACCTGTGTTCTTCCCCTCAGTATCTAAGTTGAGATCCTCTCACGCTGACTTCCCTTGCATAGCTTCTCTGGCTCTTCTATTCATCTTCACACAACGTCATTGTACTTAACAGAGTATCTGTGATAAAAATTTTTAAAAATGAATATATAGGAAACTATGCAGAGAAAAGGATCTTGTTAAAGTGCTGAACCAGTCTGGGTAATGAGAGAAGACTTTCCTGAGACAGTGATATTTAAGCATGGATATGGGTTGAAGTTAGCTGGGAAGTTGTTGAGGCATGGGAGAGACCAGCATTTTGTAAGCCCTAAAATGGGAATGTGTTCAAGTAAATAAAATACAGTCGGTGTGACTGAAACACTGTGGGTAATGCTCCAGTGTCAGATGATTTTTGTGACTGACTTGCTCGAGCCATAAACCCAGACCAAACACCTGTGTGTGTTGGGAGTTGGAGAGCAGGGGTATAGACTGGAAGAAGGAGTCCCTGGAAGGGAATTTCCATTTTTCACAGTCTTAGAAAAGGAACACAGAAAATCAGTTCTTAGTCTACAGTAAAGGAAAATATTTTCTGCTACCTCTGGGGCCAAAAATCAATTTGACCTGTAGACTCTAAGGTATGGATAGTCTGATGCATTTCTAGCATATTGAAGAGCTGAGAGCTTTCCCATGGCCACATAAATGTGGCCAAAAGTGAGGAAACAGAACAAGTTAGTAGGAAATTATGAGGAAGAAGGGTCTGAAGCAGCACCATCTGTTATGGTTTGGATGTGAGGTGTCCCCTGAAAGTTCACATGAGACAATGCAAGAAGGATCGGAGGAGAAATGATTGGTTTGTAACCTCAGCCTAATCAGTGAGTTAATGGGATTTGCTGAACTGGTAGGGTGTAGCTGGAGGAGGTGGAAATTGGGACATGACTTTGGTGTATACATTTGTATCTGGTGAGTGGAGTCTCTCTTTGCTTTCTGACCACCGTGATGTGAATTGCTTCCCTCTGCCACACTCTCCCGCCATGATGTTCAGCCTTACCTAGAGCCCTGAGGAATGGAGCTGGCCTATGAACTAAGACCTCTGAAACCATGAATCCTCAAATAAACTTTTCCTCCTTACAGTTGTTCTGGTCAGATGCTTTAGCCTTAGCAGCGAAAAAACTGACTGAAATACTTTCCAATAGAACTTTCTATAATATTCTATCACCTCTGTAGTCCAAGGTGGGAGTCACTAGCCTTATGTGGATATAAAGTACTTGAAATACAGCTCATACTTACAAGGAACTGACTTTTTTATTTTATTACGTTCCCATTTTATTGAATTTATGTAACCACATGTAGCTTGGGGCCAGTGGGCAATACAGGTCTGCAACAAGACTAGTATGACAAGCAGCCTCAGGTGGGTTGAGAGAATCAGGAAAAGATACAAACACACATGGGAGGGAAAACCAGTAGTCCCAGTAGTCCTCAGCAAAGAATGTCAGCACCCAGAGAATCCACATTCCATCCAAGTATATCCAAAAATGGTGGTGAGATATGATGAGGGGAGAAGAGACTCCAGGATTTGGCTCTGAACACATATGAAGTAGAGCCTTGGGCAAAGGTCAGAAATCACCAAGGGACAATTTGGAGTTTTACTTCAACAATGGAGCTGGTGGTATCTTGATTGGATATTGGTAAAATATGACAAATGTGACATCAAAATGGATCAAATCATGGTTCTTACACTGTCCATTTTCTTGTTTAATCTTCAGGAAATTTGAAAAAGTAGCTGTACCCTTGGTCCACAGGTCTGGCTAAGTTATGCTACAGGTGGTTAGCAATGGGCATATCTGCCTTCTTCTGAGTTGCCTTCTCTGCTCTAGTCCTGGCCAAAGCTCAAGGTTAAAACATTTGCTCCCCCAAATCTCTCTTTATCACCTTCTCTGATCCAGATTAATTTTTATTTATAAGCATCTGTTACAAAAGTACACAGAAAAATTGGAAAAGACATGAAGCTGTTAGAACTTGTCACAAAGTTCAGCACAAAGGCTGTAGCATTTGGGAAGACACATTTTTATCTGTACTGACACGGCTTCACTTCCTTGGTTTTTGGTTATAACACCATTTGCAATCCATCACCCATGAATTTTAACAAGAGGAGCAAAATCACCAAAGAATGCCCCTGCCATTTCCAATTGTGCTAGCTGCAGTGAAATTGGATTTGTCCTCATGCTATCACCTTAATGCTGAGGAAGGGGTCCTGCAGAGCTTCACTGATTTTCTGCTGCCATCAAAAATAGGTGTTTTGATTCCACTAAGGGAGCCGGGTGAGGAGCGCTCTGACCTGCTGCCTTTGTTCAGCAGGTGATGAATTGACTGAGGCTATTCAATGCACTCTGCACTGTATAATAGAGTTATTGATTAAGCTTTACCTGTTTACTTTCTCACAAGTCTCCATTGAGATGCCTTTAGAAAGAAACAATAATAATTTTTAAAAAGCAATGGGATAATTCTTATCTTTTCTCTTTATTCTTTAACCCTTTTCTGCATTGATTTTACTGTAGGCATTATTATTTGCTGATTATGATCAACTCCAAGTTAGCAGAACCTGGACCTGTACACTATTAACTTAACATGCTTGTTTTGTTAATGAAGTATTTTTTTAATTTTTCTTAGTTGTAGATGGACACAATAACTTTATTTTATTTATTTATTTTTTTATATGGTGCTGAGAATCTAACCCAGCGCCTCACAAGTGCTAGACAAATGCGCTACACTGAGCCACAACCTCAGCCCCGTTAATGAAGTCTTTATCCCATTTGATTCTTGTTCCTTAAGGAAGCATCCCAAAGGAATTTTGCCTTGGAGCCAGTAGAAGTCACTCAATAGCATGGGCTGATGGACAATCTGAGTCCTGGCTCTGACCCATGGGGGAATTCAACTAAATATTTTTGAGTCTCTATTTCCTTATGTGTAACCAGGAAATAAAAATGTCTGCCTTGTCTAGATTTCAGACAGGTGACAGGATCAAATAACATCATGCTCACAGAAATGCTTTATAAAAACCTTTCCCTAGATGAAAGGTAATATTTTTTTATTCATCACTTTCACCTTCACTGATTTCCAGAATTTTAGTTCAGTTACAACAAAAGGTACAGATGATAAAAACATTATGGCATAGATAAAAGAACAAGAGTCATATAATAGAAATGGTGGATAATTGTTCCAGAAGATGTGTGGATTGAACAGTCAGCTTAGTTTCTAAACTAAGGCAAAACAAAATATAATTGTGCACATAGCTCTCCCTAAATTACAAATGAAGTATGCTAATTTTTTAGGAGAGATGGGAGATTTCCTACCCCTAAACTTTAAGAAGATCATGGGTGAGATTTTTTTTCTGAGAATATCTTTCTATACTTCTCTTGCAATTAGATGTGACCATCTAACTGAGCTCTAGCCTATGAGGTTTACTCTACATGCTTCCCTTTGCCTTCCTCCTTCTTCCAGCTTGATGCATGATAAACTGGGAAAGTAAAAGAGGGAAGAAGCTTAGGTAGGAATTGAATCTCTACTTAGAGTTGTTGGAAATGTCTGCTTTCTACTTTATGTGAAAAAGAAAGAAATCTCTACCATGGTTAGGCTATTATTTATAGCATTGCATCACTGTAACAAAATACCTGAGGCATCTTATTTAATAAGTATATAGAGTTTCATTTTGGTTCTCAGGTCTGGAGGTTCAAGTCCAAGATTGGATGGCCTCATTGGTTTGGTCTTCTGGTGATGGAAGGATATTATGGTGAAAGTGTACAGCAGAGCTCAGGTACAGAAATAGGAAGAAGTAAGACTGAAAGACTGGGGTCCCACAGTCCCTATTGAGTGCACCCTCAATAACCTAAGAACCTCCTACTAGGCCCTAGTTCTTAAAGGTTGATAGTACCTCCTCATACTACCCCTCTGGGTTCGAAGCCTTTAACACACGGATATTTGGGGGACATATCCATATTGAAACCACAGCAACAGCTGTGTACAACATAATGACACTTTGGTCAACAATGGACCGCATATATGGAGGTGGTCTCATAAGCTTATACTCACAGCCATCTTAGTTTAAGTACACACCATGATGTTCACACAATAATGAAACTGCCTAACAGTGCATTTCTCAGAATAAGTGCTATAACTAAGTAATGCATGACTGTATTTAGTAAAATTTGTACAACCTATAAAGACCAAAGATGTTCTAGTTTGGAAACTTATTGAATAACACTGTCTAATTTTATATTTTAACTATCAGTCTTATCTAAGAAAAAAATTTAAATGATCTTCATGGATCTCCCATATTTTTCAGAGACAACAAAAACTAAATGTTTTGAGAGAAGGGACTAAAATCAATTGAGTAATTTTATTTACATGTTTGAGATTGTGGTGCCTGGGGTTACAACAAAAGAAACAAGAGAATAGAATAGTTCCAGAACATAAGGCACATCCCGGAGGGCCTGTTCTTTTGGGTACCTTAATAGTGAACTTCCAATGGGCAATGAGAAGCCCTAGAGACTTCTGGATCCTTAATAAACTGGAAGGAAGTTTGACAGTTTAGAAAGAAGGACAAATCATAGGAAGGTGAAAATGAGGCAAATCCAACCTTCCCTATTCCCTTAAAGCTTAGCCTGCCTGGCAGGGTATCAGAATCCTCACATTTTCTTGTTAAAGCAAAGAATACAGTTCACAGGTCCTGCTATAGAATCTGTCTATAGGAATGAGGGAAATTTTATAAAGATAATCAAGAATGAAGATACCATAAAATCTAAAAGTAATTATTTTATTACTCCTCAAGCACAATTTTAGGACTTAACAATTTGCCTCCTGAACTTTCCTGGTCTTTAGAGATTAAAGTATTAGAAGAAAATTATGTGTACATTCCATGTACTCCAAAGACATATTTGTTCAAAGAATTCTCACTGGATGGTTTCTAGGGGACTTCCTTCTAGGATTTTAGCAATGTTGTTCTCACACTGAATTATTCTGAGCTTTCCTACTTTGAGTATGAATACCTCCTGTGTTCCACATGGTTTAGGAGTTTTTGTTTCTAGAGAGAGTGGGCTTAGGGAAGTGGTAGCGTACAGTAGGTAATGTGGGACCAGTGCCTGCCTTTGGATTCATAGCCTGGGCCTGAACAGATGTGCCAGGAGCTGAAGCAGTCCAGAGAGCCCAGTAGTGAAAGGCAAACTATGCTCCTAGATCAAACGGGCAACAGAGAATCCAGAATTGCAGGCAGAATGTCCTGACACTGTAGCAACAACAGAGAATGAAAGTAAGGAAATACTTGGATGACTACACAACCAGATGCCCAGAAGAAACTTTATACACACACACACACACACACACACACACACACACACACACACACATACACACACATGTATATAGCCCCAGTGGGGCCTTCCAAAAATCTCATTTCCCTTAGGCCATAATTTTTACTTCTCACTATTCCTATAAAATCATCAACCACAGTCAGTCTGTCTCATACAATAGCTGGCTTTTGAAGTTTCTAAGAAAATGTGAAATATGGTTGACATGAAAAATAATATGAACATCCAGAGACCATGTCATTTCTCTAAGCCTTGCAAGTTCTAGGAAAGTTTGAGTAACAACCATTTTATAATTCTATGAATAATACAAGTTTCATTCCTTTCAGAATGATATATGGCCTTTTTAAAGAAATGCTTTTATTAGTTGTTGGCGAATCTTTATTTTACTTATTTGTATGTGGTGCTGAGAATCGAACCCAGTGCCTCACACATGCTAGGCAAGCACTCTACTACTGAGCCACAACCCCAGCCCATGATATATGGCCTTTTGACAACATCACTTGAAAAAAAATTAAATCCACAAATTACTTTTCTCATACTTCTATCCATGTAACTTCTTTGTTCTAAAGTACAGGATCAAGACATCAGTTAGAATCTTCTGCCTGATAATAAAACATGAAATGGGAGATGGAAAATGATGTTATTTTTTCCCCACTTCTATGTAACTATTTGCCTTTTCAACACTTGCTGCTACCATTTCCTACCACAATAGAAAGAAATGTTAAAAAAAAACAAAAAGTAGCAAGTATCATTGGAAGCTTAATTTCCTTTAGGAAATAAATGAATTTGAATCAAGATGTTAGAGGTCATGTGGTTCAACTTCTATTGACTAAATATGTAACATCTAATATTAATTGAGCACTTACCCTGTGTTGCAAGCACTCTTTCAAGTGCTTCCCAAATACTACCTCGCTTAATCCGCACAAAAGACCTGTTATTCCCAGTTAGAAATAAAGGAAACAAGTCCAGTGATGTTGATTTGCACAAGGACACATTTTAAGTGGCAAAGCTGGTGTTCGAATTTAGGAAGTCTGACACCTACCTCTTCAACACTAAGTGATTCTGACTTATTTTTACCATTGTACAGTGAACATAATAATTTGCTTTATTCCTAAATGTTATTACTAGGATTAATTTGGCATGGGATACTTTATTTAGAGATACATGTAAAACATTCACTGTACAAGTCAAAGACCAAACTTCCTGTCTTTCATTAAGCCTTGCCCTTCTATTTAAGGAGATGGACTTCAGCTAATATCTGCCAATGCTTCAGTCCCAAATAAGCAAGCTGTGTAAAAGCAAAACAAACAAACAAAATAAGAGATCAAGGAATCTGGTGCCAGAATCATGGGATTTCTGAGCATGTCTTTGGCTCTTGGAGCACACACCACCATCTCTGGAGCCTTTGCCACTGAGGACATGCTTTCCTTCTGCAGCAGTTTTCCCCTATGGCCCATGGGCCTCGCACTCAGGACAGATGGCTCCATTCCACTGGAATCATCCAACATATCTTCTCCAGGTGTCCATGCTGTGTTTGGAATTCACATTTGCTCAAGGCCCTCTCTCTTAGTACTGGCTATACACTTGCTACTGGATTGCTCCTACCTATCTCTGTTGAATGGTTTAAAAATGGATGAGTTTTGTTGTTTCTTGAAAGTAACCTGCAAAGCTCCGTTGAGGGGTAAAAACCTGTCATAGACTCTTTGTTCACAGAAGCTCTGAATTCCTTTTCTTTCTTTTAGTCTATAAGTACCTGCTATTCCAACTGATTATTTCAAAATTAGTGGTCCAACTTTGATAGGTTGAATCTGTAGTTTGAAAAGACACCTACTCCCAACCCTCTGCAGCAGTTTCAATAACACATAAACTTTATGATGTTAACTCTCCTAATAAACTCTAGCATTCAAATTCTTTGTGTTCTTACCACTGGAACAAAACTGCCACAAATCTTTCTGAAGTTAAAGACATCATAATCCACTGTTAAATTTTTGTGATTGTGCTCAAGCTGTCAAAATGCTGGCTCTGATTATCAAAATATGCCAAATTCATTTGGGGGCATTGATATTGAGCAGCACTGAAGTCTTTCAGACAAAATGCAGTTAGAAAAATAACAAATACATAAAGATTAAAATGATAAAAGTATAAGACGGAGCACATATTTGCTACTAAATACGATAGATTCTATTACAAAGAAATAATCTATATTATTGATACATCAATTTATTAATGCAGGAACTAAGGATCTAAGTTGTTATATAAAATGGGCTATGGCAGAATTTTAATGGTTAGCAATTCTTTCTTTTGTTGTTTTGTTTTTGTTTTGTTCTTTTGATAGCTTAAAGACTAAACTGTGTGCCAATTACAGGTCAATATAATTATTACATTTCATGTTTTATAAATTTCGAGGTTGTATTCCAAAATATTGTATGTCTATTTTAAATTAATATGGATATTCCAAGCACCACCTGGAGGACTTTATGAAGTCCTGAGATCATATTTTAGTGAACATAATAAAACAGAAAAGATGGAGGCTCATGTCTACCTAAATTGCACAGCACAGAGGGCATTTCTTCCTACCCATATTTGAAACTAAAACCACTTTGATATATACTGTTCATTATGCATAGCTGCAGAATTTCAAATTAATTAACTAAGACAGGGAAAAGGAAATTATTCATTTGTATTTAAATTCCTACGGTTTATTTTCTATGTGGGATTAAAATGAAAACTTCTAATTTTATTTTACAGACATTGCTCCAGGATTTATAAGAAGCATGAAAGGCAGGTCCCTCATATGGGATCTTGGGACAATGAAGTGCCAAAATCAGCTTTGAAAAAGAGCTGTGCCACTCTGGGTGAGGCAGGAAAGAGTTTTTGCAAACTGGATATGCAAATTTGTATTTATTTAGTTTTATGTACATACCAAATGCAAGAACAGTTACTGGGGGTTACCTTAGTAAGCTGGCTTTTCTCATTCATAACCACAATTTTTGGTTTCTCCAAAATGTGTTGATTTTGAAAACAAATGTTGTCCAAGAATAAATTGTCCTTCCTTGACGGTAACAATATTCATGCACAGCAATTTCAAACTAAATATTATTATTATTCATCCCAAAGAACTGAGAGATAAAGTTAACAAGCACATGATGTTAAAGCTAGGTCTAATTATTTTCAATTCCCTGCTCTAATCATTAAATACGTTAAAATAATTTAAAAGAGAAGCTGCTTTCTGATTCATCCTAGTGTCCTCTGTGAACCACTCGAGCTATCTGGTCTACAGGCCTGTCGCTTACCTCGAAGGCCCTCTGTATCTTCACAAAGTCATCCACGCTGAGCTGATTTTCAAGCAGGCCTGTGCCATAGTCTCTATCCACAGTCACACTTTCTGTCTTTTCAGGGCTCTTTGGCTCAGGCTGGGACCCAGTGCTCAAATCAAATGCAGCATTTTGGTAATTCATGATAATTTCACCTCTTCAGGAGCCTTCGATTCTTTATGCGGCTTTTTTTTCCCCTTTTCACAGGTGCCTTTGAAAAGAAACTCAATTTAGCAATAGAATTCCAAAAAGAGCCAGGCATGGGGGCGGACGCCTGTAATCCCAGCGGCTCAGGAGGTTGAGGCAGGAGGATCATGAGTTCAAAGCTAGCCTTAGCAAAAGCAAGGCACTAAGCAATTCAGTGAAACCCTGTCTCTAAATAAAATATAAAATAGGGCTTGGATGTGACTCAGTGGTTGAATGCCCCTAAGTTCTATCCCTGGTACCCCTTGCCCCCACATAAAAAAGGACCAACTGGTCAAGGCATATCATTGGAAGGCAAAATGTCTAACCCAACGTAGGAAATGAAAATTCTTGACCCCCTCACTTACTTGGTTTCATAGTTTATTTTAAAACCCACAGTCCCCTTCTTTGTACTATTTAACCTGGCTTGATTAAAAATGTGTAAAGCTTCCCATGATTATAGACACTGACACTGAAACACCTTCAGATCCTCATTTAAATGCATTAGAAAAGCAACTCCTCAAGATCTCTGTGGCTAACCTTGCTTACATTAACAAGTTGTGGTTTTCGACTCCATTTTCTTGTCTAGGGACATTAGAGGACGCAGCTGCAAAGTTCCACCACCGGTGAAGTGCCTGCCCCTGAAGGCCACCTTCCCAGCAATGTGAAGTTGTTTGTTTCATCTGTTCCCGATGCCTTTGTGTGTTTCCTGGCAACCAACCTCAAACCAGCCCAAACTTTTCCTCCCCAACTAATGAGAGAACTAAAGGTTTGAATACATAATCTACATGCTGAGTTATTTTTTAAAGGAACAGGTCAGCAGACTCATATTTGTGTAAAACTGTATCCTGTATGATTTGAAGACGATTTTTACAAACCTATTTTCTAGGAAGCACAACATGAAACAATATGATTAGCCCAGGAAGGAAGCATGACATGAGATTCCAGAATTTTATGTTTTTCATACAGAAAGTGTTTTATTCTCATGTATTACAAATTTATTCCTTATATCCTCTTTGTCTTTTCTATTTATGTATAATAAGGATGGCTCAAAAAAAGCTTTCAGCCGGGCGCGGTGGCGCATGCCTGTAATCTCCAGCACTTTGGGAGGCTGAGACAGGAGAATCCTGAGTTCAAAGCCAGCCTCAGCAACAGCGAAGCAACTCAGTGAGACCCTGTCTCTACATAAAACACAAAATAGGGCTGGGGATGTGGCTCAGTGGTCGAGTGCCCCTGAGTTCAATCTCCAGAACCAAAAAAAAAAAAAAAAAGCTTTCAACTCATTGAAAAATGAGTTGGAAAAAAAACAAAGTATAATGTAACATGTAAAGCCAATAACAAAACTACTTGTTATATATCACTGGTTCAGCTAATAAAAATAAAAAGGAACTGGGCACAGTGCTGTACCCCTGCAATCCCAGCTACTCAATTTAGGAGGCTGAGGCAGGAAGAATGCGAGTTCAAGGCCATCCTCAGCAAAAGCAAGGCCCTAAGTAACTCAGTGAGACCCTGTCTCTAAATAAAAAAATACAAAATAGAGCTGGGGATGTGGCTCAGTGTTCGAGTTGGTTCCTTCTCCTGAGGAGATTATAGTCTGGTAGGAGCAATTACCTGCTTCATTCATCCTCCAGGCCAGTTCCAGCTTCTTGCTGTTTATAATGCTGGGTTGAGAAGGATTCTGAAGTCATAGATAGACTAAGAGAAAAGGACAGTATTATAGATTATAGACATGTATCATGAATGTGGAAATGTGGTAAGGGAACATTTTTACCACAAATTTGCCTTTCCTGGCTTTACATTTCATGTAAGTTAGGAAAACATTTTTAAGACCTACTAATATAAATTCCCCTAAGTTATCTCACATGGGGACAAAATTTTTCTTTCTACCATCCTAGTGAGTTAATGAATAACAGTTTAAATCAGCAGCCTCATAAATGTTTATAATAAATTTTTATAGTGAGATTGTGCAGAGTCGGGCTTAGTTTAGAAACAGACACTAATGAGGGAAAGGAGGAAGTAGGAAAAAAACATTCTATGAAGCTGCACCAGGAGAGGCAGGTATCCCACTGGCTGATAATACAAAATTTTCTAATTATTCTAGGACCGGCAAGCTGCCTGGCCTAGTTCGCTTCCATAAAGATACAGCTCTAAACGTTTTCATTAGTTAAGACAGAAAAGTATAATGAGCAACTAACAAATTACAGTAGAAGTTAATCAATTGACACAGTTTTCTTTCTGTAAAATTATGGCATTAGAAATAATCCTTGATGGTAAACTCTTCAATAGCTCTAATTTTCCTTCATAACTCTGCAGCTAATTTTCAGGTTAAATTTCTGCAGCACTGTAAAATCCATAACATGACCACTGAAATTCATGTCCTTGCCCTCTGGGAATCAATTAGGACTTTGTGAAAGGCTGCTCCATGCCCAGTCCAATGCTAGGCTCTACAGGGAATGTCTCAGAGTTGAAGTGGTCTGTGCTGTCCAAGTGTTGATAGTTTAGTCTCAGGAGAGAGGGAATAAGTTGACACTAGTTCAGCACCAAGCACCCAAGAGGACACAGTCAGCTGGTCCATCCACTGGCCTTTGTTTTCTTTGAAACCAAGGAACTAAAGAATTCTCCCACTGAGGTCACACCAACTCTGGGTCCTTATGCCAACTCCCCACTCCATCCCCAAATCCCTGCCCTCTTCTCCCATAATTGATCCCCTGTAACATCAATACAGGCTTCTCCTTTCCTCTAATTTCTTTTCTTTTGCGGGGAGGAGGGCTCTATCCTTGTGGTAGCTTCTCCTTACTAACATTCTTCACCTTTGCCTGGAATTCTCTACCTCCTTGTTTGAACTAACACCTATTTCCTCTTACTAATCCCATTTCCCATCATGGTAAGTCAAAGCTGCATCTTGTCCCAGTCCCTGGCTTTCTGGGCTGCAAGAAGGCTGTCTTCCCACTGTCTTCCTGCCTCTTAAACCAAGGCCTTCTCCACAAGGCTCTAGTGATCAAAACCTGCAGTTTAAAGGCAACCTCCTCCCCAGAGCCCAGTGTGAAGCACCAGCCCACCTGAGGCACCTCGTGAGCCCTTAATAAATATTAGTTTCTTTCCTTCCTTGTTTCTAATCTTCCCAGTGAGAATGAATTACTCCTTCCACTCTGCAACCACAGCATTTTTTTATCCTTTAACCACAGCACTTTTTCTTTCTGCCTTGTAATACAATTAGCTGTCTGTGTATCCCTGTATCTCACTAGATTAACTCCCTAGGAACAGCAATGATACCCCACTAATGCCTGTAGCCCAACACAGAGCTTTGCATAAACTATACAACAGTACAGTGATCTGTGCTCATCTGTATGACAACACGGGCAAAAGCAGTGACCTTGAGTTACTGTGACCTTGAGTTATCCAACACTGAAGGGTCCTGAAAGTAGGTGGCACCAAGTCAGAAAAAGAGGCATTGTTCTTTGTAAATAGAAAATCATGAAAAGAAAACTGAGATTGGCTTTTTGTTTTTTTATGATAGAGCTCGCCTAAGATCTTATTTTTAATTTATTCTTTTTAGTTATATACAACTCCAGGATATACCCTGACATTAGCACAAAGGCGTGGAACTCAACCCACTCCAATTCAATCCCCAGTACTTCTCTCCCGCCTCCCTCTCATCGCCTACCCCCACACCCCTCCCTCCACTACACCCATCCACAGTATACTCAAAGTAAATTGTAAATGGATTGAAGAGATTGGGTTTTTAAGCCACTTAAACTATGCAAGCCCTTTTGAAGTCTTTATTTTTATACATACAGTTTTGGTGTAATATGCAAATAAGAGTTCAGGCTCTGCTCTGTTCCTGACACTGCCCTAGGCACCAGAAAAGCAAAGGTGAGATCCATCTCTGTGCCCACAGTTAATGTTGGTTTTAGATTAATCCTATCTTTTGAGAAACCTTAGAAAGCAGGTTCCCTGTTAACCACAGGCACATGTTAGCCTTTTTGATCTGCTGAGCAATATTCAGAGTAACAAGATTATATTTTCATAATGGCAATCTTTAGACCTTCCAAGGATTTGAACACAGAATTCATGAAATATGGATATCCTAAAATAACTGAATATGTAATTCATAATAAATTATGTACCATCATATGTAAAACTCTAGTCCAAGCAAATAGTAGTAGTTAAGCACACATTTACATATTTATATATATATTTATATATATCATATATATATATATATGTATATATATATATATATGGGGAAGCAAAATGTAAAATCAAGAGAAAATCTTAATTATTTATTTCACTGTTCTCACTTATTTGAATAAAAGGCCCCTGTAACTATTATGGTTTGGATATGAGGTGTCCCGCAAAACCTCCTGTGTTAATGCAGAAATGATTGAATGGAGTAACTGGGTTGTAACCCAGGCAGGTGAAGTGTGCCTGGAAGAAGCTGGCCACTGGCAGCATGCCCAGGACGACTTAAGCTTTCCTGCAGCCCCTTCCCCTTCTCTCTCTTTGCTTCCAGACCACCAGAAGATGAGCGGTTCTCCTTTGCCACAGCCTTCTGCCATGAGGTGATGTTCTGCCTTACCTAAGGACCAGAGCAATGGACTTGGCTTACCATGGACTATCTCTGAATCCATGAGTCAAAATAAATTTTTCCTCCTAAGGTTGTTGTTATCAGGTATTTTTTTCGCAGCAACACAAAATAAAACAACAGTAATTTTGTCAGTAGGCACTTAGGATCCACTGAATTAATACTCAGAACTAGTGTTTAGAAATACTCAAGTTCAAGCTGTTTGTGCAAGTTCTCATGGGCATCCGCAACCATAGGTCATTTTTGGATGCTCTTAAACATATAATTCTCTTTGAAATTGGTGTCTTTGTTCCCAGTCCTGTGTGGGTCTTAGGGTCAACAGCAGAGTTTTTACTGGGGGGCCACTTACTGGGCAATTACTGTGAGCTAGGTTACCAGTCTTTTTCGATGTTGCCTTACTGAAAGAACACTGCATTCTATTCTACTTGGAGCTTTCAAACGGTTTGTCAAAATCACCTGGATATTGAACACTGGCATCCATGTATAGAACCACTAAAAAATAGTCATAAAATCATTGCCTGAAAGGAGTTAATGAGAATCCAGTGAGCATGTTATTGATTGCCTCATTGAAAAGACAGAAAAATGTAGACTGGCAATGAACAATTATTGAGTTCCTTGTATATATCAAACACTGTGTTAAGGACTTTTACAAATGTTATTTTATTTAAATCTCATGATAGCCCTGAAAGATACTTACTGTTTTTTTTTTTTAACTGATGAGAAAACTAAAGCAAATTAAGTATCTCATCCAATTTCATACAACTTGAAAATTGTGTAATGCAATAATACCAGTGGAATGATGTTAGTTCTTCTGCAAATAATTTTACATATGTTATTTCATTCAGTTCTCTTGAAAACTCCATGATATGGGCACAACTTTTAAATAAAGAAACTGAAGCTTAGCCAGGTTGCATAACTTGTTCAGGATCACATAGAAAAGAAGTAACAAATTCCAGATCTGTCCATTTACTCCTTAATATTAAGCTCTGTGTAGGATAATCTCTGCTGAATACCAGAGTAAAATTAATCTGGTCTGAAAGCCAAGAAGTGCCCAAAGTAATCAAGTCAAAGGGTTTCAGAGAGTTCCTGGGGACCAGCAGGAGCCGCAGAGAGCCCAAATCTGCCCTCAGGAAACTCCACGGGCATCCAGCCAAGGGTTGACCAGAGACTGATAGCTACCAACCACAGAGGAATGCACACTCAGGGTAAGAGTCGACCTCAGAGACGCCAGCGGAGACAGCCCCACCCAAGTGCGGCCTGGGCCCACCCCAGTCACGCTCCAGAATTCCTTGGGACAGGCGAGAGAAAAGGCCCAAAACCACCCTCAGGGGTGCCCAGCTGAAGGTGGACTAGGGCCTGCTAGCCTCCAGCCCCAGAGGAGCTCACACCCACGGTAAGAGTTGCACACAGACTCTCCTGCTTGTGACCCTGCCTAAGTGAGACCTGGGCCCGCCTTCAGTTCCACTCCAGAGTTCCTGTTCACCAGCAGGAGTGCAAGAGAGGGACAAAACAGCCCTCAGGGGCCACCTCAGGATCCCAACCAAGGCCACTCCCACTGTCCTCTAGAGGTAGGTCCACTACCTCCGCCACAAACTTTAGTGGCATTAGTGCCCATCTGGGGACACTGGGGGAACAGAAGTAGTTCCAAGGTGAGACACAGGTAACCTGGAGTGTCAATACAAGATTATAGTATAGAAGCCACAATACCTCACATTGGTATTTCAAGAAGGAAGATACACAATCAACATGAAAAAACAAGGGAAGAAAGTGCCCCAAATAAACCTTGATACCACTGTAACAGAATCCATTGACAACACAGTTGATGAAATGTTAGAAAAAGAATTCAGAGTGTACATAATTAAAATGATAAGTGAATTAAGGAATGACATAAGTGAACAATTACAGGCAAAAATTGATCAATCCAACAAAGAAATAGGAGAGCAAATAAAAGCAACCATTGATCATTCTAACAAAGAGATAAGAGAGCAATTATAAGTAGCAAAAGATTACTTTAAGAAAGAGCTAGAGATCATGAAAAAAAAAAAACCAATCAGAAATTCTTGAAATGAAGGAAACAAAAAAACAAATTAAAGACTCAATAGAAAGCATCACCAGTAGACGAGATCACCTGGAAGACAGAACCTCGGATAATGAAGACAAGATGTATAATCTTGAAAATAAACTTGACCATATAGGGAAGATGGTAAGAAATCATGAACAGAACATACAAGAACTATAGGACAGCATCAAAAGACCAGATCTAAGATTTATTGGGATACAAGAAGGCGCAGAATTTTGGATCCTTTTCCAAAATAGATCATATGTTATGTCACAAAGCCAGTCTTAGCAAATACAAAAAAAATAGAGATACTACCCTGCATCCTATCTGACCACAATGGAATAAAATTAGAAATCAATGACAGATTAAAAAATAGAAACTACTCCAACACCTGGAAACTAAATAATATACTATTGAATGATGCATGGATAGCAGAAAACATCGGGGAAGAGATAAAAAAAATTCTTAGAGGCAAATAAAAATGCTGATACAACATATCAAAATCTCTGGGATGCCATGAAGGCAGTGCTAAGAGGAAAGTTCATTGCACTAAACTCATTCATTAGAAGTAAAAGTCAACAAATAAATTAATTGACTCTTCATCTCAAAGCCTTAGAAAAGGAAGAACAAATCGACACCAAAAGAAGTAGAAGACAAGAAATAATCAAAATCAGGGCTGAAATCAATGAAATCGAAACAAGAAATAATTCAAAAAATTGACAAAACAAAAAGCTGGTTCTTTGAAAAAATAAACAAAATTTACAAACCTTTAGCCACCCTAACAAAAAGAAGAAAGAAAACCCAAATTACTAAAATTTGTGATGAAAAAGGAAATACCACAACAGACACTACTGAAATACAGAGGATAATTAGAAACTATTTTGAACAGAAACTTCACAGAAGGTATACAATTGATCAACAGACATATGAAAAAATGTTCAACATCTCTAGCAATCAGAGAAATGCAAATCAAAACTACCCTAAGATTTCATCTCATGCCAGTCAGAATGGCAATTATCAAGAATACAAACAACAAT
>CM053409.1:32172878-32353460 GCA_028644305.1 Xerus rutilus
TTGGTACAACCAATCTGGAAAGCAGTATGGAGATTCCTTAGAAGGCTTGGAATGGAACCACCATTTGACCCAGCTATCCCACTCCTTGGTCTATACCCAGAAGACTTAAAAACAGCATACTACACTGACTCAGCCACTTCAATGTTTATAGCAGCTCAATTCACAATAGCTAAACTGTGGAACCAACCAAGATGCCCTTCAATAGATGACTGGATAAAGAAACTGTGGTATATATACACAATGGAATATTACTCAGCAACAAGAGAGAATAAAATTATGGCATTTGCAGGTAAATGGATGGAGTTGGAGAATATCATGCTAAGTGAAGTAAGCCAATCTCAGAAAACCAAATGCCGAATGTACTCATTGATAAGTGGATGCTGATCCATAATGTGGAGAAGGACACAGGAACAATGGGGGAACTCTATTCACAGGGGTATAAGGGGTAGGGGGCATGGGGACAATAAAGATGGTAGAATATGATGGCCATCATAGCTCTAGCTTTGTGTATGACTGCATGTATGTTGTGATTCTATATCACTTAGAACCAGAGCAATGAAATGTTATCTTCCATCTGTGTACAATGAATCAAATTGCACTCTGATATCATGTAAACCTAAATAGAACAAATAAATAAATTAAATATAAAAAAAAAAGCTTTCAGAATTTGGAGTCAGAATTCCAGTTTCAAGTTTTGGTTCTCCCTTTTCAGTTCTATAATCTTGGTCAGATCAAGTTCATTCCCAAAGTGAAGGCTGCAATATTATTTATCTCCTAGAACGAATTCGAGGGTAAAAATGGAAAAATATGGTGAAAGCTCTATGTAAATTGTGAAAACATTGTTCATATGTAACTAACATCAATATTAGTACACAGTCTAAGAAAGGCAAATTTTCTGAAATCTCAGGGAGATCAGGTAGGGCTTCTCAGAGGGATTGGAATACTGCAATCATGAAACAGAATGAAGCCAAGTTAACCCACACCATGGCATTTCACAGCAAAGCTGAGATTCTGTAATCATTTCATTGTTTCTAGGAAGGTCTTATGTCTGAATCCATCCCAGAGAGCACTGCTATATCCATATTTCAAGATTATACAAAGATTGTGTGTGTGTGGTGGAGGGGGTGGAGGAGGGTGGTTATTACTTTGAAAAAACGTTTTCTGCCTAAGGGTTAGTCAGAGGTAATGAAAATGTAGAAGTCTTCCCTAAGAAGACCTGGTTTGTTTGGCACTGTATCAATCCATTTTTAATAGCAGAAATGATACCCCAAATTGTGTAACTACTCTCTGTTATAACATGACTGTCTGAATCTCTTGAATCAGGTAGTTTGTTTATATAGTATTAAAAACTCTATTCTAGAAAAGAAGTGAATTTTAGTTCAATATGGACTCACCTTTGACTTAGTCCCAAGGGAAGATATATAGACATTTGCATGTCTTATAGATGCACACATACATACACAGAAAGACAGGGAGAGTGAAAGGTGGAGGGAGAGAGAAAGGAAAACATACGAGAGTGTAGAGTGGGAATTTCTCTAACACGTTGCCTCACAACGGGAGATTATGGGAAGTTACAGAGCTTCAGGTGAGCACTAGCCACTGACTAGAGTGGTGGAAAGGTAAAATGGAGATTAAAATATCTCTGCAATGAACAAAATATGGGACAGCAGTTTTCACTTCAGAGTCAGGAGACCTGTATTTTAGTTCAGTCCCCACCAGGTTGGTATGACTCTAGAGGCCTACCATCTTTGACTTCAGTTTCTACAGTCATAAGTGAAAATAATCATTCATTCATTTATATTTCAAATAAGCACTTTGAAGCTCAAATGTGATCAGGTCTATGCAAGTATATGCTAACCAGAAAGGGCTTTGGAAATACTTCCATGGTGGTTGATTTTTTCATTAATTTAATAATATTTTTATGTCACTTAAAGTGTAGGGCTTCACTCTGGTAATAGCAATAGTCATTAGCAATGAGTCTTAACATTAGGAAGCATAAAGTCTATAGAACAACTTAAGCTATATACATGAATTATATAGGTAAAAAATGATAAGATAAAATACTACATGAGTTAAGACAAACATTGATTAAATACAGTTGAGGAGGCTTGGTGGATGGAGCCAAGACAGCTTTGGAAGAGATCATATTGGAGTTTGTGTTGTGTCTGAAATTTTTTTATCCTTAAAAATGCATATGTTGATGTCCTAAGCCCCAGTATCTCAGAACATAACCTTATTTGGAAACAGAGTAATTGCAGATTATGTTAATGAGGTTCCATTGGAATAAGGCCCCTGACACAATATGAATGGTGTACATATAGAAAGGGGAGATTCACATGTAAATACACGCACGCACTGCAGTTCCACTTCTATAAGTCAAAGAACTATCAGAAACTGCAAGCAGCCAGAAGCAGATCCTTTCCTAGTGCCTTGAAGGGCATATGGCCCTGCCTGTTGTTCAAGCCAATGACTTTGTGGTACATTATTGTGACAGCCCTTGTAAACTAATTCTGTTGGTTATATGGAAAGACAGGAAAGAGAGTTGATGGATAGAAATGTATGTGGCTAATGTGTATCGCTATTATTAAACTAACATAAAATATTAATAAAAACAATCATTTTAATACAATGATATAATAATAAGGATCTAGCACAGTGCTTGGCACACAGTAAGCACCAAATAAACATTTATTGAATAAATGTTTTAATAAACAAAAAGGAGTTCAGAGAATGAGGAAAGAATTGGCATCAAATATATTTTTACATCTATTTCTTACTCTTGTTTTACATTTAGTTTTTTTTTCTTTTTTCTTTTTTGTCAAACTTCTTAAAAAAAGAAAAAACTCAGAAAAGTCCACACTCCTGTGAAAAATGCTGCCACTTCACCTTTGTTTACTCTAAGAAATTCTGTGTAGGAAAGCAGACAAATAAAGGGGAAAAGGCAATAAAAAGGAATTCGAAACTTGTAAAAATCAAAGTTCTGAAACAAACAGCACTTTAAAAGATTGAAAGCCGTGGTCCCAAGAGAGAACACACCACGATAAATATTTTTCACAGAACATAGTGCTCCTGAACATGGCGCTTCTGATTAAATGCCCTGAAACTAAGGGCCTCCATTTCTCCACAGCAGGAGCAGCGATTGTCAAATTAATATCGGAATACATTCCTAAATCAAGTTGCTGTGCGTGTACTCCCAGAGAAAGCATCTTACAAAATGCAGATGGAGCTTTTGCAATCATTGCCTAGGCCCAAATGCTGTCAGAGAAAATGAATCTCAATTTACTTAACACGTTTTGGTTTTGTAATTTTCAAAATTAACTCACGCCACTGTCGGAAGAAATAAGAGATTCTTTAAGGGCAAGCTTTAAAAAGTCACTCCTGAATTAGAGAGTTATGCATGTTCTGAGCAGATGATAGGAACACTGATTATTGTGTTCCTGTCCACTACAGATGCGAGAGGAGGCGGGCAATTAGCTCAGGAGAAGAGCTCATCTACATATTGGGAAAATACAGTAGTGGCAATGGTGTGGCTTACAGCTTTACCAAGTGGGATACTAAATTTAGGGAAGTGAGTCAAATTTTCATTTAAGGGGAAAATGATACAGATCTATGACAATAACCAGCTGCATGACTCTGGTGAATGTGTTAGTCAGCTTTGCATCACTGCGACCAAAATACCCGATAAAAACAACTTAGCACAGGAAACATTTATTTTGGGCTCGGAGTTTCAGAGGTAAAGTTCATGGTTGACCCATTCCATTGCTCTGGGTTTGAGGTGAGGTAGAACATCATGGTGGAAGAGAGAGGCAGAGAAAAGCTGCTCAGCTTATGGCAGCCAGGAAGCAGAGAAAGAGAAAGAAAGGGCCAGAGAGGGACACAGAGACACAGGACATACCCTCAGTGACCTACTTCCTTCAACTATGCTCTACCTGCCTACAGTTATCACCCAGTAGTCCATTCAAATTATTGATCCACCAAATGTACTGATGAGATTACACCTCTCATAATCAATTTTTTCCCTGACATTTCTTTTTTTTTTTTTTTTTTTTTTTTTGGTACCAGGGATTGAACTCAGGGGTACTGAGCCACATCCCCAGCCCTATTTTGTGTTTCATTTAGAGGCAGGGTCTCATTGAGTTGCTTAGCGCCTCACTGTTGCTGAGGCTGGTTTTGAATTCGTGATTCTCCTTACTCAGCCTCCCAAAGTGCTGGGATTACAGGCGTGCACCAACAGGCCCGACAATTTCTATATTGCTTAACACATGACCTTTGGGGGACATTAAATATTCACATCACAAAGTAAAGTGCCTTAATTTCTCTGGCATCAGGGATTTTCATCTGTGAAATTAAAAGATTAAATCACAGGTCTTTAAATTTCCTTAGAAAAAAAATTGAGGATGGACAGGAGGGAAGAGAATTGGGGAAATAGGCAAAGTTTGAATGTAGAATGATATTAGATACCAGTACTGAATCAATATGAAATAGTCTGAATTTAATTATTACTCTGTGGTTACATAAAAAATGTATTTATTCATAAGACATAAATGGTAAAATGTTTAGGATAAGGGTCATTATGCCTGCAACATTTGCAAATGGTTCAACAATAATGATAACATGTACTGTATAACAATGATAAATATACACACATGCTCATGTCTATTTTTGAAGTTTTTCTGTAACTCTAGTTATCCTTTGCTTCACTAGTTGTAAATAAAATGTTAGAATCATTCTTTTCTAAATTATAAGGAAACTCTTGCCTCCTGTACTCCTTGAAATTCTTATTAGCCAGGGAAGTTCTGTAGCTGATAACTGTGAAGATTAGCAGAAAGAGCAGTGCCTAATTACACTGTCTACCTTTCCCTTCTTCTCCCTCCTTCATTTAGTGGTAAATCTAAAAACAAAACAAAACAAAAACAGGTGGGTGGGAGAAATGAGGAAATTAAGAGAATACCTGAAGTATTTTGGCATTAGGAAAATAAAGAGGGGTGCCTACGTGTTGGTACTTTCAGAGAACTATCCATTCACAACCATTGGGCAATGTGTGTTGGGCTATTTTGGTGATTTAAAAAAAAAACAAGAACAGAAAAACAGGTTCTCTTAGGTAGCCAAGTAATGGGGACTTACTGGTCATGTGTCATTAAAAAGAGACAGTGAGAATGAAAGAAAGAGAAGAGGAATGGGGGAAGGAGAGGGGAGAGGGATGAAAACAGAAAGTGAAAGTTCAGAGACAAAAGGGATTCTAGCACAGCTGAATTTGAATCATTTTGGAACTGGAAGGTTTGTCAGCAGCAGTCAACTGAATTTTCATCTAAATGCAATTTGAGCAGCTCTTCAGCTGCTTCTTTTTGTGCTTCTACACTTTATTTTTCCACTGTCAACTGACTACTTATCCTCTGATCAAAGTTCTTCACCTCACCCTTACTGGTGGTTTCTGCTTTTCCTCTTGTGTGCCTCCTTTCGCTTTAAGCCAAGTCGTATTCCTTCAGTTTCCTTTTCCACTGTAGACCTATTCCTAGAATTACCCAGTTTAGAGTTTTGACCAAGAATTTGAAAAGACCCAGCTCATCATGGTTGGGCAGAGTTATACTATGGACACGCTATGTTAAAGTCTGTGGTCAGCAACATTTGCCCTTGAATAAGCTTTCTGCCCTTGGTCTAATCATCATAGATAGGATAAAATAACACAGGAAGAGGCCAGATCCCTTTTCTTCAGCAATGGATGGGGTAGCAACCAGGGGTGAGGCAATTTCCTTCAGAAGGGGAGTCTAGAGGAAACTAAGGCGATTCCTCTGGCACTTCTGAGTACTGTTGAAAAAGGAAAGTTAAGAAAGACAATAGTGAGCATACTGCACAGAATAACTTCCCATTCATATTTGAAAAGGCAGACACATAGGATAACGATAGAAGAAAATGTAATATTCAACAAGTTTGTGAATAGCTGATTTAATTTAGAAAGATGACTGCTCTTTCCCTGTGGTGATATCAAATGATTGTGTTTATTTTCTCCAAGACCTTAGTAACACATGCTTGAAAAACCTTAGCACTTTTGCTTGGACTATAAATGTCAAACTGTCAAAATCATAAAAAATCTCTAAAACAATTTTTTTGAAAAAAGCTTAATAGAAAAGAGGAATGCATAAACATGATAAAGAGGTCAATACAAATGCCAATCAAATGGCATAGATCAATGGTGAAACCGATCTGCATTTGGCCACTTTTTCCCCCAGTTATCTTAATTCCATTTGGAATTTAATCTATGTAATTTTTGTTTTCTAAATTGCATTTAGAATAAGGTTCTTTTGACAACTTGTAGCTTTTAAAGCAATGAACCTAGATGAAAAGTCTTTTTTTCTGAATAACTGTTTGCTCTTTAATTTAGCATGGTTACAAAAATTTCCCCCAAGTATCTTAATTATTTTATCTGGAGGGAAACATCTCAGTACATTTATAAGGTAATATTATTTAAAATAGTTCCAGGACATTTTCCTTATTCCCTTAGTTTCTTCTTTTTATGAGGCTTGTAACTGAAAGGCACAGTATACAAGTTTAGTTTTGTGTTCTTGTGTGTATTTTTCGTGGGCTTCTTTGTGCTTCTCATTAGTATTAATTTTAACAAGTGAAACCATCTATGTCAGGTATCCTTTAAAATATACGAAAGTTCATCAGTTTTACTTTTTTCTAGCATTCTCTTACCTGATGATTATTTTCTATGTTGGAAAGGGGGGAAATACAAACAAACAAAAATCTTCATTGAACACCTTCAATCATCTTTTAATCTCCTCTACAGACTTTCTGAAGTAATATACATTGGATATTAGTGATGCTAGAGAAGCCTGATGGATCATTCCTTCAGTATATGAAGTGCCTACTAACTGGAAACATTGTGCTGGTGCCTGGCCACATAATAAACTGCCTTTCCTCCATGTTTTTATGTGTAGGTTTTAGGAAGACAACGGAACTCTGTAACATTGTAATGTCAATAACATAATTTAGTAAATTGTATTTACTAGTTTATCTTCCTTTAAGCCGTTTTGTTGGTAAGCCTTTTTGGCTTTCATTGAGATATATGGGGGCTAAGGGAGGATCCAAATATACCATTAATGTGCCAAATTTAAAAATAAAGGTCATTTTATATCAGAACCAAAATCACTGTAATGGCTAACCTTATGGATGACATCACAATCACATTTTTCAAAGACAATGAATATTTCACATGATTTAAATTCTAAATTCAGAAATTTTTATTGGTTAGTTCTAGATTGTTCTGCTCATTTCGTCTATAGCTATTCTTACAAAAAGATCAAGATTCCCTCTTTGCAGTCTATGATGGTTATTTTTATTTTATTTTTGCATACCAAGGATTGAACCCAGGGGTGCTTAACCACTGAGTCACATCTCCAGCCCTTTTTATTTTGTATTTAGAGCGCCTCGCTTTTGCTGAGAATGGCTTTGAATCTGCGATCCTCCTGTCTCAGTCTCCCAAGATGCTGGGATTATAGGCAATATGATGACTAATTTTATGTGTGAACTTGACAAGGAAGCAGGGTGCACAGATAATTGGTCAAACATGATTCTGGGTGTTTCTATGAGAGTGTTTAGATGAGATCAATATTTCAATCAGGAGCTGGGATTGTGGTTCAGTGGTAGAGTGCTTGCCTAGCACATGAAAGGCACTGGGTTCAATCTTTAGCACCACAATAAAAATAAATACATACATAAATACAGTTATTTTTAAAAAAATATTTCAATCAGTAGATTGAGTAAAGCAGACTGCATCCATAATGAGGAAGGACAAAGATTTGAGTAAAACCTCAGTGGAACCAAAAGCTGACCCTCCCCTGAGGAAGAGAGAATTCTTCCTTCCTGAAGGCTTTTGAACTGGAACATTGACTTTTTCATGCCCTCAGACTAGAACCAAAATATTGGTTTTTCCTGGATCTTAAGATCAATTGTCTTTAATGAAAATTACACCATTGGGTCTCCTGGGTCTTTGGCTTTTGCTCTTGGACTGAACTAATTCTGCATCTCCAGCTTGCCAGCTCACCTTATAGACCTTGGCACTTGTCAACAAGAGCCAATTCTTTTTGATAATCTTATTTATATATAGGATACCCATGTTCTATTAGTTCTGTTTCTCTGGAGAACCCTGATTCACAATCCCCTGTCCATCTTCCATTCCACTTCTACTGGAAGCAGAATATAGTGGATTAGTCCATTGGTGGATTAATAATTTAAATGAACTGAGTTGTAACTGCAGGCTGGTGGGGTGTGACTACAGAAAGTAGGTAATTGGGGCATGCCTTTGCAGTTTATATCTTGAACTTGGTTCCTTATGTTCTCTCTCTGCTTCCTGGATGCCATGAGTTGAGCTGCTTTCCTCCACAATGCTCTTCCACCAATATATTCTGTCTCACCTTGGGCCCAGAGCAGTGGAGTCTGCTTCTCATTGACTAAACCTCTGAAACCAGGAGCTAACATGATTTTTCCTCATCTAAATTGCTGTCACATATTTTGGTCAAGTGGTGAAGACCCAATTAACACAATGAACTTTTTTTTTCCCCCATTGATGTGTGTTTTATTATCCCTGCTCTAGAGCAGTTCATTAATATGGACATATTCACCACTGCTCTGGCTGGTACCTCCTATGCTCTCTAAATCTTTCTCAATTCTTTGAAGACTAGTCTCCATTTGTTCACATGATAATAATCTAACAATATCTATAATATACTTACTTTTATTGTTTTTAAGAATACCACTTTTTCCCTCTAATTATCCTTAATTCCTTAGTCCAGGCAAGTGAGACTTGAATGGTGCTAGACTAAATTATGTCCTAAGTTGTGTCAAATTTGTGCATAGAAGACATAACCCCCAATCTGATGGGTGGAGGTAGGGTTTTGAGGAGATAATTAGATTTAGAAGTCATGAGGGTGGGGCCTTCATGATGGCATTAGTGCCCTTATAAAAAGGAGGATCTGAAAGTGCTTTTTCACTTTCACTTTTCTGTAAGTTGAATCTAGGATGTACCCCAAATGCCTATGTATTTAGTTTGGTCCTCAGCTGGCACTATTTAGAGATGATAGAAACTAAGAGGTAGGGCCTAGTGGGAGGTCTTCCAGTTATTGAAGATGTGCCCTTAAAGGGAATAGGGGGATCCCATCTCTTCCTCTTTCTTTCTTGCTTCCTGGCATGAGATCAGCTTTGCTCTGCTATGTACTCCTTTTATGATGAAGCACCACAGACCCAGAGCAACAGGGTCAATTGGTCATAGACTGAGCTCTGAAACCATGAGTCAAAATAAACATTTTCTGTTTATACTTGATTATCTTAGTTATTTGTTATGGTACAGAAAAGCTGACTAATACTCTTTCTCTTTCTCTGTCTTTCCATCATGTGAAGACACAGTGAGAAGGTGGCTGTCTGCAAGTCAGACAGCCCTCACCAGAACCCAGCCATGTTGGCATTCTAATCTCAGACTCCCAACTGTCATAATTGTGTGAAAATAAATTTGATTCTTTAAGCCACTCAGTCCATTATAATGTATTATGCTACTCCAGTCTAATAGTGAGTTTAGCCATCAGTAAAAACACCGAGTTTTGGTAGAATGAGACAGACATTATTACCCTATATACATGTATGATTATACTACTAGTGTGACTCTGTACCACCTACAGCCAGAGGAATGAGAAGTTGTGTTCCATTTGTGAACAGTGTATCAAAATGTATTCTACTGTCATGTGTAACTAATTAGAACAAATTTAAAAATTAAAAAAAACAACAAAAAGAAAAAATAGCAAGTTTTACTCAAAATGCACACTTTTATCCAATTTATCACAGTTCTTTTGCAAAATTCATCAGATGATTGGAAATAATCATTGGACTTAATAGTCACATTTTTTTCTTTTTATTCAAAGCCCATGATTCCTCATTTTAGCCAACATGAAACACTATTCAGAACTTCCTCAAAATGAATAATCATGTCTCAAGCTAATGTTTATATTAACAATAAACACATCATGGCCAGGGAAAAGAGTAATGGAACTCACGGTGCTGCCTATGGGAGAAAGGGAAAGGAAGAACTGAGAAAGGCCAACAGCTTTCTGCTGAAACTTTCCTTCCAACAGCAAAAGGTTATGACTTATCTCAAAATCTCAGTCTCCTAGTACAGTTTTCAGGAATTTGGGATTTCATAGCACTATAAAATTATTTTTAAAATAGAAAAATAAGTTCCAGGTTTGGAAAACTATGGTGGCTGATTCTGAATTCCCCTCACTTCCTCCTCAATAAATTGGTAAATCAACATGAAGAGTAAATAAACTCAGATGACCTACGCCTTCAGTATTAGTAGGAGGCAGAGAACATTGCCTATACAATCACCTACAACAGAGAAAACAATTCCAACAGAGCTTCCACTGCTCCCTGGCTGTACAAACTTGTGAATGCAGAGTGCATGTCAGGGGACATTTAAAAGTCTATGGAAAGGAGTGTAAGGGAACAGAGGACACAAAGTAAAAGCAAAATTTTCCCTTAGAAAGAAGTGCAACATTAGCTGGGTGCGGTGTCTCCAGCCTGTAATCCTGGCACTTAGGGAGGCTGAGACAGGAGAATCACGAGTTCAAAGCCAGCCTTAGTGCCTCAGGAGGCACTAAGCAACTCAGTGAGACCCTGTCTCTACATAAAACACAAAATAGGGCTAGGGATGTGGCTCAGTGGTCGAGTGCCCCTGAGTTCAATCTTCAGTACCAAAAAAAAAAAAAAAAAAAGAAGTGCAACATCAAAGACCAAGATTCCGAACACAGATGTGCACTTGACAGATCATATCACTAATATAGAAGAGGTAATTTTGGTGAAGCACTGCTTCTAGGGAAGAACGAAGCAGTCAAAGAAAATGAAAATATAAAGGGGAAAACTCGGTGCCTGGGGGTATAAAAAAAGAAATAAGGCGATGCTAACCCTCTTTCTCCCCAGTATCATCAACACAATTCACTTCTGCTGATGAAACCTTCCACCATCCAATAGAAAAACAAAAACAAGGAGCTAAAGAAAACTGCACCAGCACATTCCAACTAAATTAAATATCTTCAAACAAGCAAATAGCACATGAAAAACTAGACTGAATCAGAAGTACAAGTATTGAGAAGAGAAAGGCACAAGAATAGCAAGAAATAAAGTGGGAGTTGATTGACCACAGGAAAGAAATTAAAAAATAAAATAATACTAGAAATACAGATATTTAATTTGTAAATTATACTCAAAGGTGAGTAGATCTGGATAAAAATTTAATATGGAGTCTTGACAACTGGCAAGAAAACAATCAAGAAAATAAAGTAAAATAAAATAAGGAGTAACAAAGTTGAGAGAGAAAGTGATTGAAATGAAAGAGGGTCCAACATATGTTTACTTGATGCTCCAGAAAGGCAAAAAATAATGGAATAAAACTAATATTTAAAACTTTAAGACAACTTTTCCAGAAATAAAAAACCTCCATCTACACATAAAAAGTGTCCACTAGGAAAATTGAATGTTTCCTGAAACAATCCATTTTGATATATATCCTAATAGATTCTTAAGGAAAAAATCTTGAGGGATTGCAAACAAAGGGATGAAATAATTTAAAGTCAAGAAAATTAGACAACAGACCTCAAAAACAACACACAAAGTAGGACAACAGTGAAATCTCATTTTCAAGAAATTTCATTAAGGAGAGTGAAATGTGAACCAAGGATATAAGCAACCAGGGTATCAAATTATCAAGACTCTAGGAAAATAATGTTGGACAGGCAAGAACTTGGAGAATACTGTTTTAGATGTGTTCTTCCTGAAGAATCTTCTAGAGGACCAACTTCATTCAACTGATAAATGGGAAAATTTGACAAAAGGTAATAACAGTAAGTATTCTGTGTATTTTATTATAGAGATTAGACCAAAATAAAAATGGAAATACTGGTAAAAACTTATGTGTAAACAATGATGGAAGAATTTTATGCTTTGATAAAGCACAAAAATGTAATTACAAGTGAGAAAAGACAGAGAAAAGGAAAAATGTGGAATAGGAACACTGTCATAAATAATAAGTGAAAGCTAAAGGACATGTTTTAAAACTGACATATAAAAGTTTAAGAATAAAAAGGGATTCAAATACCATAAAATACTAATACAAAGAAAACACAAGGATAAAAATATTACCCTACCTCAATAACAAAAGGAATATTTCTAAAAGCAAAACAGAAACACCAAATTGAGAAAGATGTATAGTAACTATAACATAATAGGCACAAAAATTATAGCAAATAACATAACAGAATTAAGACCAAATATAATGGTCACACCAATAAATGTGAATATGGTTAACTCAAAGTCAAAAGACAAATTTCAAGAGTCATTAAACAAGACAGAGAAAGATACTTTATAATACTAAAATCCACATTTCACACTTGATGTAGAGGAATTTGTACAACAAATAGCAACAACCGCCTGTATAAAACACAAACTATAGAGATTCAAGAAGTAGAGAGAAACACACCACTAAAAGGACACCTTGACATTCAGTACAAGACACCTCAAATGAACATTAACAACAACAACAAAAAGGCAGCTAAGAACTAAATAAGGTAGAATTTATTGAAATCTCTATATTGAATATTACACCCCCAATAACAGTGAATGTACCATCTTCTCAAGTATTCATGAGACAGTCACACATATATTAAAAAAAAAACTGACCATATGTTAGGGCACAAAGAAAACATCACAAGGTAACATGAAGCAAAATTAATATAAGCAATAAAAACAGAAATTAAGAAGGCCATACTGGATAGAAATTGAAGATATTTATTAAACCTAACTCTTGGACAAAATAGAAAATGCAAACAAAAATTATAGAATTTCTGAAAAATAATGGTAATAAATATATCACTGGGATACCTTCTAAAGCAGTAATCGAGGAAAATTTCACAGCACTAAATAACAATACAATTTAAAAAATGAATTCCCAACGGAAAGAGTTAGAACAACAAATCAAGAACAATCAAATAAAGTTCACAGAAGAAAATAATAAACATAGAGTAAAAATTAAGAAGTACAGAATAGAAAAACAGCAGGCCAAAGTAATAAGCAAAATCCTGGGAAACCCAAAAGAATTTAACAAGTTACTTTGCTAGTTTATTATAAAAAAAAGAAAGTGTAAATATACAGAATAATAAATAATAAGGGGGGAAAGCTATTGTTAGAGGGAAAATTTTAAGAAATGAAATTACTTTGGTGGAAATACATTTAAAAACTGAAAGGAGTAATTTCTTAAAACACACACAGACAGACTCAGTGTAACCAACTTGTAGAAACAACTTAAAGAAACCAATTTTCATAGAAGAAAGTTATCAAGCAACTACTTCCTAAGAGTTGATAAAAAATAGCATGGAGAACAGGAATCCCCATCATAAACCATCAAAACCACAAAAAAATATAAAAATGGTCTTTAAAAGATGTATAACTTCACTTGTAGTACGTGGAATGCAAATTAAAGCTATGAGTAACCATTGATTTATCAGACTGGTAAAAATTCAAAAGCTTGATGATCTATTAGTGATGCTATGGGGAAATGGCCTTATATATTGCTGGTGAATGTGAAATGCCATCTTTATGGAAATGAAATTGGTAATATCTAACAAAGTTTTATGTATATATCCTTTGACTCAGTATTTGTATTTTTGCAAAGCATTTAAAGCGACCTACTTGTCCATGTGTCAGTGTGTATCAATCATAGAAACTATGGTACACCATGGAATTCTACAAAAAAAGAGAATGAGAAAGATCTATCAACTCAGTACGTGAAATAGTTAATAAACCCATGAAAAGCAGCTCAATATTACTGTCATTATAAAAATGTCAATTAAAACAATTTCACTTAGTAGAATGTTAAGAAAAGAGATAGCCTTTAACAAATGTGAAAACATGAGGAACCTCCATAAATTGCTAGTGAGGATTTAAAATGGTACCGCTACTGGGAAAACAATGGCAGCTTCTTTTTTTTTAATTTCTTTTGGTACTGGAGATTGAACTCAGGGACACTTGACCACTGAGCCACATGCCCAGCCCTATCTTATGTTTTATGTAGACACAGGGTCTCACTGAGTTGCTTAGCGCCTCGCCGTTGCCGAGGTTGGCTTTGAACTGGCAATTCTCCTGTCTCAGCCTCCCTAAGTGCTGGGACAATGGCAGCTTCTTTAAAAGTTAAATATAAATATACCATACAACCCAGCAATTCCACTCCTAGATCTTTATCCCAAAATGAAAATCCATGTCCACAAAGACTTCCATGTGAAGTTCATTGCAGCTTGAATGTGTATCACAGAAAAAAACATTTAAATGTCCATCAACTTGTAAATGGATAAATAAGATATGGTATATAATGGACTTATATTCACTAATAAAAGAACTGAGAGGGGGCTTGGGTTATGGCTCAGTGTTAGAGTGCTCGCCTAGCTCGTGTGAGGCACTGGGTTCAAGCATCAACACCATATAAAAAATAAAAATATTCTGTCCACCTACAACTAAAAAATACATATTAAAAAAAAGGAGCTGAGAGGACTGCTAATATATACTATGACATGGATAAACCTCAAAAAGAGACTAGAAGCCGGGCGTGGTGGCGCAAGCCTGTAATCCTAGCACTTAGGGACGCTGAGACAGGAGAATCGCCAGTTCAAAGCCAGCCTCAGCAACAGTGAGGCGCTGAGCAACTCAGTGAGACCCTGTCTCTACATAAAACACAAAATAGGGCTGGGGATGTGGCTCAGTGGTCAAGGGCCCCTGAGTTCAATCTCCAGTACCAAAAAAAAAAAAGAGAGAGACTAGAGAGACAACATATTCTTTCATTATTTATGATACCTCAGAAAAGGAAAATTTATGGAGATAGAAAGTAGCTAGTGGTGCCCAGAACTGGGAATATGAGGGACTCTTGCAGGCATGATGAGAATATTCCAAATCTGAATAGTGGTCAGGCTGTACAATTCTGTTAGTACTTTTTAAAAAATCTCTGAATGCTACAATTAAAATGGGTGAATTTTGCGGCACTCAGTTGTACTTCAATATAGTTTTTTTTGAAGGTCAAGTATGTGAATCATATGGTTACAATATACATCAATAAAACATTTTTTAAAGTGGTATGTTTTGAATATGATTTATTTTCTCCAAACTTCACAGTGGAGTTTAATCCCCAATGTAAGGTATTGAGAGGATGCATACTTAATCTAACTTGATATTTAGAGGTGGTTCCTTTGGGAGCTGATAAGTGTAAGATGAGGTCATCAGGATGGAGCCCCAGGATTGAATCCAGGTGGCTTTACAAGAGGAAGATGCCAGAAGATGCGCATGTGTGTCCGTCTCTTGCTATGTGATGCCCTGCACTGCCTGAGGACAGCCAGCAGAGCCATCAACCAGATGCAGCCCGCCAACCTTGGACTATACCTGTTAACTAAAATAAATCTTCTTTCTAACTTATCCAATCTTCCCTATCAAAAGCATTGGGAAATGGACTAATACAGTGACTAATCATCCTGGTTTGCCTTATTTTCCCACTTTTAGCTCTAATGGTATTGTGTTCCAAGAAGTCCTTCACTCCTAGGCAAAATGGGATGGTTGGTCTTTCTATATGTATGCCAGGGAAAGGGTAGGAAAGGGGAAAAGGAAAACAGGTTTATTGTTCTTCAAAAAAGAAAATGAGGGAAAACCAAAAAAATAAAAAAAGAGTAAAGGTGAATACTTACAAGAGATATACGGGCTTTGATGTAGTTCTGACTTTTACAAGCATGTTAAGTGCTATATATTTAAAAAATAAAATTAAATCAGCAAGAATGGGTAGGGTGTGGGGAGGACCTTACGCCTGCAAGTAAACTGAAAAAATTAATTGGATTACATTTCAGTGAATAATAATTAACAGTGGAGGGACAAAAAACCCCAGAATTTATGAACACACAACATAATAATTATCCTTAATCTTGGATAGGATACACATAGGGAAGAAACTGCGGACAAACTTTGTTTTTTACAATGATATTGACAGAAGTAATTCTGTAACTATTTCAGATGTTACAGGGGTGAGCAAGTGAATGTTATTGGAACCAAGGTTTTGAGGAAGAGACATAGAAATGCAGAATGGGGAGGCAAGGAAGTACTCCGAGAGGATGCCTGGGATTTGGGAAGTGTTGGTGTGAATTCATGATTTCTGAAATCATACAGGTAGTACATAAGCACATCAAAATGTACCTGTGAATATTTGTACATACATCATTTCCTAGTTCTGTCTGTTGAATGGCCTAGAAGCAGACACTCATTAGCAATGAATACATCACAGGTCTGGATTTAAGTATCTAATAACTTGCCCTAGGGTTCTATGGAGAAACTGCTGATATAGATCCCAACATCTCTTATGTAAGGAGAGAATGACTCTTGCCCAATCTGAGGCAATTTCAGCACCAAAGTAAGTATATTAATACTTATATTATACAACACTGGGTGTGGGGAGTGATAAAAGACTAGAAAACTGAACCTATAGCTGTTAACAGAGAAGTTTAGGTGGATATAGGTGGATGGATGGAAAGAATGGATTGGGGAGAGTGCAGCTTTCGGTAGAATGTTGAGTGCTAACTGGAGCATGTGGAAGGAATGCTGGAGTTGGAAAATCATCATAGGAACTCCCAAAATATAGTCTGAAGGATCATCAATGGATTTTAAATGCTGGGGGAAGATGTTAATGTGGACTTCTTGTTTCACAGAGAATGTTTATTAATAGCAGGGTAAAAACCAGTAACTATGCATTGGAGAAACAGAATTGCACCATGACCAGGTGACCAAGATTCTTATCGCCAATGAGGAGATATTGTGTGCTCCTAGATGTCATGTCCTGACAACAGTCACCAAAAAAATATTCTGACCAAGAATGCGTGACTTAAATCTAATCACAAGGAAACCTCAAATGAGGAACATTCTATTAAAAGAGAAGAACGAGAAGAAAGAATTTTCTCTTTAAAAATGTGTCAATGCCTTTTAAGTCTAAGGCAGCCAAGTAAGGGAAAATTAAAGCAGGATAAACAAACATGCAAATGATAAAACAAGAAGGTAAATTTTTAACAACAGACTAATCTGGGTTAAAGGTTTATGGATATTCTATGTATTATTCTTCTGTCTGAAAATTTTCTGTAAATTGGAAATTACTTCCATAAAAAGTTTTAAAAAATTATAAAGAACTTACATTGGTTTGTCAGCCACATGTTCTGACTGTTATTAAAATGTAGTCTTAAAAAATTAAACAAACTCATGTTGTTTAATAAAGTATTGGGAAGGGATATGTTAAATATACAAAATAGCAGTAATCTCCAAATAAAAGATATTGTGAAAATTAGCCCCCTTTCTGGGGGCTTATTTCATGAAAACAGAAGGCCAGAGAGAGTTGGCAGCAGAAAAGAGTGCTCATAAAACAACTGAGTAGAGGACACGCCAGGTAACTGCCAAGTTCTGTTAAGAATATAAGAACAGGAGGAAATGATAGTATTTGGTTTATGTTAGGAAAGCCGGTACCAAATAAAACTCTTCTTTCTTCATATATTCACAAGTCTATTCTGCAAATGATCATGTATCTTTTTCTAAGAGTGAATGATACTTTTATGCCAAAAATAAGTAGTAAAGACCACCAATTTTTTTTTTTTTACTGGCTATGTATCCTCAAAGAAAATAATAAGTAAAATGTTCATAAATTATGAGATCTCATCCAATATCTACTGAGGTTTTTGCTTCTTTCCACATTTCTTGTTTCTTTTTTTTTTTTTTAAACCGGGGATTGAACTCAGGGACACTAGACCACTGAGCCACATCCCCTGCCCTATGTTGTGTTCATGTAGAGACAGGGTCTCACTTAGTTACTTAGTGCCTTGCCATTGCCGAGGCTGGCTTTGAACTCGCGATTCTCCTGTCTCAGCCTCCCAAAGTGCTGGGATTACAGACGTGCGCCACCGTGCCCAACTTCTTGTTTCTACTTAACAAGATGATTTACTTTTATGTGGCCAATTCTTTAAAAATCCATTTTGAAAAATGGAGCAAAAAGTAACTGAATTATAGCAAAAATTATATTGCCAACATGAATTTAGTTTAATATTTAATATCTTTATAAAAGATAAACAAATTCTGATTTTTTCCTTTATTTTATAATTGAAAAATGAAATCACTTAACATGAATCCTTAATACATAATTTCCTTAAAACTTCTCTATAGTGAAACAAAATTGTACATATTTAAAGAGTGTATATAATAGTAACACTCAAGACAATTTCAAACTAATATTGGTATAGCTTTAAATTACTATTAATTGTGGTTATTTTTGAAAAAGATATGTGCAAAGCTTACTAGGGCCCAGCATACCAGAAATACTTAATTTCTCAGAATAAAATCTACAATGTTACATAGTTCCAAAAGTGGCATTATAGTGTGAGGACACTATAAACTGCTTGCCCCACCCAGAAGTCTCTTAAAACAGACTGTAAATAATGGAAAAATATTTAGTACCCCCTGTAATAGCTAACAAAAATATTCCCATTGACTACTTTTTGCCCAAAGTGATTAAGGACAAAAAATAGGAATTCTTGTTGCTTTATTATTTGATAAACTGCTAGTAAGTTCCCATTAGAAGTTCTTTAGGATATTACACCAAGTTGTCTTGGTCTTCTGATCATATATATACACACACATATATATATGCATCTTTTTTCAAGTAAAGAAATGTTTAACAGATGTAAACTATTTATTGAATATTTGCCACCAAATATTGTTAAATACATTATCTTGCAGCATATCGCTTTCAAGTTAAAATGTCAGAAACAAACACCAATATTTACAATTCTTTTAAGGAATGTTATATAATGACACATTAAGGCGTAAATTCTTTTGGCTTATAATTCTTAAAAGAATGATAATAGCAAAAGTGATGCAAAATCTTCAGTGTGAGATTATGATTAAGCTACATTTTACAAAAATATGGTGTAAGATGGCAATAATCCCATTCAACATCCTGGATTAGATCCCTTCAGGAGGGACTGATAATTTATACAGTCAAACTTTAAAATTTACAGATAAAGGCAGTTTAATACTGCCACTGAGAAGTACATCTCTTAACATATACAACTTTCAGGCCACAGTTTTGAAGGTCTGAAGTATCAAGTTGGTTTGATGAATTAGTCGGTTGGCACTTATGAACACATTTATTGCCCTGTTTAAAAAGAAAAAGAATGTGCATTACTTTCACCCCAAAAATTCACCCTTTCAAAAATACTTATCATTAATGACATCTATCAATAGTAGCAACAAAATCTGATTGAGAAAATAAAAACGCATTAGTACTGAGTATATTAAAATTCATTCCAGTTTGGGATTTAGGTGTTGCAGCATTTCAAACTATAGTGTCTAGGAATTACTGCCCCCTGGTGGTTCTGGCTGGCAATAAGGTGTTGGAGGGCTGCTAATGACAGGTGAGTCAGTCCCTCAACAATCAAGAAAAGTTCATTCATAGGTCAAATAACTAGCCAAAGAGGAGGATTCAGATGAGATCTCAGAAGTAAACAAATTTTGGAAAAGTAAAAAAAATCTGGAAAAGTATTATACTTATTCTCAAGATATGAAATTCAAAAACAAGGGGGAGGATCCCAAATTACAATTAATATACTTTTGAAATAAAATAAGTATGTGGTGTCAACATCTAGGACCTGACAATGTACAATAATATACTCTTGGGCTGGGGATATAGCTCAGTTGGTAGAGTACTTGCCTCACATGCACAAGGCCTGGGTTCAATCCCCAGCACCACAAAAAAAAAAAAAGAGAAAACAGAAATGGACTAGTTCAATCAATGCAAATTCACCCCCACTACTGAAAAATGACCTAAGGATCAGGTTCAATTAATAATTCTCTATTTTCAGAAAACAGGTACAAAACTTATAGCACATTATTCATACATAAAAAACTGTAATTTTAAAGAAGCTGCTCTACTGAAAAAAGTATGTATCAGTAAGAAGCCTGAATAATACACATGACACAGTAAATAAACGCAGATTATTGAAAAGTAGGTTCTAAGTTTCTACCTTTCTATGAACTTATTCCATAATTATTCTTAATTAATTAAAATAAGAAATAATGACACCATTATGAAAATTAGTCTCTTAATATTTTTGGTCATTTGAACTTTAGTACAGAAGATTAAAGAAAAAGATAAGTTTATTTTCAGATAAATGCTAGCTTACAAAATGAAGTCATCAAGGAGCATTTCCCCTAGCCAAATTGATCAGGATTATGGAATGACATAAAATCACAAATATGATAGAGTTCAATATCTTTATTTCATAATAGAAATGTAAATATTTCAATCTGTTTAAACTGTTAAAACTGACTGAAAATTAGAATTACAATGTATTTATTTTAAAATATTATTACCTCAATATCATAATGGTCTGATATGTACATAGAGATCTAAAACGCCAATGGGGGGGAAAAAAAAAAGATGCTTGAGGCCTTTAAGCACTGTTAGAAAACAGGCTTGTTCACAAAATTCTTAGCACTTTATTTCAAGTACAAAGAACTACCCATATGAAAGAAGGCTACAGAACACATATCCTCTGCACCAGTTTATATATTGTATATAAATATGTGTATATATGTAAAAACATATAAAACTGCTAGGTTTTCTACAGTGCTCTACAACAACTGAATGTAAAACTTAAAAATTACACCCAATTTACATACACTTCTTATTTAAAAGAATGATACCATAAAAAGCCAACGTAAACCTCCTTTCCAGGATCATATCATAACCCCTCGAGGTGTTTTAAAATCACCTGGAGTGCTCTCACCAAGTATTTAGACCCTGGTCCCACACTAGGATAGCTGAATCAGAATTTCTGAAAGAGGAGTCCAGGCAATGGGATTTTAAAAAATGGACCCCAAGTGATTCTAAAATGTAAACAGAACTGAGAATCATGGCTTTAACCTTAGCATACTAGATCTCATGCAGTTTTAGTATCACCCGAGAAGTTCTTAGAAATACAAATTTTTGTCCCCCACCCCTACAACAGATATACTGAATCAGATACTAATGAAGTTTGAGAACCATTGCTTCAGGAGTTGGTAAAAATGCTTTTACATTTCTAAATGGTTAAAAACAAAAGAATTGCATTATGTGATAGGTAAAAATTATAGAAAATTAAAATTTCAGTTTCTATAAATATTTATTAGAATACAGCTATATCCACTAGTTATCATACTGTCTATGGCTGCTTTTGTATCACAACAGCAGAGGTGATATGGGTCACAGACTCAAAATCTAAAATATTCACTATCTGACCCTTTCCTGAAAAGTCTAACTCCTGCTCTGGACTACATTAACAGCTGGGTTAACAGCCATTCATTTTCCAACACTCTCTGCTTTTGTCACTAATTGCTTTGAGCATTACCAATATAATAAAAGGGCTTAATTTACAAGGTTTTAATATCATATAAACCACATAAATGTACTCAACTTTAAAAGAAAAGGAAAACAATGTTACTTACTTGCCATCTTTAAAATATGTTTTCAGAGTATCACTGAAACTTTTGGAGTACTTTACAAATTCTTTCTTTTGGTGTTCAAGTGCCTACATTTATGAATAGCAAGAAAAAACAGTAAAATAAATAACAAAGATTGTATTTTATACAGAATATGGAATATATTATTTCAGAGCATCATTTTTAGCAACATCTATTTAAACACTTGCAACAGCATATTTAAATTGAGGACAAATCCAATGTTTAATAACATAATTTTCAATAATCAAATCCTCTTACTATTTAATTCAATAATAAAACCAAGTGTAAACAATATTTTGGGTGGCAAGGAGCAAGGTTTCTACTTACCCTGCGGTTCTGGTATTGATATTTCTTGAAGACATTATTCACTGTATCAAGAAGTTCTTTTATTGCACTAGCTATATCCCTGTTAAGAAAGGAAAAAAGAATGTTCAAAATCAGCAATATTTGAAAGAAAAAAGAAAAAGAAAATACAACTACTAATCACAGTACATTCAGGACTACCCTATGTACCCTTCACTGAGGGCCAACGTTTGACTAGCAGGTTAGAGTGGGAGTTTAGCCTCAAAAATTTTTCTAAGCTCCTCATTGTCAGGATTCTGTACTGATGATCAAACATACTCAACTATTAGCAACTTTCCTGAATCAACAGCATCTCATTATCACTTATCAAAATTAAAAGAAAGTATTCCTATTTCTGTGCCTTTATCAACTTTTGATTTACTTTTCAAGGCCCATGTATTGAATTAATGAATTCACTAATACATAATAAAGTCAAGCTACCATACTCTCCACTTTGGTTATTTTGTAAATGATTTTATGAACTTTTACATTTCATGTAACTCATTTCTGCATTAACCAACATTTCACCTTATATACTGATCAGTTTTGATGTTAAAACACTTCCTCCTGAGAAGTAAGTAAATATTATTACCACTCCTCTTCTTTCTTAGACATTTTAACTTCTACCTATCAACTAAATATCTTTCAAACTTTGCTATTTCTTTTGGAAAACATATTTAAAGTAATGGGATAGACAAAATCTAAATACCCTACCTTAACTTTTCCAGCAATCATCCTTTGACTATATATTCATCAACATATTCCTAGCCTTTCTGAGAGAAGAGAGATCAATAACTGTCATTTGAATTAATTATCCTTCCTAACCATGTACCATTTTTCTGAATTCTTCTTGTCTTTTACATCTATGCCCCTTTCAATTTCCACATTCTAACTTCATAGCAATGTTTTTTCTATCAATCTGAACTTTATGTAACTGCATTCTCAAAAAGTCTTGCATTCTCTATGGATAGTCTTCTGTTTTTTACATCCATTCTCTCAGCTGTTAATGATTTTGCTGTTCAAATGTAACATGAACTTGAAGATATGAATTAAGACATAAATGCATGACATCTAAAATAACCATTTATTACTGATTTTTTAATCACATGTCAGCTTTCAGTTATTTCATACCTAAAAAACATTTCAGCTTCACTCTTTGGGGGGAAAAGAAAGATGGTCAGTGTCCATGATTCTGTGTGCATGTTTGCCAGCGTATTTTTCAGTAAATAAGTATGTGGAAATTCAAGTAATTATAGGATACAGAATTTTTTATTTTAAAAAAGCATTTAAAACTATTCTAAAGTAGTTCAATTTTTTAATAAATACTTATTCACCTCCTGTATGTCAAACATTGGTATTGGGCAAAAACATTAAAACATTATATATTTAAGTAGGACAATGAATATTACATAGAAATGCCATCCATCTATTATTTGTGTGTCTATAGTTTAGTAACGGCAGTTTTAAGTTATGTAACAGTTCTTTTCATTTTCAACCAAATTTGATCATTCGATATAGCTATGATAGACAAAAATCCATCACTATTTTAATAGAATGGTGCCATATGACCATCCTGTTTTCTGAGAAAAACTACAATATCAAGAAATAAAAACATTAAATCTACTCAGATAGCAAGGTTCATCAAATTCACAATACAGCTATCTAGGAATAAAATATACAGTGACCAGAAAACCATTTACATATAACTCCATTTTGTAGTATATTTTAATGGTCTGCCAAAAAAGGGGGAGGATTATAAAAATGTGCTTCTAGGGTCAATCAATAAGACCAACATATTCTTTTTCTATACATGGTAATGGCTGAATTTTACAATTCAAAATGGTAGTTCTGAAATAGGCTGCTTAACATACATGAGGAGAGTGAGAAAAAAGGCAGGGAGAGAAAGGAGAGATTTGCTAGACCCCACCTCACATATGCTTTTAAGAACTGGGAATCTGGAGCTGGGGTTGTAGCTCAGTGGTAAAGCAATTGCCTAGAATGTATGAGGCACTGGGTTTGATCCTCAGCACTGCAAATAAATAAATAAATAAATAAATAAGAATAAAGGCCCATTGACAACTAAAAATATATTAAAAAAAGAATTGGGAATCTGAAAAATAAAGAAAATAAAAAAGAATTTTAAAAACCAAAAAGAAAATATACAAATATATTTTTATATATGTATATATAAATGATATATGGGGGAATCTGTCTCTACTTTTAAAACAGGGGAAGGAAAGTCACTTACCAAAAAAACAAAACTTTAAAAAAAACCAACAGGTGACTATACTAGTGAGCCACATTTGAAAATCACTGGGAGAAGGAGCTAATAAGACATGATGCCTTATTGGCATAGACTCTATTGGCCAAGTATGGTGGTGCACATCTATAATCCTAACAGCTTGGGAGGTTAAGGCACAGGGACTGTGTTCAAAGAGCATCTAGGTTCAATCCCTGGTATACAAAAAATAATAATAATAATTCTATTGACCAAGTCTGTTTAACTCTCTAAGCCTGACCTTCATCTTGGATATTAGGCAAGACACTGCTAATGTCTTACCAAATGTTGAAAAATGTGCTCTAGAAACAATGTGACATAATTTATAATAATGTTTCCTTATGTACACAGAAAATAATTCTTGTTTATGGTGCTAAAGTTTGTATTAGGGAAGCTAATCATATTAATAATTACCTGAGAGTTTGTTTCCTACATGAGAAAATACCAGCACAAAAAATACTTGAGATAGTAACCAGATACAGAACTGGAGTAAAATAAAATTATCCTATGATGATGTAGTTTGGAGCAGATGGATTCTGTGATGAGGGACAGACAATATGAATGGAGTGAGAAGAAAGTTAACAATTGCAGCTATTTAGTAGTAGGGCAACTTTTGGGAAACATACACTTTCTGAAAGACAACAAGCATCAGATAAAATGTAAACATATTTTATAAAAACTGCATGGAAGCCAGCATAATGGTGCATGCCTGTAATCCCACCTGCTTGAGAGGCTGAGGCAGAAGGATCATGAGTTCAAAGACAGCCTCAGCAACCTATCGAGGCCCTAAGCGACTCCGGGAGATACTGTCTCTAATAAAATACAGAAAGGGACTGAGGATGTAACTTAGTAATTAGGAGTCCCTGGGTTCAATACCCAGTACCAAAAAAAAAAAAACCCAAAAAAATATGGAAAAGTAGAGCTTCTAATCATACCACCCCAATCCATACTAGACAACTCTAGAAAAGCTACTCTGAAGCCATCATGAAAACTGACTTGAATATACAAAGACTACAAAGGGTAAACAAATGAATGCATTTTTTTGACCTAGTAAATCATGAGTCTTAACTAGTAAACTATGAATTGGAATGTGCTCAAACCTACGGCCATGCAAGTCAGTAATCTCAGAGGTTTAGGAGGGTGAGGCAGGATGATCACAAGTTCAAAGCCAGCCTCAGAAACTTAAAGAGATCCTGTTTCAATTAAAAAACAAAACAAAACAAAACAGCCTGGGGATGTGGCTTAGTGGTCAAGTGCCCCTGGATTCAATCTCTGGTACCAAAAAACAAACCTACAAATTAATTCTATAAAATATCTGCACAAGTTAAAATGTAGTCAAATAGAGGCATTGATTAATCAAAAGAAGTTTTAAAATATTTTGCTAGATCATTTTTTCTTATCAACTCTACAGAGATGTGGGAATTTTTTTTTTTCTTTTGTGTGTAGTGCTGGATATCAAACCCAGTTTGATCCATATGCTAGGCAAGCACTCTACCACTGAGCTTCAGATACAGAACTGGGGTAAAATAAAACTATCCTTTTATTTCACAATGCTAACACATGTTGTGAGTATATACTAGGTTCTGTAAGACTTTATGTACACAATTTCTTTCAATTCCCACAACTATCACCCTCATTTTAAGTGGTAGAAATAAAAATGACAGAAACCAAGCAACCTGTAACTAAGAGCACAAAGCCAAGTGTTGGAATGGAGACTCAAATTTAAGTCTGCTAATATATTTTAAAAAGTCAGCATACTTACTAGTTGTCATGAATCATTTCACTATTTGAATACAATCTACAACATCACCTATAATACATGGTGTATTAGGTCTCTGACACCATGCTTAATGAAAAATGTTGCTAAGATACATGGTTGAGCAGGATAAATGCCATGAATATGAAAATATAGTATTTAAAAAAAAACCTAGCAATTGCACAATGTGTTGTGCTTGAATGATGCAACATTTCCAATTTTGGTGCAATTTTATCCACTATTAGTCCAACAATTAACAGTAGAAATGATGTGTTTCAAAAACGTATCAGAATATATCATATTGATACGACTAATTAGATCTTAGCAATGTATACTATTCATACATGGTTGAATTTAGGTCTTAGAAATTATACACAAATCCAGAAACATACCAGGGCAAACTGTCCCTCCTAAAATGGCTAGAAAATAAATTTACATTGCCATTACTCTTAATTCTGCTATACTACCTACACTCTAGAAAACAGAACTGAAATATTATTATTTCCCCATAAATGATACAAAGTCCTAATAAAGCATCTATTAATAATAAATGAGAAAGTTTTGACTATGGAGAATACTCTTTATTTATTTATTTATTTTTGGTACTGGAGATTGAACTCAGGGGCACTCAACCACTGAGCCACATCCCCAGCCTTATTTTGTGTTTTATGTAGAGACAAGGTCTCACTGAGTTGCTTAGCACCTTGCCATTGCTGAGGCTGGCTTTGAACTTACACTTCTCCTGTCTCAGCCTCCCTAAATGCTGGGATTATAGGCTTGTGCTTCTTTAATTCTTGAGCTCAATTTCCTCATGACTAAAATGTAGCTATTATTAATGCCGTTTTCAAAGTGTATCTCCCTAGAGTCAAAGGCTTTACCAGAATTGCCCCAGGGATTCCCCCTGGGAAAAGGGGGTGTCAAAAAAAACAAAACAAAACAGGATGAGGGCTCTAGGACTACTATTTCTACCCCAGATTCAATCATAATACTGTTGTCTCTCTTACATACTAGTATTCTACATTAAGATATCCTTTATCATACTTATTTCAAATAATGAAAATTTTGACAACTGCCAGATTAGATAAACATTAGGAATCTCATGATTAGAAAGCACCAGAGAAGACCCTGGCATCAGACTGCTTGGGTTCAAACTGCTCTGTGACCTTGGGAACAATACCTAATTTCCTATGCCTCAATCTCCTCCTCTTTTATAGAGCTGTAGTAAGTTAGCATAGTGCAAAACAAAACAAAACAGGATGAGGGCTCTAGGACTACTATTTCTACCCCAGATTCAATCATAATACTGTTGTCTCTAAGCACTGTGTTTAAAACAGTGCTTAGAAAAAAAGTTTCTATATATTTACTGTTATTATTAAGATGGCATTGATTCTGTAACCCTTATTTCAATGATTTGAAGTAAAATCTGTTAAAAATATTATTTTAAATGTCAAACCTTCATAGATATGCAGCATGGCTTATCAGAAAAGATACAATTATTTAAAAAATGCTAACAAATCAATATAGGTTTATCCCCATATTTTTCTACCCATCACTGCACCCCTGAAGAAAGTGCCCATGTCTGAGAACTTCTGTGCTATAATTACCCTTCTTGCTGTTGCTCTGCAGCCAGTCTGCACTGCAGTCCCCTGGTAGATTCTATTTTATTTAACTTGTATACTAACAGCAAGTATTTGGAAGTTCACACTTGGGTAAATATGAGAAAATGTTATTCGTGTTTATGACATGCCACTAAACAATAAAAATCATTAACAAAATTGGTATCTTGTTACCATTCTTTTTGATTTATCTAATTTCTCTATTCATTTTAATCTGATATTTATACTTTCCCATTATTTATAGAGTTCAAATTACATTGTTATGCATATTTTAATCACTGTTGTTTTTAAATTAAACCTTCTGAAAATATTAAACTCTTAAGCCATAGTTTTGAAATTAACAAAAATGTAACATTTACAATTTTCAAATTTCATTTCAAGTTAATATTTCAACTTAATATCATGTTAAAATAAAAACATCTAGAATATACAGTTCCTTTAAAGAGCTATTAAGAGAAGAACCAAAACAAAAAAATCACTTACTTGATTGTCTGCAGAAACCTCACTCTGTCATTAATCTCATCTGGGATCTTACTGAGAATCTGTTTAAGTGCTCGTGCCTTTTCATTTAGGTCCTGGAATTCTGGCTCTGGTCGCTCAATCATATACTCTGATAGAACAAGCACACAATAAAAGACATCATGCAACTAACTCCCTGACAAATTCAGGTCAAAGAATTCCCAATCATGGTCAAAGGGAGTATGGGAAGAGAAAGGTCAGATAGTTAATAAAGACAAGGTTGCAAAGAAGAATTCATTAGAGTTCAATTTAGTCCAGATATAATGTTAGGGTTTCCTCTATGTAAACAATTACAGGATGAAAAATTAAGCATTCCCGAATTAGGATAAATAGAAATACCATAAAGTGTTAAAAAAACAAATAAATGGGAAAGGTGAGTTTAATAATTTAAAACCCCCATACTAAAAATAACCATGGTTCATTATATCAAATCCCCAAACAACCTACTAAAACAGATATTCTTGAAATCTCACTGAAAAACACAAATAACACCACAAATCCAACACAAGGGCTGGGGTCACAGAGAATAGCAATTTTGAAAAAGAGGTTCAATCAGACTTTGGCAAAGGGAAAATAAGCCTATCACCAGGTTCACTATAGACCTGGAAGCAACGCAACTCTACCAATTCAATATAATATGGCTTAACAGGCTGCAAATGCTCAAGTCTACACAATGATGACGATTTTACTGTAAGTCACAGAATCAGTTAAAATATCTACTTTTTGTTTTCTCTTAATTAACATGGGCACTGTACCTTTATATTTTCTAAATTACAAAGAAAATGGCTACTAATATTAAATGAGACCCATTTCTGATTTTTTTAAAGCAAAAAGCAAGAACAAAAACAAAAATAAACAAGAGAAAAGTATCCCCAAATATTTGCTTGAAAAAAGAAATGCTGTATTAAAGTTTAAAATGACAAACACAATGCTCATCACTCAATACAATGTTCAAACTCAATAAACTCAACACAAAATAAAGTAACCATTCCAGAGCTTATAGTGAGATTGAAACTGCCAAATATTTTACTAATGGGGAAAAAAATTAAAGCATGCAGTATCAGCAAACTCTACACCATTACATCTTACAAACGTAAGATAAAAACCAAGAAGAGCTGCTTTTCTATTTTATATAGATTGCTTCTATCATTACAATAAGCAGAGAAGGAAAGGAGAGGGAGGTAAGACCCTTTTGTCAAGTGACAATGGTCTGGAAAAGTACTTTTATAAAACTGAACAAGGCTCTCCTTTCTGATACCTTCTACATCATCAGCTGCCATTCGAAGAAGGGACTCTGTGAAGTTAACTTCTACACTTTTTTTCTCTAAAATTTTCATAATGATGTCTTGTGTGAGACCTGGATTTTCTTTTTCAGCCTAAAAGAAAAAAATGCCAGTTTTGAAACAGAGACATGGAACAGCATTTTAAAGTTCATTGCTGAGAATTTGCTGGGAATGTTGTAGATAGATTACTTATAAAGACAGAAGTCTTTGTGAAGCAGGTATGTGTTGTTAGAGTTTGTGGAATTAGTAACGTTTTACTATATTCAAAGTTCCATTTTCTATTTGAACATAAACTACTTAATATTTATTTCTCCATTACATTCTCTTACAATCAAACTAATAACAAAGAAACAACAATCATATCTATTTTGGTAATCTATAAAATTACTCTTTTAAAATGCACTGAGGGTTTTTAGTTTAACTAACATTGCAACTTGAGGATCAAACAGTGACTGATTTCACTAGTACTGGGCAATTTTTTTGCATTTAAATTTAAAAAATGCAAGGAAAATAAAAAATAAACAAAACTGGGATTTATTTTATAGTTTTTTGAAGCTATATAATTTTCCATACAATAATTTTAATATCCTATTTATTTCTGTAGCATAAACATTCATTAGCTTTCAGAACATCATTAATCCTACTGCCTTCTGAGCTTATTTCACTAGTGAATATGCACTGGTTCTGTTACTTAAACTCCCCAAGGCACTAAAATCTTCTAGCCATATCAAGATTGAACATAGAGAGTTCTGAGTTTAACAGGGCTAATTTTCGAATTTTAGTTTTTCCTAGTAATTTTAGCATATTTGCTATTTAAAATGTTTTTAAAATCACATTCAAAGTTTGTTCACTTTAGGATGCCTGCCAATTTAAATCCTTATTGTTGATGATCTTTTTACCCTAATATTAAACAGTAAATAGAAATACAATTTATGATCCTAATCAGATGGCAATCTTTTTGCTTCCTTATGTGTCGAGTACACTTAACCTCTGCCTCTTCAGTTCCACTCTGATTTCACTGCAGTTACAGCTTTCTTCTGTTCATATTGCTCTTTCCATTATAACATCTTGTTTCTTAGATCTCAAATATCAAAAAATGAAAGGTTGTGGAATGAAATGGGAAAGAAAATATACACATTTATCTCAATCCTAGTATCATTTCAACTGCTGTCAAATGCTATTCAGAGAAATCATTTTGATAGATTAATAACAGTAAAGTGTGTCCAAATGAATTCTATTTCTTTTATAGTCTATTTTTATTTTTCTTCCATGGATATATTTAAGATAGAAACTTTTATTACAGAATTAATTTTTGGTAAAATGTGAAAAAAATTACACTTAATGCAGTATTTGGTAGCAGTGGTTTACCTTCCCTCTCATAACAGTACTAAATCTACCTACATAATAATTACCTTGTGGGGTGGGACAGGGGAACATTCTCAGTGTGCTTCAGGAAATGCCAAAAGAAAAACAATTATGTTAAGATGTAAAAGAATTAAATGCTGTATGTCTGAACACAAAGTTTTTAAGACTAAATTGGTCTGCCTGCTCCCACTCAATGCCGAAACCAGAGTATCACAAGTCTTGCAGAGGTCTTTAACTTTCTAAGTTTACAATGCCATTAATGCCAAAAGATATATCTGATTATGCTGTTTATTAAGTAGTTAGGTTCAAATAACTTAATAAATACTACGTCCTGAGCATTTAGTTACCTTAATAAATAATAGGTATACAATGAAAGAAAAGTATTTATTTCATTCTTAACCCTGAAAACTTATTAATTGGATGTTGCAAGTATCAGGCACTGAGCAATTTCTCAGAAACTAGACTCAGATTGGACCATTTCCTCTTGCATATAGATTATTTTGTGGTGCTTGCTTTTTATCTGAGCAGGAACCAACAGTCCAGCCTCACAAACATTTAAAGGAATACAGACCAATGTAATATATGTTGATATTGCAAACTATTTCAAGATAGTAGTTCAGGTAGTGTCACAGATGCTGAATATCACATTTTGCTTTCAAAATTTAAAAACATTTCATGGCACCCTTCTGAATTTGCTGTGGGGCTCCAGAATGCCTGGGCACATAGTTTAGAAATAATAGTTATGGTGTCTTTTGGCTAAAGTCCTGGTTAAGCAAACTGCTTCTTAGTTTAAAAGCTTAAATTCATCCAGTGTCTCCAATTGACAAACAAGTAGATCTACTCTTAAATCCAAGATGATCTACCTACACTCGCAAGTTTTTCCTCAGAATTCAATCTTGAACTCCAAGGGTATCAAATCTTTGTAAAGAATCCAGTTGGTGAGACAAATATATAGAACGGTAAAAATGTAAACTCTTATGGCTCAGTGATTCTCAACTTGGGAGATAAAGGACAACCTTTAAAGGGCCCAGAGGGGACGAGGATATCAGGTGATAAAGTAAAATATGTATCTTAAAAGATAATACAGTATTCTTAATCTGTCATATATGGAGGAATGTTTTGTTTGATAATTAAATAATTCGGAGGATACCTACTCAAGTTATAATTTTACAAATAAGTTTTTAACAAGTCAAATAATAGAGAATTTGAACACATATTCTAAAATGAAAGATAAAACACTCTGAGAAAGTCCATTTCAAAAGCACAAAGTAACGAAAAAATGATGCTAAGGAAGTACCATCTGCTCTAGTCCACCTTATGGAAGTGTTTGAAGATTTACAGAATATACAGAAATAGGCATAAGTATCTTACCTTGATGAAAGCAGCTCTCAGTGTCTGAGCTGCAGACAAATTTACTCTTTCTAGCTGCAATAAAAATTTTAAATCATTATTAATACCAATTTCTTTGGAAAAGCACATTTCTGATATTCCACTCTTTTGTAATCACATGACTACACCCATTGTTCAATTAACAAAAGTACCTGCTAATGATTATAAATCATTTAAATTCCTCAAATACGTTACCTAAAATTTTCAACAAAAACCATGAAAAAGTATGTTTTTAGTTATTTCTTTTAAAAATAAGTACAAAATGCAAAGTTACAATACCTTTCAGTCTTTACAGAAAAAAAGAAAAAACATATTTACTTGAATTACTGAAAACATGGAGGCTTAAGGGTGAACTCTTAATACTGTGTTGCCACAGCTTCAGTCTTGCTAGGCAAATATATTCCAAGTGTGTGTATGTGTGTGATGAATATAAAATGACCAATAAACAGAAAGCATTCTATTTACCACCTTATTCCTTTTTAATTATTTTTCAACTCCTCAACCAGAGGTTAAATTGATACTCTTATCAATTAGCAAATAGTGCTGAGAAAAGATCTGTTTGATATTTAAACTGAAGACCGGATGGTATGGATTTCAGAGATTCTTACATCTATTTCCTATTGTTCCAGTATTAACAAATGATCATTTAAAATAGTGATGAAACTTTCCTATGTACATATATGAATATATCAGTGAATTTCAAATTTATGTATTTCCACAATGCACTAATTTAAAAAGAAAAACTATAAATAAACAGAAGAAAAATAAGTAGAGTAGAGGAAAGGGAACAGAGGGGAAGGAAAGGGGAAGTAAAAGGGACTGAATTGGAGCAAATTATATTTGTATAATTATGTCAAAATGAGCCTCAATATTACATGTATCTATAATGAATTTAAAAAGTTCAATTCAAACAGCATTTAATTTTATGTCAAATGTGTGAAGTTTTACTAATTATGGAAGATAAACATCCTTATTATATACCTCATGTTATATATTAAATAACTTGGTAATTATTAAATAATAGTATAATATTGATATTACTTTATTTCCCAGTGAACCAAAGGCACAGAATTTCATAAAAATAACTCCTCTGTTGAAGAGTTAATTGCCAAACTTAAAATAACTAACTTCAGTTAAATTCAGAAGTTGTGAGTCCCTAAGGATTGAGCTGATTAATATAACCCAACTGCATATATTTTTTATTTGGGACAATATTAAATGTTGGAAAACAACTTAACCTTTATAGATTTTTATGCAAGTGAATATGTCTACAAAATCTTCATGAATATATATCACATTATGCAGTAATTCTTCCAATCCCATGGGTAGGTCAATGAAAGTATAAGTTTTCTTTTATAAATGACATATCAAAATAAACAAAAAATAAATAAATCACATCTATCTATATACACATCTAGGGGATCAAGTATTTTATATCAATTTATTTTCTAAATAAAACAGAATCTCATGAATCCAATCTTCCTACAAATTATTTACCTTAAGGGCTAAGCAAAAACAGCATAATCTGCCAAAATAAATAATTTATCTCTAAAAAAACAAAGCAAAACAAAACAAAACAATTAAGCTTGTAAAATCTAATATTGCCATAAGGAGGTAAAAGGGAAGACAGTCAGGGACCCAGAAAGCAAATATAGAAAATAATTTATTATAAAAGTAGTTTATATAATTAGCAATGTATGTTTCCAAAAATGAAAAAGGTTTTCTACTTCCACATAATTCAGGTAATTATAAAGAATACTACCTTAAGTAATTAAAATAATATAGCTGAAAAGACTATAACTTGTGCAAGGGAGGTAGGGGCAGGCAGGCAGACAGGATGAATGTTTCCCTCCTGATTAGGAACCCATTTTCTTATTTGGGTTTACACAACAGTGACCTCTTTCAGCTAGTCAAAGGTCTGAGTCAGACATGTGCCTTCAAATATCAGCAACATTAACTCATTCTCTATTGCCCTAACTGGTATATGAAAGGATCAAGAAAGTAAAAGGCCCAGAAAAGCTAGAGAAGAGCTAGTAAAGTTATCCAAGATAGATAGCAACATCTCCAGATTTCTTGTTGCTATGTATATCTTATTAAAAAAAAGGTGAAGTCAGACATATTTTACTAAATCAATAGTCTGTGAGCTGTGAAGCACCTGAGCAGAACTCTGCTGGGAGTCATTCTGGGGTATACTATACACCTACAGGCTTTGCAATAAACTCAACAGGCTTTTGACTCCACGTGTCTGAAGGCAGTACCAGGCACACAGGCACACACCTATCGTTTGAACTGAAGTAATTTTTTAAAAATTTTTGTTTTTAATTGTAGATGGACACAATACTTTTATTTATCTTTTATGTGGTGCTAAGGATCAAACCCAGTGCCTCACACATGTGAGACGAGCATGCTACTACTGAGCTACAACCCCAGCCCTGAAGTAATCTTAATCCATAAATTTATCTAAATCATTCTAAAATCTATAATGTCAGTACTAGTTAGGTACCAAGCTATGTTAACCCCCCCTATTTAAAAGTGCTTTTCTTTTAGCCTTCTCACTTGTGATATATGATTTAACAAAATTATTTTCATTTCATCTTACCAATGCCTCTCTTGATAGTAGCAAGTTCTGATAATATTCTAGTAAGAGTTACCATTTCTTAAGTACCTATTTTGGATTTTTTATAGAGTATCTTTACTTTTTTATAGAGTATCTTTAATATTCACAGTAAATCAAGTTATAGGTATCAGCATATTCATTCATTTTCTAGAGACAAAAATTCAGTTTGTATTAATTTTTAAATGTTAAAATCTAGTAAATACAGAGGTGATATGCATATGAGATCTGTCTAGCTACAAAATCCGCACACAAGCCACTACTACTACCTGACTCCTCTTAACACTTTCCAGAATGGAGCTTACCCCATCATGGACTCTCTGGAACTCTTTGTTCTATAAAAACCAACACACACTTGAGTTTCCATCATGTGTAAGAAGTCAATGTGAAGAGACACAAAGAAATATGCTACAGTCCTTTACCTCCAGAGATCAATTTAGGTACATAGTTACATTAAAAGCTGTGGGATGATCAGCTGAAGTTGAAAGGAAAGTCTTCATAAAGACAGCATTTGAACTGATTTTTAAAGTGGATTGGCTCTTAAAATGATCTTTCTTACAAGATCTCCCACTTAGGTGTTTTTTCAGGTAACATATGAGGATGTGAAGACTTTACTTAAGTTTAGAACAGCAAAAAGTTTCCATTCTTTTTCCAATATTTCCACTGTGTCCAATATTCTGTGGGCTGTTGAAATAATAATCTTTGGCTACAGAATCTTTACAGAACCCTGGTTTATTTACAGAATCCTAGTCTATTTGAAGAATGCAAAACTCCTTGGTTAGTATTAATTGATAGTACATATTTTGGGTCCAATGGAAGAGGAACATTATGACTGCATCTTGCATTCATGGATACCAGAACAGGGAAAGTCACTCTTTGTGCTTCAATCATACAGATTATGTAACAGTGAGGGAAAATAAAATCAGAATGAGAAAAAAGGATACATAACACTCCATTTCACCTAAAAAAGAACAAAGTGACTGCTGAAGTCCACTGGAAGAAATAGACAAGTTTGGGAGCTCAACACTAGGTCTTACCTCAACCCTACATTCTGCCTGCTCAACCTTCTACAGTTTTTTTTTTTGGGGGGGGGGTTGGGGGCGCATACTGGGGATTGAACTAAGGGGCACTCAACCACTGAGCCACATTCCCAGCCTTATTCTGTATTTTATTTAGACAAAGAGTCTCACTGAGTTATTTAGCGCCTTGCTATTGCCGAGGCTGGCTTTGAACTCTTGATCCTCCTGCCTCAGCCTCCCAAAACACTAGGATTATAGGTGTGCACCACTGCGCCCACCTACAGCTTATTCTTGACAGTTTTTGAGAGCACTTAGTATCAACTGCAAACTTGTTAAATTTACACTCATTGGTGTATTTATAAAAATATTTTAAAAGCTTACCTATAATTTCAATTCTACAGAAAGCTCATTTATTGCATTGCTACTTCTAGAAGTATCAATTCACTTCTACACTTTTCCTGCATCAAGCTAATTTCCTAAACCCATAATTAAAAAAAAAAAAATCCAATTAGCCTTTTGGTGCTCAAGTGTTCAAAAGCCTTGCATAAAATCTTATGCAAGCTGTTTTTTTTAAAGGTCAAAATAATTAGGTTAATTGGTTCTGAATTGCCTACTAATCTACTTGCTTCCTCAAAATCAGGCAAGATTTGATTTACCCATGTTGACACTCCTCTCCCTACACGCCCGCAAAATTATTGATCCTATTTCTTAAAGGAAATAAAACTGGGCCAAGCCACAAGATTAAAAATTCCAGGTATACCTCTTATGATTCAAATTGGAATGAAGTAACACAGGTCGAAAAATAAGGATGTCAGAAGAACAGAAATAAACAGAATCAAGAGGTCACCTTTAGCTTTAGAGCTGTCATAAATATGCAATCAGCTGTTTTACTCATATTAAATTCTACATATGTTTTTAGAAGAATCAGTTCCTGGAGTTGCCAAACTATCTAGTAAAAAAAAAAGCAGAGCCATCAAATGAGTATAAAAATCATTCCACTAAAATTTTAACTAGCAAGTATACAAAACTAGTGCATGAACATAATATTGTCAGAAACAAATGTGAAAGAATCCTAATACTGTATGCATGGTAATATTCTAAGTACTTTATACAACATCAGCACATTTATTTCAAGAGTTATGTCAACTAAGCATACTACTATTTACCCTAATTTTTACAGGTAAGGAAGTTGAGATTAAAATTATACACATAGGGCTGGGATTGTAGCTCAGTGGTAGAGCGCTTGCCTTGCATGCATGAGGCACTGGGTTCGATCCTCAGCACCACATAAAAATAAATAAATATAGTGTCTATCTACAATTAAAAAAAATTAAATAAATAAAATAAAAGATTATACACATAGCCCAGTATGTGGCAGAGCAATATTTAAAAAAAGAAAGAAAAAACGTTTAACTATGAACAAATGTGTAGGTAAAATCCCAACCCAATTTAGAAAAATTATGTTTACTATGCTCAAAGTCTGAGGTCTGTCCCCACCTCAAAAAAAAAAAAAAAAGGAGAAAAAATTAAAAGGAAGGTAGGTCAATTTGCAGAAGTATTCCCAGGTTTCATCTGCTTACCAGAAAAAACTGTTACATATCTGCCAAAAGTTGGCAGAAATAGCTGACTCAGAGGCTTCTGAATAGAATGATATCATTTATTTCACAAGTATACTCTGTGTTTTATTAATACACGTTAAACCTTTGATAACCTAAAATTCATATTTAGCTATATTTTTTCAAAATATAACATGTACTGCTTCAGATATTGTATTTCTTCCTAGAATAATTATTCTAAAAGGTCATAGAAAAAGAAGACACATAGTTTATTTTTTCCTGGAATAAAGAAGTGAGCTATATTTCTTTCCTTCTCCTTATACAAGGAAGTGGTAAGAAATAAAACAGTTACATGAAACCTGATCTAAAAACTTGGCATGACATTTCCGGAAACCAATCATTCCATTATACTATAAGGAGACCTACTTCACGGTACACTTAGAACACATGCAATACACTTAGAGAGCAGCTAATCAAACAAGAAGGGTACTCCTCCTCAATTGTCCTGGAGTAACTTCATTAACTTCCAAGATTCAAGTTCTCAGAACACCATCAATAACTCTGCCTTGTAAGCAGAGCAATAGTACTAAAATGTCCTTAGATGTATGTCACAGTAGATAATCTTTTAAAAGATGATTTTCCTGACTACCACTATAGCTATTATGTATCAAAATGTTAAGGTGAAAATGAATAAGCTTTTAAACTCATAATACACTGTGGATAAGATTCAGCGCGCCATTTATCTGAGTAAAATATTTATGCTTACTGTGGTACTATTTTCCAGAAGGTTAATTTGAAACCATTTTTATCTTTAAACTGCATAGTACAAAAAATAAAGCCATGCTAAACTATAATTTCCCCATTAGTAGACTTATAGAAAAATTTATGGTTGAACTCTAGCTAAATATTAATGTTTAATTCATTAGGTGTCTTATTTTGATATTACATTAACACACTGGAATACTAGAGAATAATGCTAGTATTGGCTCAAATTCTTTCTCTTTTCTTTCTTTCTCTTTCTCTCCCTCTCTTTCTCTCTCTCTCTCTCTCTCTCTCTTTCTTTTGTGGTACTGGGGATTGAATTCAGGGGCACTCGACCACTGAGCCACATCTCCAGCCTTATTTTATATTGTATTTAGAGATGGGGTCTGAGTTGCTTAGTGCCTCACCATTGCTGAGGCTGGCTCTGAACTCCTGATCCTCCTGCCTCAGCCTCTAGAGCTGCTGGGATTACAGGCACGCACCACTGTGCCCGGCTGGCTAAAATACTTTTTAATCAAACACTTCACATCTGAAGGCACAATAATTATTTCATTCCATTCCTAAAAAAGCCCAAGATTTCATCTCTGTCAAAAAGAAAATATAAGCTAACATCACTATTCCTAAAACCCTGTAGAGTTTTAAACATATTTTTGATTACAGAAATAATTTTTTTTTAAAAAAGCTCGATACTATTGTTAGATCAGCGCATTCACTTTGTGAATTAAACTATGACCATTTGCTGTAGTACTTCTCAGTCTGCCACATTTGACCACTTCATTTTCAAACTTTACTTGCAACAATTTGTTCTTGGACCAACTATGAGTAATTTGGCAATGCATTCTAAGCCCAGTAAGCCACATATGTTAGCAGATCTCATCTGGAGAGAATCACTACCTTTATGTATGGACAAGATTTTACCAGTTCATTCATAGTCACTTCTTTCAAGTTCATTTCTTTTATAAATCAATATAAAATAAAACACAACCAATATTAATCCCAATGGTTCAATTTATCAGAGCCTCACATTCTATATAACTTGACTTTTTTAACTATTCAAATAGCCATTTTCCACATGTAGTAAAAAGACCACATAGCTAGAACAAAAGCTTTTCTCATTCCTCTTCATTAACTAGATGATTAAACTAAAGCTGTATGATGTAAATTTTTTCTCTCCTCAGAGACTTAAAATAGATAAATAAAAATCTGCCCAACAGTCGTCAAGTTAGGTAAACAGATATAAAAAAAATGGCATACAAATCTCTGGGAAGAATTGTGATAATGGGTCTCACATTACCCAAGAAGTTCAAATTATAAGTTACCAACACAAGGTAACTTATGAGCTTTCAGTGACTGTCTCCACACATTCCCGATACAAAAATAATGAAATAACTTATTTGCCTAAATATCTCTGTCCCCTAATAGATTCTTTTTTTTTTAATGTTTATTTTTTAGTTGTAGGTGACAGAATATCTTTATTTTTTTTTTATTTTTATGTGGTGCTGAGGATCGAACCCAGTGCCTTATGCGTGCTAGGCGAGCACACTACCACTGCGCCACAATCCCAGCCTCCTTAATAGATTCTTGAGAACGGGTATGTTGTGTTCTTTTCCATACCTCCAGATTCTAGCATAGTACTCGGAAAATAAACGGCTGGCATCGAGTATTTCCCGAACAGAACTGAAGCTACTGTTTCTAACAATTACTACTTGGAATGAATGAACAAAGTACCTCAACATCAAAAGTAGAATTCCTGGTTTGTTGGCAATAGCTGCCATATGTGGACATAGTGCTTCTGATGCTATCACGGTAGTGCTTTAACAGGGACAAGCTCTTGTGCAGCTAGGTTTGGTCATGATACCAAGTTCTCGCAAATGTGATGTAAATGGAAGTCTTGAGCAGGATTTTCAGAAGGGCTAATTAAAGGAAGTAGGCTCAGCTGGAAGCAGAACTTCACATAATGACACTTTTGCCCCTTCCAGACAACTTTGGACATGATGGATGGAGCTTGGGCAGCTATACTGCATGCTGAGATCTTGCTAATGGATGGTAAAGCAAAAGACCAGAACCTGAGTTTCTGACCACAATGCGTAATAATAACACAAGTCTTGGACCACTTGTCTCCAGAATCTTTTACCTAAGAGGGCAATAAAACTTACCAAAGTCCTCATTTTGAATTCTCCTTTATAATCACTGAACCTATACTATTTGGTAAATAAGGTTTGAAATTCCAAAATGTATATCTGATTTTGCAATTAAACTTGGGAGTTTTCTTATTTAAAGTATTTATGTATTAACCTCTATTGCCCTCCAAGACTTAAGATCATAAAATATATCAACTGCACTCAAACCCAGTAATGTGGGAACATACAGATTTAAAACCCAGAATGTTACTCTAACAAAAATACTTTACAGGGCTGGGGAAAGTGAATGCACGAAGCACTACGTTCATTCCCCAGTGTCAAACAAAACAAAACAAAATAACACAACTTTACAATAAGGGATGAAAAGTTATGGAAATGGTGAGGGTTTCCAGTTGAGCTAGCAATAAGGTTAATGGTTTTTGAAAGCTAATTTGATTAATAAAATGCCAAAAAAGTATTTAAAAAAATCTGAGCCACTGAATTTGGAGTCTGATCACCTAGATTTGATTTTAGTCCTTGGTAATTTTAGAAAAATAATTTCATATTTCAGGGTTTCAGTTAAACAGAACAGGATTAATTCAACAGGAGTAATTCAATAATCTTTAAGGAACTTTCAGGAACTCTAAAATTCTCTTATGTATATTATTTTATTAATATTAATTTAAAAGAAAACCCAAAAATGTATTAATAGTAAATCCAAGAAAATTCCTCCAATAAAAAACAAACAAACATGTATTTTCCAGATACAAATGCAGTGCAATCTTTTTAATAAGTACTGTAGCATCAATGACAATAACTTATCAGGATCTCTGTGCCTGCTATTTTGGCTACCTAAAATGCACTTACATTCAACTGTAACTCTCTTTTAGACCCCAGCATATATGTGTCTTTTTCAGTGAGCCCTATCCTGGTCCCTAAAATAAGTTCCATGCACCATTTTTTTTTTCCTTAACACATTTTTTTTCTTACTTCATTGCATTTATTATGATTTTTTATTTACATAATTGTGTTCTTTATGCTCTCTCACTACAGCACAAAATCCAGAGGGAAGTGGCATATCTGTGTGGTTTTATTTTTACTATTTTATGGGCTGACAAATGCCTATCACATAAATGGAGTTCATCTCCAGAAGTATTTGTTATATCAAAGAACAAACATGAATGAATGAAAGCAGAACTTAAGAAACTGCACTGATCACCAGAAAATGTTTATCTACTTACCTCATTGAACACAGGATACATAACTGCGTAGAGGGGCATAGAAACCATAGAAGTGGTCTCAGCTTCATTCTTCATCTCTTCCATTGTCATCCTCATTCAAAAGCCAACTACAGTAGAAAACGCAATGCTAAAATGCAGAGGAATCTTCATTCACTGCAATATTTCTTCTCTTTTTGTGGGTTATAAAACAGTTGGGCACAAAACATACACAGACCTGGTATAAGAGAAAGCAGGAACAGAAATTCATTTTGAAGGGAAACAACAAATACCAATAATTTTCTTCTCCAAATTATCAAGCTCCTTTTATTCTTTTTTTGGTACTGAGGATTTAACCCAGGGGTGCTTAACAACTGAGCCACATACCGAGCCTTTTTTATTTTTTATTTTGAAACAGGGTCTCACTAAGTTACTGAGGCTGGCTTTGAACTTGCAACCCTCCTGCCTCAACCTCCCCAGTTGCTGGGATTACGGGCATGCACCTGTATCCCATCTTATAAAAAGCTGATCTGTTACTTGTAAAAGCCACCATAATCAGCAAGACATCTCTCTTTTTCTTTGCAGACTCAAGAACTACATTTTCCTAAAGCTAACCTTCCTAGCCAGATACTATATCACAAAACAGTGATTCAAAAACCGGCTTCACTGGAACACAGTGAGTGCTCCATGAAGAAACATGAAAAAACTGACATACCTAAATGCATCATTTACAGTCTGGGAAAAGATATCAACAACACGCACAATTACAGCATTTATATGTAATATAAAATTAAAAACGCAAAATATAAAATGTATAGAGACACAACTGAAATAATTAAAAATCAATAAAGAATTAAGGTGTTTAATATTATCATTAAACTTTTTTCCCAATTGTTCACTGACTTTATCATCTTAAAATAACAGTAAAAACATAGTAAACAACAAAGACTTAAGAAAAATTTTAAAATTGGGAATTGTAGCAAATGTGATCCACTTGGAAAAATATGTGTTACTTAGTTTTGCCAGTGGTACTTTTTGGTATTTAGAACAACTCTAGGAATCTCTGTCCAAATCTGAAAAAAAAACTGAGAAAGAAGGAAAACCCAGACATGCTCGTAGTTTGGAATTAAAATCATGAACTCAATAAAAGAAATTTTGCCTTGAAGGGCTGGGAAATATATTATTTCTTAAAAGAAAACAATTATTTATTTCTTCTGCTAAACTAGAAAATGATCCTAATCATAAGGTGAAGAGTAATAGTAGTAATATACCTACATTATATTAAATAAGAAATCATTAATTTGAATAATTTCAACTACTTTATAAAGCATTTGGCATTATAAAACACTTTTATCACACATTTAATCCTAAGCATTACTTCATTTTAATTTTATAGATGCAAAAGTACACTGAGAGATGACAAATAACTTGTCCTAAGGTCACTCAGGCAGAGACCTAAGATTTGACCCCAAGACTGTGAATCTACATCCCATACTCCCACATCAGAAAACCAAATCTGAGGCTGGGGATGTAGTTCAGTGGCAGAGCACTTAACAAACCAAGTTTGAAGTAAAAATAAAGAACACTCTCTCCACTCCCATGTATTCAAAGTACCCAGGTATTACTCTTTTACTTAACAAATATATGTTTAGCAAATACCAGAATGTAGTTCTTGGTCATTAAAAATTTATCTGTGCTGGGCAGTTCTAAGACTTAAACAGTCTGAAAGATGCAATCAAATGCCTAGTGTGCTGTTTCAAAAAGCTCCAACAACCTGTCAAATTTCAGAGCTTAGTGTTTTACCATGTTCTCACCAATGACGAGGAACTCAACACCTCTGACACCATTTATTCCCGTTCTGATAGCTGTAAACATGGAAAAAAATGTTCCTATTTCTGAGATGAAATTTGTTTCCTAGTTTTATAAAACAACAAAAGCGAAGCCTGGTGTGGTGGCACATGCCTATAATCCCAGCCACTCAGGAGGCTGAGGCAGGAGGATCATAAGTTCAAAGCCATCTCAGCAACTCAGCAAAGTCCTATGAAACTTAGGGAGACACTGTCTCAAACTAAAACATAAAAAGAGCTTTGGAGGGCTGAGGTTGTGGCTCAGTGGTAGAGCACTTGCCTAGCATGTGTGAGGCACTGGGTTCGATTCTCAGCACCACATATAAATAATTGAAAAATAAAGGTCCACTGACAACTAAAAAGTCTAAAAAAAAAAAAAAGAGCTATGGATGTGGCTCAGTGCTAAAGTGCCCCTGGGTTAAATCCCCAGTTTAAAAAAAAAAAAAAAAGGTCAATTCTTATATTTGATTCTACAGAGCAAAAGAAAACCATACAGAAAATCCTACAGTTGATTTAAGTAGATGGCTTTGGTTATAGCATGCAGGGAAGAATGGAGGCAAAGAAGGTGAAAGCAGGGAAAATTTAAGAGATCTAGTATGTCAATGTAAAAAATGAATAAGACCAGGACACTAAGCAAGAGGAAGTAGGTAAACACCAATTTTGGCCTTAATGTTCCTATGTAATTACTTAACATACTATGTGGTAATCTACTTTTCTACTTAGAAATAAACTGGGAGGGCTGGGGTTGTACCTCAGTTGCCAGAGTGCTTGCCTAGCATGTGTGAGGCACTGAGTTCGATCTTCAGCACCACATAAAAATAAATAAAATAAAGGTATTGTGTCTGTCTACAACTAAAAAAATATTAAAAAAAGAAATAAAGAAATTGGGAATACTTTTTCATAATAAACTGGGAATAAAGAAGGAAAGCTCAAATGTAGTGATGTTAGTGAAAATGAAAAGGAAGAAAGGAACACAGTACAGACAGCAGCAGAAGAAATGGTATGCTATCAATGAAAAAGCAAGAGAAATGGTGAAACAGGACCAATGACAGAACCTGAAGAGCTATCTCAGTGATAGGGGAAAAACAACAACAACAACAAAAAAAAAAACCACCCTGATTTCTTGATGAGTTAAGGGGCAACCTTCAAAGCGTAGTATACTTACATAATGGGAATGGAAATTCTCTGTAGGAACAAAGAGACTGAGCTGGTGAGAGAAGACTCTGAGCTTCTAAGACCTCAGTAAAAAAGAGATAAAATACTAGCAGACAGAACAGGTGCAATGGAACCATTTTTGTGTTTTACTCTTGTGAACATCACTATAGTATATCACTATAGATATGAAGGATGACAGATGTCAAGAGATCAGGTTCCTGATAATACATTTTTACCTATGTACCACAAGAAAACTGCTCAAATATTTAATTTTTACCTTTTGTAAATACTGGCATTTAATTTAAAAAAAAATCCTGTGTTTAATAGTCTTTTAAAGTTAATTTTATAGCACTATCAGCTCTTGTCACCAAAAAGAATATTTTAGCAACATTATGTGCTCAACAAGTGGCTAGCCACTATTATACATAGCCATGTTTTAATACTGTTCCTATGGAAAATGCTCCAAAAAACAATTTAGAACTGAACTTTTCAGAATACACATTCACAAACTGAGGCCACCTGCAGTTTTATTAGTATTTACATGAGATTACAAGTCAATGATTCCAATAAGGTTTTATAAAAACTGAACTATCCTCTAATTTTTTAATTCAAATTAGAATATGCTTCTGTCATTCCTTCCATGATTCTTCATTTGAAATGGTTCAATGGACAATCTGCAATTACTCCAAGCCAACAGAGCCTGTTACGGAAAAAGCAAGATGTTGGCCCTTTGACAAGGTTCCTTCCTTTCAGTATGGATGTGACCAGGTCGTACCAGTTGATCAGCACATAAACAAAATTTCAGCCCTCTAAGGAGTACTGGTTTCTGGGGTGAATGTTGACAGCACACATACAGAGAACTAAAGATGGCAGATTCTATATCCCAAATCTGGAAGGACCTTAAAAAGTAATTTCATCCATCTCCTACCTATAGTAGAAACAAAGTCTAAAACGGGTATATTGACTAACCTATGGTTATAATTACTAGTTAATAATAAAATAAATAATAATTTAATGTCAGTATGGTGGCAACATAGAAAAACTACTTTGTTTCCCATTTCAAATGTATTGCTTTGGAGGAAAATTGTCTGGCTTGCTTCAAGTTTTGTATCTGAACTATGAGCATCCACAAAATAAAAATATAAAAAAACCCAAAAACCAGAACCATAAATGATAATAACCTAGACCAAAGACATATTTCTTAACAATTTTTTTCCTGAAAAACACCCTTTACAAGAAATTTACAGAATCGCGAGTTCAAAGCCACCCTCAGCAATGGCGAGGTGCTAAGCAACTCAGTGAGACCCTGTCTGTACATAAAACACAAAATAGGGCTGAGGATGTGGCTCAGTGGTCGAGTGCCCCTGAGTTCAATCTCCAGTACCAAAAAAATAAAAAATAAAAAAGAAGGTCACAAATACAATACAAGCAACCTTTTCATTTATACTTCCCCTAATTTCCTTAAATATTCAAAATATGGCTAATGTCTAACACAAAATGAATCAGCTCTAAATATCTTTCTGGCTTAAAACAATAATCACTTGTTTAGATTGAGGATGAAAAAATAGATTCTTGGTCACTTCACTACCAAACTCTTAGTCTTTAGAGTTTCTGCCCTGTTCAGTCAACTCCAGTCTGCTCATTTACAGAACTATTCTCAGTGTATCTCTAGGCTCAGAATCAGCATTTCCTGAAACAATCTCCCTTTACTCCATCTGGGGTATGAGATAACTCTACAGCCAAAGCTATTTACTCCCAAATAAGAGTAGTGACAAACAGAAGTCCTTAGTACTGGTATATGCAGTTCTTGGACAGAAAATGTTTCTTAAGTAAATTCTACACGTGAAACATTCGTGAAACATTTGTAGGCAGGTCTTGCCTTATTTTTTTCTAAGTTAAATTCAGTACTCAGCTTTTTCACTTGGTCCTAAACTGTTATGCCTATAATCTTCCTCCCTAAAAAAGGAAACGATTGATTAATGTTGAATCTTCAACAAAATGTTCATGACTACTCAGTTTAAAAAGTTGAATCATTCTAGCATTGAACATAATGTATGTGTTTATGTTCAGATTGATGTGTATTTCTATTTCCCACAGAGACATTAATAGCAGCATGGCAAGCATAGCAGACTACTAATGTTTGATGAAGGGGCAAATGAATGATACAAAGAGACAAATTATATGTTCTATCCATTTTACTAATACTTCTAAAATGCCAAGCTTTGCAAGATAAAAGTAAACACAAAATTTAACTAATCATATTAACCAAGTTGAGGGAGACCCAATCATATTTACCACTTTTTATTTTCTTTTTTTGATTATCCCAAGTTTCTTCTACTATATTAAGCTAAGAAAATACAGCCATCAGATAATTGCAAATAAAATCAGAGTTCCAAAAGAAACTTACATGAAAATAAAACTACAGATAAAACAGTCATATATTCTAATGTCTCTCTTTCATTAGGACTACTTGGGGATCTTTTCTATACCAGAAACACACTGATGTAAATTTAATGGTTAAAGATTCTCAAGGTACAATAATTTCCAACATAAGTTAATCTTGCTTTATACATAAGCAAGATCCAAAACATAATTCAGTTTTTAGCATAAAGTAAATCTTTCTTTAGGAAGAACTGTACAAGTGCTTCAGTTCCTAAGTGTCTAAAGACTTAAGCCATCACAATTACTTTGGTGCTTATTAAAAATACTTATTCCCAAGACTACTTACTCAGAACCTCCAAGGAATGAATAGTTCGGGAATCTATTTTTAGCAGATAACCCAGATGATTCTCAAGAACAACACAGGCTCAGAGCCACTGGTATAGAAAAAAACAAGTGGCTGGATAGTCAGAAAAGCTGGCCTTAATAAAGGCCAGCCTCAAGGATATAGGTGAAATTAAGTTTCACGAAGCACCCGGAAAGGGGGTTTATGGTTCTGACTTTGTGGAAGTTCCATTTAATTACTGATCTCATTTCTCCATCATAAATAAAAAAAGGTGAAATTATATCACCCAAAAGGCCCTGGTGCTCTAAAATTCAGTGATACTATTTCATTATTGGTATCTACTAAAGGTTCAAAAGTAGTTTCATGAGAAATTAAAAAGATTAAAAAACGTTTATCATAACACAAATTCTAGTAAAAAAGTCCTTCTCAAGAGTTAGTTCCCTCTTCCTTGGCTTTCTCAAGAATCACCCATCAGGGGCTGGGATTATGGCACAGTGGTAGCATGCTCGCCTAGCATGCGTGAGGCACTGGGTTCGAATCTCAGCACCACATAAAAATAAAATAAAGATATTCTGTCCACCTACAACTAAAAAATAAATATTAAAAAAAAAAAAAAGAATCACCCATCAGATCCTAGAGAAGCTGGACTTTTTTCCAAGACTGTATAGATTACAGTACAGCTATTTTATATAATTGGAAAGGTTGTTATTTACCATCATAACCTTATACCTTTCAGGGTTTTAGCATGCCAGAATGTTATAACCATTTCCAAATTAAAAAAAATTTTGGAGGAGAAAAGCTAGGAAAAATGGAGGCAGAACAGAGTTTAAGTGGACGATCCTATGCAGGGTCACCTGCTTAGACTCAAATGAGCTTGAAGTCTTCAGGATAGACTAACATCACTCTCCTTTTTCTATAAACCATATTTTCTGTAAATCATATTCTACAGTTATCTTTTTTTAATAGGTTATGTGGAATTCAACTTCCAAAAATATGCACTACTGTGAGTTCAGTGGTTATAGATTTTTCATCTGGGGACATATAGAAATAATCTCATTAATAGTTAATATAAAGCACTTTGGTACTGCATTGTCTGTATATGTGTGTGTAAAGAATTTTTTCTAGGCTTTTTCAAAACATTAATGGAAAATTTGTGCATAAAAATGTGGAAAAAAAGGCCTAAGAATTAAGGTTGGAGAACATAGTCTCAAATTCTGGTCCTATCATTTATAACCACCTTGTCTCTGACCAAGTAACTTTACCTCTCTGACTGAAATAGATGGAAGACAACAAAGCTATACACTTCACATTAAATTTTAAGTTACCAATTATTGGATTTTGGCTATTTTAAACAACAATCCAAAGAAAGTACAATATTCAGGAATTGATTCTCATTTCACTGGAAAGTTTAACCTTCTTCATTAAACATGGAAGGACACTCTCCTTTTGCCAAGTCACATTTTTCAAGTATCTGATACCACTAACTAGTGGTTCAAGCTATGCTTTTTCTTTTACAATAAAAAAGATATTATCTTCAATATCTCTGTAAATGTGAATGATAAAGTGTTTAGAGGTAAGCTCTAAATAAAATATCATTTACTTAAAATGTCTTTATAAATAACATTAGCTAATTACAGCACAATATCTCATGATGGAAAAATACCTAAAAGTAAAAGTGCTCAGTATTTAACTCCATTTACTTTATCACTCAGTTAGTCTCAGTGTATTTGTTATGACTTGAATCTGAGCACACTTACAAACCAGTCACTTCAAACTTAAACTGTGTTTTCTATAGAGGTGCTACAGTTTGAGTTTTGAATGTTCCCCAAAACTCCATTAATTAAAAGCTGAATCCCCAGGGAGATGTATTGGAAGATGATGAAATTTAAAGATGTGGAGCCTAATGGGAGATCCTTAGATCACTGTCGACATGCCCATGAAATGGACTGTGGGAACACAGTCACTTGCTCTCTTCCTTTGCTTCCTGGATCACGTAAGCAGTTTTACTCCACCATGTACTCCTGCCATGATGTGCTACCCCATCACATGTTCAAAGCCACAGATCCAAACATGGGCTAGAACCTCCAAAACTCTGAACCAAAATAAACATTTTTTCTTTAGAAGTTGATCATCTCAACTCTTATGTAATAATAACAGAAAGCTAACTCAGAAACTGGTACTGAAGTAAAGTTATTAACTACAGCCATACTGAAGGATGTGGAGAAGCCTTTGGAATTGGTTTGCAGTGATCTGGAAAAGTTCAGAGGAGCAGGCTACAGAAAGCCAAGAACGCTGTAAGTGGAGTTTAACAGGTGATACAGGTAGAGGCTCAAATCAATGCTGACAGGAACCTGGACAGTAAAGGCCAGGTGATGACATTTCAGATGGAAATGAGGACTCTTGGCAATTGGACTAGAGGTTATCCTTGTTATACCATAACAAAAATATCTGGCCACATTCTGTCCATTCTCTGATACTTTATGGGAAGATCAGAATAAAAGACGACGGGCTAGTTTATCTGGTAGAGTAAATTTCAAGACAGTAAAGAATACTGGCTCCTTTTAGCCAAACTTGCCATGAGAATCAGGAACAATGAGGAGCAGAGAAGATAGGTTTACAAACTTCCCAGTCTGATCCCCCAAAAAAGAGCATGGGTAAAGGTGCACATACTAACAAAGATAAAAAGCCAAAAGTTTTGCACCAAGGCAATGTGAAAGATGGCCTGAGGACATTTCAGGAACTGCAAGACCACTCCACTCATCACAGGCTCAAAAGCTTAGAAATACAAATTTATAAACACTTCCCCAAGGCAGATTCTTCTGATAAAAGAGCCTTGGGATACACTGCCCAAGAGAACCACCTAGGTACATGTTTCCCTGGGATTTATTTTCGATATTCAGCCATCAAGGCACTCAGAGGCCACTGCAGCTGCAGTTCAAGTGGATCCTCAGGCAAGACCAGATATACGTCAAATTAGTGGCCAACCTTGGCATCATCCATGTGATACTGATTTTGCAGTCATGCAAAATGCAAAATTATGGAGTCAACACAGTTTGCATGGAGATTTCAAAGGAAAGCCCTGGAGGTCAGATAATGACAGATTGTGGGGTCTGAGTCCCTGCAAGCATCCCCTGACAGGGGAATGAGCTGAACTCAGGCTGAAGCTTAAGCTACAATGGGAGATTCCAGGAAGGCAGACGTGCCAGTAAGTTGCAACATTTGTCAGGAAAAGGTATAGCACCCAGCAAGAGCCAGGCCAAGAGAGTGGCCATGTGGACTGCACTCAACAAGGTCAAAGAATTTAATGATTATTCTGCTGGATTTCATGATGTCTTGGACTGAGTCCTCCTTTCTATTATCCTACATTTCACTTTTGGAATGGGAATATGTACTTGTGTCTGACCCACCAGTGTACCTTGTTTTCAGTATTTAAGTTTGTTTCTGATTTTTACAGGGGCTCCTAGCTGAATGTCTTGAGTCTTGCAGGAAGCTTTATACTTGGAGTCCTGAGCAATGCTGAACAGTTAAGACTTTAGGACTCTTTGTTTTTTTTTGGTACTGGAGATTGAACTCAGGGATACTCGACCACTGAGCCACATCCTCAGCCCTATTTTGTGTTTTATGTAGAGACAGGGTCTCACTGAGTTACTTAGTGCCTCGCCATTGCTGAGGATGGCTTTGAACTTGCGATTCTCCTGTCTCGGCCTCCCTAAGTGCTGGTATTACAGGCTTGTGCCACTGCGCCCGGCTAAGACTTTAGGACTCTTAAGAGATGGACTGAAAACATTTTGTACTGTGACATAGACATGAACATTTAAAAGCCAGGAATCAAATACTGCAGTTTGGATCTTGAATGTCTCCCAAAGACTTGGTCCCCAGGTTGGCAATATTGGGAGGCAGTGATATCTTTAAGAGATGGGGTCCTTAGGTCACTGGGGGCATGCTCTCAAACAGAATGTGGGAGCCTAGACCCCTCTCCACTCTTTTCTCCCTGGCTTGTGAGGTTAGCAGTTTTGCCCTATCATGCACTCCTGCCATTATATGCTATGTCACCATGAGCCCAAAGCAACAGGGTAAAGAACATGGAATGAAGTCTCCAAACTAAGAGCTAAAATAATCTTTTCTTTTCAAAACTTGGTTATCTCAGATATTTTGTTTTAGTTATGGAAAGCCAACACAAGAGCAGTGAGATATTTTGTTTTAGTTATGGAAAGCCAACACAAGAGCAAGAAACTTCAAAAATCACAGTATTACATAAAGGAAAGGAAAATAGAAATAGGAGGATGTCAATTATACCAAGCAACATTAAGAGCACTGTTACAGAGAGGTGAGTATAATTTTCTCATTGATGAGATGGTAATAATAATATCGTCTCTCAAGGTTGTTGTGAAGATTTGATATATTATTACAGACAAAACACTTCATGGAACATAGTAATTACTTAATATTACCTATTATGATTAAGTACAGAAAATCTAATCCACGATCACAAGTGAGATCTCTCTAGAAATCAGGCCTCCATAATCCCCCACACAGGGCAGGATTCTTCAAAGGCAGAAAAACTGATACACAATTTTAAATCTTTTTTAAGAGTTTTTTCCCCAAGTAAAATCTCTTCTCTCCCTATACACAAAACACACTAACATGCTCATTCATCCAAAAAATGTATTAAATACCTATTCTTTACTAGTCCCTCCCTCTCACAAGAGCTCTTACCCACCTCTCCCTCCTCTACAAGTTAAAATTTGGAATACTGATGCTTAAGTATTCACCTTACAGGGTTATTAAGAGTACTAAGTGTATTTAAAACACTAAAAAAAAAAAAAAAATGTGGCTGACACCCAATAAACATTCACTTCATGTTGGTACTGATATTATGCCCAAAGTTCTACAAACCTGACATGGTACTAGGGCTGCAACTAGGGTGAGGTAAACCAGACACCTGGAATACAAACTGACTTGCATGATACAGAGTTAGGACCTCCTTTAATCTTGTAATCTAGATGCTTCTCTTGCCTCACCTTTAGTCCTACCCCTGCACAGAATACACAATGATAGTCTAATACTGGTATCACAATGTCATAGCACCTACGCGGCATATTTTCAAAACCTCTTCTCCATTTGCCAAAATGGAGGAATAATAAATTTGGGCCACCAGAAGAAATTTACATGTCACTAAAAGCAAATTACTCAGTTTTAGAGTATAAAAAGAATCTGATCATCTGATGAACTTTAAAACTATTTACCACCCTGGTGTTAAAAATTATCCTTTATTCTCTCAATGTACAAATGTCAACTTCATAAAGGAAGTTGTGACCTAGAAGCAGGCTGAGTAGCACAGTAAAATCAAGATATGATACAAAGATCTTCTGCAGATAATTATTTTTTTATATGTATGGTTTTTTGGTTGTAGATGGACACAATATCTTTATTTATTTATTTTTATGTGGTGCTGAGGATCAAACCCAGTGCCTCACACATGCAAGCAAGCACTCTACCACGGAGCTATAGCCTTAGTTCTGCAGATAATTCTTTATAAGGGGGGTAATCTCACTCAGGCTAATCAAATAACAAGAGAATCAAAGAGTTCATTGCTTTTGAATTGGCTGATGCAAAATAGAAACAATAAAAATAAAAATAGCAACAAATTGCTTCTAAGATACTTAGGAACAACTGGCTCAGGGAGAAAAATATAAATCTCTTTAGTTATGTCAATCTCACTTTTCTTCCTATTCCAGAGTCTAAACTTTTGTTAAATTCTGATCTGATCAAAATTTTTGTGAAAACAATGAAAAAGCATTAAACAAAATTTCCCTTTGAATATTTTCATTTTTTGCCCATAAAATTCTTGATGTAGAGGCTCAGGAATTGCTTAACTGAACAAGTATTTCACTAAGGCATGGTGGCTTTCTAATTTCCTTTTCATTAGTATTTTTGATCTCTGAATTTTTCCATTATAATGTTAAGGATTTCCTTTAAAAGCCATTAGAAATTCAAATCAACTTAAGCCTTCAGAGTGTTCTTATGTACTTACTGTATGCTTAAAAGAACAATTTAAGGATTGTGTACCATCCTGTATCACTTATAATCTTAGATGCAACAGGGTGCGGTAGCGCACACCTGTAATCTCAGCGGCTCCAGAGGCTGAGGAAGGAAGATCAGGAGTTCAAAGCCAGCCTCGCAAATTGGCAAGGCCCTAAAGCAACTCAGTGAGACTCATCTCTAAATAAAATACAAAAACAGGCTGGGGATATGGCTCAGTGGTTAAGTGCCCCTGGGTTCAATTCCCAGTACCACCCCCCCAGAAAAACCCCTCGGATTCCTCTTTCACTTAATGACTCCAATTGCCTAAGGTCTTCTACAAGATGCAACATGTATTTTCTTTATCTTATAAAATTTCTTTGCACCAGAAACTCCAAGTGTTAATAAAATCTTTAACCCCAAATAACTAACCATCCCTGGCTTATCTGTTTAACACTCAGTGCTAAAGAGGCCAAGGTTTTATCTCAATGATTCCACTGAACTTCAACTTTTATTCCTAAACTCATCTCAAATACAAATGCTATTAGTCACAAAAAGAACTTGAAGGCAAGAGAACGGTAATTTCTAATACTGCATTTACAGTTCCTCCTGGGATTTTCACTTTGCAAAAGTATAATTTATTTTCTAAGAAAGAACAACAAAATTAAGGTAAAACCTTGGAAATCTCTCAAGGTCTGACAATTATCACCAAAATGCCAACTTTAATATGGGTAAAGGCATCCACAAAGCATACATAATTCTGAAAAAAAGTGTAACATTATCCGAAATCCTTTGGAATTAAATTAAGAAAGCCTTGCGATAATCTGAATTGGTATAGGGAGCAGTTGCCGCCTAGAGGCCAGGGCTGACTCATTTAACATTCTCAACTGGCTTGTTGTATAACCTTACATAAGTATGAAAAGGCAGCAGGGGTGTAACATGTTATGGTTTTGTCATTCTTTAATTCTAATCTTAGCAGTACTCTAGGTCATCCTGAAGAAAGGCAGGAGGGTGAAGAAGGCAGGGAGACATGTTTTGGTGCCAGGGACCAGATGATAAGTTAGAGAAACTAATATTTCCCCCTATCTATCAGCTATGGCCCCATATTATCAAATGAACTGATGCCTGTGGAAGTACTTTATCATACTTAATATATTAGAAAGGCTAAATGCTCATATAATGGTCTTTATATCCCCTACCATCTATTAAACACTAATTGGAAGTTTTATCCATCCTTCTGTCTCCTAGTACTTATCACAGTACTCTGTGTAGTCTATATCAGCAATCCTGTTAGTTGGAGATGTAGTTATAAAAAGACACAGGAGAGAGTAAAGAAATACAGCGACATGTCAGACTGCCAATCTATATAATACTCGGGAGCACATCTGCATCACATTATAAACCTACCCTAAAAAAGTTCAATGGACCCTCTTATTTTTTTAAGAAAATTAACTATTGAAATTAGTAGGTGATCAAAATTTCATTCAGTGTACATAAGCTCCAGAATGAGAGAGGTAAGAGATATGGTCTGCTACTCCCCACATCAGACTTATGGGTCAGTTACAAGGCCCCTCACAGTGAGTAGCTTGCTATATTGATTTTGATTTTACAATGTAACATACACATTTCTTTTCCAATAGTTTCTAAATAAATAGATCAGATATTTCACTAATCTATCCCAACGCTAGATAAAAACTAGATGTGTTGAAATTGTTAGTTTCTATGTTGAGTTCCCGATAGACTTTTAAAAAGTAAGTATGAGTATTAAGTAATTTGTGCCTGCCACACTGACCTTAGAAACTTAAGATATAACTTCTCTGTAACTTTAACTCCAATGTTAACTGGTTTCCAATGAACTTTAATCATGAACATATTTATTAGAATGATTACAAACCTGGTCTACTGAGTCAGCCAGCTAGGATTCAAATCTTAGTTCCAAGCAATTACAGGTCCTGTGACCTTGGGCAAACTCTTTAACCTACCCTAACTTTAGTTTCCTCATCCCTAAATTGAGGATAATAGTGCCTTTAACTCCTAGCACTGTTGGAAAGATTACATGGAGATCATTTAAAATGCTTATTATTAGGCCTGGCAATTAGTTAAGGCTCAATGAATGTTAGCTATCATATCAGATTCCAGCTCATTCCAAAGTAGATTTAAGGCAATTTCACATGTAATGTATACTCAATGAAGATATGTGTAAATGACAAAGGATCATTACTACGCAATTTAGACTTACCTCTGGTAAATTTCTCTTCAAGGGACTGGCTTGAGTAAATGATAATAACTTAGTATCTTAAATTACCGTTACCCTACAATTCATAAACTTGCTAATAAAGATCTTTTTTTTTTGCCTTCTTGCTTTAATCATTTACCTGATAGGCAACACCTGATTCTAGGCACCGTCGAAGACTAAGATTAAGTAGGTTCAAATCACTTTTGAGCAATTAAAAAAAAAAAAAAAAACCAAAATTTAAAAGTGACCTTGGGAAATAGACTTGTGATATAATACATGCAAGATACATTTAAATTTTGTAGTTTAAATGAAAAGAATCCATCTTCATACAAAAATGAACCATCAAACCACACTGTTTAACTTTCAGTAAATAAATTATTTCTAACTACTACAATAAAAGTGCTTTAATTTTTTACATTATCTGAATACGTGTGTGTATCCAACCCATAAGCCTGAGACTGCCAACTTTCAAAAAATCACAAAATTACACTAACTTCTACATCACTTTTACACTTTCTACTACAGAAAAAAATCAATTTCTAGCTTAAAATTCTTAGTAACATGACTTATCATAATAACCTTAATAATATAAAAATATATAAGAAGCAGTACCTCAGTTTTATCTTCTGTATTCTGGTTATGCTAGGTAAATATGAAATTGTTATCCATATTCAAGTAACATAGGTCTGACTTTAAATAAGTTTAGGACTTAGCAAAGCCTTCTATTTAATAATGAAAACTAGTAGTACTATCAAATTTTAAAGCAAAGAATCAGCAATCACTTTCTGACAATATCTTGTGGGAGACTGTATTGGTAAATCCATGAAATATCAAACTACAGCAACTCAGAGCTCTTGGGTAAATTTTTATTCCATTAGTGTGGTACTGCAAAAGACTATAAAATTTGTTTCTAAAACCAAAATGTAACACCATTTATCCATGAAATTTATTTCCATGTTTTAAAAATGAGAATCTTTTTACTCTTGTAAGTATCTAGGTTTAAAGCACGTATTACTTTGAGACCCACTGAAATATTATGAAAATTCTCAAGAAGCTTAAAATATAAGATTATCTGAGACAAGAATTACTCAATTCTCCAGTCACCCTATCTGAAGCAAGTGATATTAAAGGTGAAATTCACAGGAAAATAGCACTGTTAAAAACAAAGAAACAAAAAGAAAATGGAAAAAGCACAGAGACAGATCAATTTGAACCTTGACTCTGGGAGCTTCTCCTGGAAATTCCAGCAATTTCATTTAATTTTTGTTTAGTCAATGAATTTACTTGTATCCTTGGTGTCCTTAGCTATAAAGTGTCAACAGTACCTAAATAATTGTTTTGAGTCCAAAAATGAGATAACATAAAGGAAGAAGACAGTCCATTAAAATTTTCTTCTACATCTATAATGTTATAAAAAATGTTATCTGCAAAAAAAACAAAGCAGGAATAAAGTCTCCAAAATACTGTTATTAAATAGAAATTTTCTGTAAATGAAAATGACTCCTTTCTCATTTCCACATGGAAAACTACTTATCTGGAGTTTTGAGATCTCCACGAAAGAACAAACACCTTTCTACAATTTATACTCCAAATTTCAGGCAATAAATCCTTTGCATCTAACCTACATTTCCTATGCTTTAGTTCATTTGAATATTCTTTTATCTTTCAATCCTCCTTAGGTGGGAAGCATATCTGTTTTATTCCTTTCTGTATTTCTGTCCTTAGCAGAGTTCTGGAGGCACTGTGCATGAACATATTTATTCATTCATTTATTCAGCAAATATTTACTAAACAGTTACTTTGCGCCAGGTATTATAAGTAGTAGGGCAAGACTCATTAGTGAGAAGGCTTTTGCTCAGGTAACTTACAGTCTAGTGAACAAGACAAATATCTATCAAATAGATACAGAAATAAATAAGTTTCTAATGTGGATGGCAAAAAGGTGCAGAGATGATGAAGATCACACAGAAAACGACGGAGGGAATCAAAGGAGGTCAGGGAGAGCTCCCTTGAGGTAGAAGGTTTAAACTGAGACTTGAAAATTGAAAGTTGGCCAGATTTTGGAAAGGAAAGGGGACACAGATCAGGCAGGGAGCTGGAACATATTAAAAGGCCCCCAAGTCAGGAAGGAGCTTACATATGTAATAACTAGAAGATGGGATAAATGAGAATGATTGGGGATAAGAATGGAGAGCTGTATAAAGGACAGAAGACAAAACTGTCAGTCTTAATGAAAGGATTAATAGCATTATTTAAGCCATGTTAAGTCTTTTTCTCAAATAAAATAAATAATCTAAGGGAACTGAGTTTTTAGTCCACAAAAAAGATTAAAGATCTCTAGTTAGATTATAACTTGGTCTCACCATTTACTAGACACATGACCTTGGACAACTCATTCAACTAACCTGAGACTCTTCTATTCTCTGTAAACCAGTATTCAATTATTTTATCTACTGAGATTACAATAATAAATAACACATAGCCCATGTTCTTACAGATTTTACATCCCTGAGAGAGAGAGATGTATATGAAAGACAACCCATCCCATCCCCTATAGGAGATGATGTTAAAAAAAAAAAAAAAAAAAAAAAGACACAAAAGGTTCCTAAGAAGGTGCAAAATAAGAACACATGTGGACACCGGTGGGCTACAAACCACAATAAAAACACAAGTTACACATATTTCTGTGAACTCTAGCATGCTACTGAGAATGATACATACAACAGAAACACTCTACCATCCCAACACAAATATCAAAACTATAATGAACCTCCGAGATAAAGAAAACTTATTGGTAGCACTGAACTAAAGATTAAAACTAATATACTCAGAACAAGTATTTTATATCACTTTTTCTTATTTCCAAATTTTCCTTAGTTCAAATGCCCGTTCCATAATCACATAACAACATGCCAAACTCACCTTTACGTCTTCCCCAACAAAAGGTAAATGTCTACATTGCTATCTAGAAAATACACTGACATTCTTGCTTTACCATCACTAACTCATATCCAGTTTATGGCCTACCTAAACTACCTAACCCTAACTCTTTTTTCATCTAGCACAAAGCCAGTTTTCCCCACATTATTTTCCATTTGTTTAGTTGGCTCTTCCTTACTGTGTACTTAGATGCTACATTATTCCTGATTTTAGTTCATTATGTAGTATTATACCTCTCCTTGTATTTTAAAAGTCATATTAAAACCAAACCATATTCACAGCAGAACATAATACCTAATTCTATAGAATGTTTTCTTCATTAAGACAAATTGTTGATATTAATAACTGCAAAGTACATTCAAAATACAACTTATATAACAATAAACCATGATTGATTTCTTGGTAACTATAATTTTATACTTATGTGTATATAAACTTACCACTAAAAAATCCTGAAGTCAATAGACACGTCTACAATTCTATTTAAAAACTATCCAATAACAACATCCATGAGCTATAAAAATTCTAGAGAGTAAGTCTAGAAAAAGTGCACTGCTTTCTGCTCAATATAAACATCACTGTCGTGTCTCTCACACTCACACACACACAATCCTGAAGTCAAGAAAATGAGGGAAAAATAGAAATTGCAAACAAAAACATTACCTCAAAAAATGCAACATATCTTCTAATAATGGGCACAATAAACGCTCCTTGATGTTGCATTATTTGAAAAGAAAATGTGTAAAAGAACTTCTGTTGAAGAATTACAAACCAACTGCTCTCGGTTTTACAAAATGAGTAAGGAAGAAAGAAAAAGGAATATTATTTTAATTGCAACGATGAGATATACTGTTGAACATAACCCACCCTCAAAAATGGCTCTATAAGAAAAAAAAATCTAAGTTCAAATTGATCCTTTCTTTTTATTTTTCTAAAAGGTTAGACTCCTTTAGTGAGGAATTTCATCCCACTTTAAAAAAAAAAAAACTCTTCACCTTACAAATGGCTTCTTAGAAATACACAAAATACTATTACTTTGCAACTTCCTCTACCCTTTTTAAAGAACACACCAAACCTCCGTACTCTTTCTTTCTTAGGCAGCAGCTCTGGTTCAAAACCTGCACTTTGACTAGATTCAGAAGACCTGTCTCTGTGTGTGTGACCTTGGGCACGTCATTTATTCCCTCAGTTTCCTCATCAGTATCCCAAAGTGAAAGCGCTGTGAATACAGTTCAGGACTAAATGTATCTTAGTTATTACACCTAAAAGGGTCAAGCTTTTCTGCTTAGAGACAGATTACCTCCTCAAAGGGGGCCACGTCTTAAAACTGGAACTGAATCCGTAGATCTGTCAACATTTGACTCTTCCTTCTCCAGCGCTCCTCTTCCCTCAAAGGGCATAACCCTGGCCACCCCAAGAGCAGACTCCCAAGCACCCTCTCCTTCCTCCACTCCTTCCCTAGCTTACTCATAAAGCAAGGGGAAAACAGCAGCCTCACCTCTCCTCCCCAAGCCACACCTTCAGAGGACCCCACCCCAGGCACATCCGCCCTCACCCCACTCCCTGGGCCAGAGAGGCCAACCTCGCCCTTCCCCTCCGCCCCCATCTAGACAAGACTTCCTGGAGGCGTTCAGGCCCCAGCGGGGCAGGCGGCATTTACAACCCGCTTTACGCCACTCGCGTAGGATAACCTCGCTTACGCCCATAGGGCCCCGCTCCCAACCCCGTCCGCTCCGCCTTCCAGAGCCAAGCCCGAGTGCTTCAGCCACGGTCCTCGAGTGACCTGGCCTTTTTTACTCCGTGAGGAGCTACGGGGATTAGGACAGAACAGCCACACCTTACCGGTAACAGAGGCACTGACTTCACTTCCCACCTTTGGAGCCCTCTTCAACTCCCGGATCAATTCACTCCGGCGACGCCGGAAGGACCCGAGAGGAACCAGGCGTTGTCCGGAATCCTGCCCAGCCGGAGTCGCGCAGCGCTTTATGGGGACTCGTAGTCCCTCTTGCCGGCGTTGCCAGCAATTCCTGCACTCGTACGACTACACTTCCCGGCAGGCCGAGCGGCGGAGCCCAAGGCAATGGGTGGGGACACTCCTAGCCAATAGTAAGAGAGCTCCCTGCCTTTGCGGGAGGAGGTGAGATGAAGAGCGAGGGTGCGCTAAAAGGAGAAGAAGGGCGGAGTCAGCTCTCACCTGCACCAATCAGGGCTCACTGTCAGCCCCGCAGGCGCCTCACCCGTGGAGGGGCTGGGCTAGCGGAGCAGAGGAAGGAAGAGGGTGGGGGGCCCAGGCGGGGAACGTGGGGCAGCTGGGTTGAGTGAGCAACGCGGGCGGAGAGGAAGCCTCAAGGGACTCGCCGGTGTGGAGGGAGGGTGTGGTGTAGGGACGCGCCCCAGCGAAAGAGCAGCTTCCCAAGAACAGCCAAGCCCCAGGCACACCAAGCAGCCCGACCCGCGGACTGGGGAGGGATAGGGTGAACCTGGACTCCCTGCAGGGGCACCTGGGAGGAGCGGCCAACTCCAGGTGTGAGGCCACCGAGTGTGGGGAGAGGGGGCCCCCTGAGAAAGGGAAGAAGCAGAGACGCTGCACAAGTGCTGGGACCGGGAAGGTACACCGGCAGCCGCTTCCCGCCGCCTCCAGCCTCGGCAGCAGCAGGAACAGCAGGGGGAGGAGCAACAGCTGCCAAATTCGCCAACTGGAAGAGAGGGAGGCGGAGCTTGAGTCCCTGTAGAAGCTGAAGGCACTGCCTGGACTGTAGTTTCCCGGGAGAGACCAGAGCAGGAGCCAGAGCGGAGCTGATCGCAGTCTTCCGAGCATCAGCTCCAGTATCCCGCCAGGGGTTGAAGGTGTGTGGGAGGTAAGCGTGGGTGATCCTTCGCGGAGTCCGCACACTGCCCGGGAGAAAGCACCTTCCGACAGGAAGTGTATCAAGGCACAGCTAAAAGAGTCTGCGTTGGGTTAGGAAACCCGTACAGTCCCCTTCGGGTGAACGATGTACATTTTTGGACTTTGGAGGGGGTTGCAAAAGGCTTCTTGTCCCTAAGTATAAAGGGCGTGGTTAGTGGTGTTGGTTTGAGTTGTACCATTAAAACTGTTACAGGAGATTTCCAAATTGAGGGAAACCCTGCTAATTGAGGACAAGGTGGATGATATCTGGATAGGTGCGTAGCTGGTAAAAAGCAAAAATTGTGTCTTTGATATAAAATTACTTAAGAACTATTTCAAAATAACTTTGCATTCTTCTTCGGTGCATTCTTATTCTTTGCGTTGGTTTATAGATTATTCTGCTTCCGACCTGTTATCCAGGATGGTTGTATTGCAGGTTCCTAGAATTGCAAGAGATCAGGATTAAAGAAGCAAATGTAAGCAGGAATAGGATAGGACGGATTCTGACTGAACCCATCAGGAGTATAACTTTTGCCAGCAATAACGTGAAAATATATTTTAATAGATAGATACTTAGCTTTCTTTCCAGTGGCTCTGGAATAGTGAACAAAGACCTGGACTCAGCCTACAGTGGGAACATATGGTGCACTTCATTGCTGCTGCTTATTCTCTCATTTCTGTCCGGTAACATTTGTACATTTTGAAAAACATAAGTACAAGGAGAGCTGTACGAGGATTTTTCCTGTCAGTGTATGTTAAATGATTACCCTTAGTATGTGTTATAATGGGCTCAGATTTTAAATACAGATAGCATCATAAAATACTTTATTCTCGGTATTAAACCATGTGTGTATTCCTTTGGATGTAATTATGGTACTTATCAATGGAAATGTTAGGTAAACATGAAAGCCTTTGTTTCACTATAACCAGATTACAGCATTTTCTTATTAGAAACTTAGTAAGAGTCTATTTGTCTAGTTTAATTTAATTTTTGTTTGTTACAGAGTTCCCCAGATCATAGGGCTTTTAATCACAGCATATTGCCGCATATTTTGTTTTGAAAGGCTTTCATTGTGACAGTTGAATATTTCAGAGTCTGAATGCTTTAATCTTGATTTTTTTAACTAGAGTCAATACAATAGTCATTGCTTTCTATATTCATGCGTTCCTGATTAGGATTTTGGATTTTACTTTTGTAATGTACACAAAATTCCTTTCTGAAAAGAAATGGCTCAAAGGTATTCTCATAGCTTCAAGTTTAGTTCTACCAAGTGCTACTGTTGATAAGTTTAATATATCAGTGTATATTCCTCCTCTCCCACATTCTCACACACCAGAGGAATATATAGATAGACAAATCTTAGAAAAACTGCTACTTTTAGATTGTCCTCAAGCAGATCAGGTAAGTATTAGAAGCAGAAAAGAGCTTAAAAGAAAGAAAAAGCAACAGTAGCCACTAAACTTAGCAGCCACAGCAAAGATCAGTTTCTATCTTTGCTGCATCACTGGAGAATATATTAATCCACATAGCTGATGTGACCTTGTGAAAATGATTTGAGGAGAAAAACTACTAGGGCATTAGTGAAGCTTGGGAGGTTGTATATGCTCTTATTTATGATTAAGTATATTGTCCTGATTCAGAGTCTTAGATTATCGGGCTCTACTACTGATTAATATGGTGAAATGGAATACTTGCTGTCACCGGGTTATCTCCCTCCCCATGTGATAATAACAGTTAATTATAATACTGGCAATAAGTTCTTTCACAGTCTTTATTAAAACATCTTTTTGAAAGAGTTTTGTTGAGAATCAGTTAATAACCAAGCAAATGGGTAGAAGATGATATGTAGCAAACCAATTAAAATTCAGATGTACCTTTGAATCTGAGCTATGTAGGTAGGTCTTCTGCTCTAAGGTATCACAAGACTAGAATCTCATTAGGAATGAATGAGTTTGTGGTATTAAAGGGCCAAGTTTTCCTGTTTTCAAGATTTAGATCCTTTTAAGTATGTCAATGAAAGAGATTGGTTTCCTGTATCATTAAGGAGTGAAAAGACCCTGTTTTTTCGTGGGAGAAAATCATTGGCCATGTGTTACCTATAATATTCTTCACTCATTTTAATTGGTATTCACATTCCATCTCCAATAATCCAAAGACTTTTCTTGGTGTTGAGAAAGCACATTAATTTTATGCATTGTACTGCCCGTGTGAAAAGCATATTATTTATTGTGCTCCTAAGTTTTACTACAGATGTAAGGCTATTAGTGAATATATGATGAGAAAGAAGCAACACAGTGCAGAATATTTCTCTTGAACGGAAATTGCTCTGGAGATGATTGTTCTCTAACCAAAAGACTTGGTTAATTTCAAATTACACTATCTTTTGGACTTTTCTATAAATTTAAAATTCTAGTTCTAAGCCTATTAAGTAAAAATAATTGAGTAGCATGGATTTCTAACAGGAGGAGTCACTGATGCATGTGACACAAAAGAGCAATTCTTAAAGGTTCAAGATCAAATGATTTTGGTACAGATGAAAGACGAGATAGATATGAACAAAACTGCTTTAAAAAAGTACCCTTAACCGGAGAGGAAAAAGATTTGCTATTTTTTATTAAATGTTTGTAAGTGATTATATGGCCTTTCCCTCTCAATCATTAATTGCTACATCTATAGTTCAGACACTACTTTTCTACACTTACATGTTCACTGGAGTCAGACATTAATTCATTAGAATCTGAGAACACATATGTGTTATTAAAGCAGAAAACATTATGTATATTCACATCCAAGTGAAACATGATCATTTGGACAAAATTTTAAAAAGCAAAAACTTGAATGTTGTTTTATCCTTTAATAAGAGGTATTTGAACTAGACAATAAAGATGAATAAGAACCTATTTATTTACTTATTTAGGCAAATTCCTAAGGTTAAATCCTGCTAAGGGGATTTAGATTGTTATATTCAGATAAGAGTTTGCTTTGTTTTTTCAATCTTACCTCTAAGGTCTCTAGAATTTAGTTCTTTTTTTATGATTTTATTTATTTATTTATTCTCCTTAGGTATACATGATAGCAGAATGCATTTTGATTCATTGTACACAGATAGAGCACAACTTTTCATTTCTCTGGTTGTATGTGATGTAGAATCACAACATACGTGCAGTCATACATAAAGCTAGGGCTATGATGTCCATCATATTCCACCATCTTTACTATCCCTATGCCCCCTCCCCCCTGCCACCCCTGTGACCAAAGTTCCTCCATTTTTCCCATGTCCTCCCCCACATTATGGATCAGCATCCACTTATCAGAGAAAACATTTGGCATTTGGTTTTTTGGGATTGGCTTACTTCACTTTGCATGATATTCTCCAACTCCATTCATTTACCTGCAAATGCCATAATTTTGTTCTCTTTTATTATAGAATTTAATTCTTAAAGTTTGGGATTTGTGTTTTAGGTGACTAGATCATTAGCACATGAAGACCTTGTACTTCTTTTCTTTCTCCTGTTGATCCTTAGCACCTTATGTCATGCTGAGCATTAAGAATTTGCCTTGTAAAAACTTCATGAATTAGCATTATTGGCCAATACTTTTAAATGTACACATGAAGTACATATTTTGTACTTTGATACACAAGAGTCAGTGTACCTCACAGAATGATTACTGCGTATTAATTCTTCTGAGAATGTCTTTGTTCTAATTAGCTTTGCAGAAATGTTATTTAAGCCCAGTTTGATTTAGACTGTGTGGGCTGCAAAGACTTATCTACAGCCTTGGGTGCCAGGGTGTCTATAAATTCATCCCAGAGATAGGGAATATGGTTGAGTGGAAAGGGCCCTCCCACCAGAGGCACCTAAGTTCTGCATTTTATAGGCAAGGAAGCCCATGGCTCACCTCTATTTACCTTAAGTCCCTGGAGACACACCTTTGTTGATGTTTATCTTTAAAAATTTATTTCATTATATAAAAACTGAATTTGTTCTTGTTTTTCCATTTTTCTAACCACTGTCCCCCTACACTAAAAAAAGTAGCCATGCTAATTTTTTTAAACATGTATAGAGTTGGGCACTTATTGGGTTTTATTTGACATTCCAGAAACAAATTAATCTGATTTGTGTTAAAATTAAAAATTCAGTACGGTTTTTCTTTCATTACTTAACACCTGGACAATTCTAATTAGTTCTAAATAGTTCTTGGTAATGAAATTAATTACAGCAGGTATTTAACTGTCCTTTGCTCTGCTTTTTAATATTTTTACTAACATACTGATAGATGTAACTTATCTTGGATCTAATGATTACTCTTCCTTCTTTGTCTTCCTGTTCCTTTGGCATTATTCTTAATGGTTAGCACTATGCTTTGTGTCTTACTTGAGTTCATAATTGTCTTCCTGGTCAATAGATATTTAGTATTTATAAGTTTCCCTGACTTTATTTATGTTGAGAGCCTTACACAAATTCTGAACTTGGTAGTGGTAGCTGTTCAGCTATTTGGCAAGCAATTATGAAGAATCATTTTACAAACAAGAATAACTATAAAAAATCAATTTTTCTTAGACGAATGTTTTAGCATCAAATTCAGCCCTCTACCCACAACAGTTGCTAATATTAGAGCTAAATGTAAATATTGCTCTCTGTTGTTGGGTTTCTGAATGAATAGAGCAAATATTGTCATTAACTACAACCTTGCAAACCTCTAAAACAACCTTGTGTGTGTTTTAGATATGACTTTATTCACTGAATACCTTTTGCAGTATGCATGGTTCATTTTCTCTTCTTGCCTGTAGAATTCTGCTGTTTTAAAGATCTGCTTCTAAGTAACACTTCCCCCACACACACTTTCTGTGACTTTTTTCCCTAACATATAGAAATAGAGGACTTCCAGAAAAATAGATAAATGTAACATGGGGCTTTATCTTAACTACTATTTAACTCATCTTCAATGTTCTAATTTTAGTGACATGCTTGCTTTGGGGGTCTTATTAAGGCTTATTAAACCTGAATTACACCGTACTTATTATCTTTGAGCCCTGTCAGGGAAGGAATAGGTTTTGAGGCTTGGAATTAACTGTGTCCAGTGCTGTGTTTTGTACTATTTAACTAGTGAAGCTTGCCTGGCTCCTGAAGTTGCAGCCTCTGCTTTGGGGCCCCCTTCTGGTTTAGCCTGGGAAAGATTTCTGAGCGCCTCACAGCTCTTAATTTAGTGTGGCAAGGCCGGAGGTTGAAACTCACTTTGATTTAATAACCTTATTTTCCTAAGTGTATTGTTTTTCCAAGATACATTTGGTTCCAGAGTTACCAGTAACAGGAGCTCAAATATTATGACATGATTTCTAAAGCACAGTCTGACAATTCAATGAGTAGCTATCAACTCCCCTAACATCTTGGGTTTGTTCATTTACTTATTTATTTTTTAAATGGATCTTGAAGAGCTCACTGGAAAACTTCTGATATTTTACCCACTTTTTAGTTCTTTTGTAATGTTCTTGATAATCTAAATTTTGCTATTGTATTTGAGGTTTTCTTTTTAACCCTGTTGAACTTGAAGAGCTAGTTAATTTTATTGTTTTTTTCCCACCTCTTGATGGAATATTATAGATAGTATGTTAGGAAATGTAATTTTTGCCATTCTCTTGAGTGAAGTTATTAGAGCATTTAATTGTTGTGTACTTGACAAAGCAATTTAAAATTATTGAAACAATTAATGTTTTTTTTTTTTTTTTTTTTTTTTGGTACTAGGGATTGAACTCAGGGGCACTCGACCACTGAGCCACATCCCCAGCCCGATTTTGTGTTTTTATGTAGAGACAGGGTCTCACTGAGTTGCTTAGCACCTCGCCATTGCTGAGGCTGGCTTTGAACTCGCAATTCTCCTGTCTCAGCCTCCCTAAGTGCTGGGATTACAGGCTTGAGCCACCGCGCCCGGCTAACAATTAATGTTTTAAGGTATGTTCAACCTTGCAGTTAAGAAACCACAACATAGTATCCTAAATTGCTTACAGATATGAAGTCACTTATGTTTAAGGCAATTTAAATAGTATCTTTCATCATAAATTCTTCTACATATAATGCCAGATGAAATTTGTACAAAGCCATTATTCTTAGAGCTACATACCAATGGTTTAATATTTGCCTGGAGTAAATTAGAAAACAATTTTTTAAAAAATATGAGGTCTTAGGCATAAGATACATAAATTAAGACTGTCAGAAAAGTTCTTTTTTTCTGTATTTTAAATTTTCTGCTCTTTAATAAAAACCATAACTTAAAACTACAGAGGCCTAATAGCTACTCATGTTTTTAAAAATATAACAGATTAGTTAACATTTCTAACATAAAATCAAAGTTTTGTAAGAGATGGAAAAGAATCTTATCTAGAATTATCTTCAAAGCAAATTTGTATTCAAGTTATAAGGCCCAAAATGATTATCAATTAAAAATTAGTTTTTAAAATTGCATCAATTACAAGTGTTTTCAGTCACAAGATTTAGGCACTATGATATAAAACAATAGACATTTGTTTTTCTAGAACAGGCAGTCTAGAGGACAGTAGTCATTTGCTTTTTGGTTTGAGGCTCAACGTTGTCAGGGTGTTGTCCTCATGATTTCTGTCATGTTTGTTATAAGGCAGATGCTTCTGCTGATCAATTATCACATTCCAGTCTAGGAAGGGTGACAGCTGTGCTTGTTGAGTCTTTCTCTTTTAACCAGACAATACAAGTTTTCCCGAAGACTTCCAGAAAGCATCCTCTGTACACTTACTGGCCTATGTCCAATGGCATCCCCTAACTTGAAGAGATGTTCTGATAGCAAAGACTTCTGCCTCTGGTGAATGAAGCAGGGATAAAAGGTTTGAAAATAATTTTCTGGATAACTGTCAATAATTTCAGCCATACTATGATGATTAAAACTATGTTAATTTTAAATTTTATTCTTTCTCATTCTTACCAATTTGCTGCCCTTCCCCCAACTTTTTTCTTGGTATATTAGCAAAGCATAATCTTCCCACACCAAGTTTTCACTTACATGATTATAAGATTTCAAGTACCTGGGTAAAGGCAGTCCTCAAAGACAGGTGGTATCTTTGGTTTAAAAGCTATCTAGCCAATAGGTGCATCTACTACTTTTCCTGCAGTTCATTATGAACATTTTCACCAAAACTTGGTGAATTTGTTATAAATCTGTTTTAAATCTTAAAGAATTCAAGACTTTCTGAATAGACTGTATTTAAAAATACGGATCTAGGCAGGCACAGTGGGGCGCACATCTGTAATCCCACTGACTCAGGAGGTTGAGGCAGGAGGATCACAAATTTGAGGCCAGCTTCAGCAACTTAGCAGGACCCTGTCTCAAAATAATAAAAGTAAGAAAAGGGCTGGGATATACCTTAGTGGTAAAGGGTCTCTGGATTCAATCCCATGTACACACACACACACTCTAAAAGATATAGGTCTAATATAAATGAGATAAAAACTGAAAATTAGGATTCCTGTTAAGAAAATTTGCTTAGCTATCTGACAAAGCAAAATTAGCCCTTGTTCTCTAGTGGGAAACTCACTCTAAAAATTTGTCGCCCTAGTAAATGGTATTGTTATCCATTTCTAAAACGTGGAAAATATTATCAACATCTGTATAGTGATTACTACCTAAATTATGACTCATTCCATACACTGACACATCTTGGAAATACAGATTTGATGAAACATGATTCCTTGAGAGAAGAAATCTAGAAGAGAATATTGAAATGGAGAAAATGGGAACAAGTATACTGATTTTCCTCCTGCCTTAAAACACAAACAAACAAAAAACCCCTCATTATGAAAGACATTGACCAAAGAACTTTTGCTACATTGCAGTTTTCTTTGCATTTCCATAACAACATCTTTCTTGCCCAATTTTTAGTTTTCTACCACAGTCCCTTAATTAAGTGACTTTACTGAAAATCTTAAGTTCTTCTACAGTCTTTAGAAGGGTTGGGTGCTGTAGGGAGACAGCAAAATATATAAAGTTACTTACTGCTTGGCATAATCTTTTGTCAATATAGTTAACACAGACAATATAAGAGACATTTATGTAAGCATGACAACATTTGACTTACAACTATGTATTATAATAGTTACAATAGTAGAAGCCCAGAAGCAGAAGAAATGGATCTATGTGGTAATGAAGAGCATCCATGAAGAAGAATTAAGGCAGCGTGGTTATGTTGGTTAATTGCAGGCAATGGCAAACTATGGTTTGTGAGCACACAAACTTTATTTTTTGGAAATAAAGTTTCACTGAAACATAAAGATTTAGGTATTGTTTGCTTTCTTATGACAACAGTGGAGTTGAATCAAACAGCAACACAGTCCAGCCATTGGTATGAAGAATGGATGGCCCACAAGCCTAAAATATTTCCTGTGTGGCTATTTTTTTTTTCAAACATTTTACTTCTTTAATACATGTTTTTTTTTTTAAAGATAATGGATCTTTATTTATTTGTATGTGGTGCTGAGAATCGAACCCAGTGCTTCACGCATGCTAGGCAAGCGCTCTACCACTGAGCCACAACCCCAGCCTTTGTGTGGCTATTTTTAAAAAGTTGATCAATCACTGGTTGAGAGTATCAGCTCCACAGTCAGACAAAACTGGGTTTGGATTTTTGTTCTATAACTACTAGCTGTATGATATCGGATATGTTCCTTAAGCTTCCTAAACCTTGGTTTTGTAATATATAACTTGACTCAAAGGCTGTTTATGTTGATACAATGAGATTTCACATACCGTACAATACCCAGTATCTGGCAGTAATTAATGCTCATTAAATGCTATTTTATTAGATGTTTGATTTCATTTTATTATGGTTTATTATTTTAAGTGAGCTATAACTTTTGGTTCAAATGGAAATCTGAAGTTCAAATTTAACATCTCCCTCTTCATTCCCTTAAAATTAATGTACAGGAAACTAGAAAGTATATCATATAATTCTAAGATATTTTCAAGAGTTGCATAAAATATTTTATGGGGATAAAGAGATACATGTAAAAGTCAAGCAATCTAAGTATATGGAAAAGTAAACTTACAGTTTAAAGTATAGTTAATTAACACTGAACAAGATATTGAATATTATAGGAAATCATGCCAGTTAATTAAAACAATAAAATTAAGTTCCTTTCTTAGAACTTAGAGGAAAATCATACTTGAAAATAGATCACATTACTACCAATATTACAGAATAAAAATGATTACTAGGGAATATTATGAATATGTGGTAACAGATAACCTAGATTAAATGAACAAATTACTAGAATACAAACTACTGAAATAAATTTGAGTAATAGAAAATTTGAATACAAACCAAAAGAATGCTCAACAAAATATTAGCAAACCAAATTTAGCAATAATATACCGTGACTGAGGAAGATTTAATCCTGGAAAGGCATGTTGATTGAACATGAAGTTTAATCAGTGCACTGTTCCATATCAATATAATAGAAGACACATGATCATTTCAATAGATGAAAAATACCTGACAACATCCAAAATGTTTTTATGATGAAATATTTATTTAGCAAACTAGGAATAAAAAGGAACTTCTTCCAACTGTTAAATGACATCTATAGAAAGCTCTGCTAATATCATATTTAATGGTAAAGGCTAAATATTTTCCCTTAGGATCAAGAATAACCCAAGGATGCCTGTGCTTACAGTTCCATTTAATGTTTTACTGGAGGTTCTGGCCAAGGCAATTAGACAAGAAAAAGAAATTACCCAGATTGGAAAGAAAGAAGTAAATCTATATTCACATATAAAATGATCCGATATAGAGAAAATCCTAAGGAATACACACACACACACACACACACCTATTAGAACTAATACATGTAACAAGATTGCAGGATACAACATAATATAAAGAAATCATATTTCAACATTTTTATACACTAGCAGGGAACATTCAAAATGAAACTTTTCCAATATCCATTTGAATATCATTAAAAGAACAAAATACTTAGGAACAGATTTAACAAAAGAAATGTAAGACTTGTACACCAAAATCGTCAAATGATGTACAAAACATCACTGAACAAAAGAAAATCTAAAAATATGAAGACATCTCTTGTTTAGAGATTGGAACACTTACTACTATTAAGATGGCACTATTTTCCAAATAAATCTACAGATTCAGTGTATCAAAATATCAGTTGCCCTTTTTTCAGAAATTGACAAGTTAATCTCAAAAGTTATATAGTAATATAGGTAAGACAGGCATTTATGTACTAGGTGAATAGAACTGAGAGTCAAGAAGTTACCGGGGATTAGGCAGTGGTTTCTAAGTTATCACACCAAAGCACAGGTGACAAAATAGAAATAAATTGTAAACTAGTAGGATGACTTTGGAAAGCAGTATAGAGGTTCCTCAAAAGACTAGTGATGAAACCCTACCCTATGATCCAGCCATACCACTCCTAAGTATTTATCCTGAAGAATCAAAGTCAGCATACTATATAGAGATACATGCATTCCCAAGTTTATAGCAGCACAGTTCATAATAGCCAAGTTATGGAACAAACCTCAGTGTCTGTTGGCAGATAAATTAATAAAGAAAATGTGTTATATATACATGACGGAGTTTTATTCAGTCATAAAGAATGAAATTATGTCAGTTGCAGGAAAATAGAAGTAGGTTAAGCAAAATAACCCAAACTCAGAAAGTCAAGGGTTGTAAGTTTTCTTTTTTACGTAGAAGCTAGAAAGAAAAAAAGAGAGAGGTGGGATGGGATCTAGTCAAAATAGAAGGGAGACATTAGAATAGAGGAAGGGTACCAGGGTGGAGGAAAGGGGAGTTACTAGGGGACAAAATTGACCAAAGTATGTTTCTTGAAGCTGGGGATGTAGCACAGTGGTAGAGTTCATGCTTAGCGTGTGCACGGCCTTGTGTTCAATCCCCAGCACCACCAAAAAATAAAAAGGTTTTAAAAAGTTAAAATTAAATTGTGTTTCTTGCAAATAGCAATAAATAAATAAGTGGATTTTGTGAAATTTAAAACATTGCTGTTTCAAAGGACAAAATCAAGAAAAGGCAGAATAAAAGAAAGTATTTGCAAATCAAATATTTGAGAAGAGACTTGTATCCAAAATATATAAATAACCTTTACAACTCAAGAAGACAAATAACCCAATTAAAAATATGCAAAGAAATTGAACAGAAATTTTTTCTCCAAACAAGATATAAAAATGGCCAATAAGCACATGAAAAGATTCACAGCATCATTAGTCACTAGGGAAATGCAAAACAGCACAACACAGGAACTGCTTCACATCCATTAGGATGACTAAAGTAAAAAATGACAGTAACAAATACTGGCAAGGATTTGGAGATATTGAATCCTCAAATTCTTGGTGGGATTGTAAAATGATGCAGCCATTTTGGAAAATTTTGTCCGTTCCTCAAAGTGTTAAACACAGAGTTAGCATGTGACCTAGCAAATTCCTCTACAAAATACACACACATACACACACACACACACATACACACACACAGGAGAATCTGGAAAAGAAAAAACGTCTATTTAAAAACTTGTACATGAATGTTCGTAGTGGCATTACTCATAATAACCAAGAAGCAACCTAGAGTCCATCAACTGATAAATGGAAAAAGAAAATGTTGTATATCCATACAATGAAATATTATTTGACCCTTATTAAAAGGAATGAAATATTAATTGATACTACAATGATTACCATTGACAACATCCTAAGCAAAAATATCCAGTACAACAGTCACACTTGATGGTTTATTCTTTTTAGAATAAAAGAAATGTGATCAAAGCAAAAAATAAACTTTAAAATGACAACATGCTAAACAAAAAGATTGCAATTACTAACAGTTTTTTTTCCTTGTTGAAAAATAAAAACTACCATACAGTTGAAAAGAGAAAAAAAATAATCTAAACACTACCAGTGTAAAGAGAAAGGATTACAAAGGAATAATTTCCAAAGATAAATTACGGTGGCCATATTTGAATAAGACAAGATGAACTTCAAGACAAAAAACTTTAATATGATTTAAAGAGTAATTTATAATAGTAAAGCTATAATCTATAGTGAAGATTTAATAGACCTGAACTCATTTGTGCTGCTCATGTAAAATAAAAACAATCTAAAAAAGAAGTGTGAACATGATTTTCATGTCACATCTAGGAAAGGGAAAAAAGTAAATAAATATGAAAAGTCAAGAATAAAAAAGAATAAAAGTGAACTTCTAATGAAGTAGAGGAGATGACAGTGGCCCTGAAGTGATAGCAATGATGAAGCAGGTTCAAGAGAAATTTGAGGTATTACAGAATCATCAAGTTTTGTCCCTGAATTAGCTGCAGGTCCAAAGTAAGTCCACAGATAAAAGTGACTATGGGGGGATGGATTGTAAATGAACGCTATTTCTCCATAATCACCATCATTCTCTTCTGCATTATACTTTGCTAGTTTGGTCATTTGCCTCACTGACCTCCTTGGCCTTCGTACCTCGGTAGGCATTTGAATTTGTTACCCCAGAATGAAGTAAGGGAAGGAGTGCTGAAGGACTGAGAAAGTTGTGAGTCTAATCAATGAGAAACGAAAAAATAATTTTAGTAATTTAAAAACTACCATTTGTGTACACTTAAAGGTTAAAATGGCTAATTTTCTGTTGTATGATTTTGCCAAAATACAAAAAATGTTTTGAAACCTATGAAAATGTTAATTGTAAATCAACTGAGACTATCAGGCATTGAGCATTGAAATATGTTTGTATTAAAGGATTGTATTCATTCACTTGCATTCATTTAGTTTGCTTCATATTACACAAAAATGGATTATTAGACATTGATTGACCATTTTTTTAAAATTCTCCATTTGCTTTTAAATTAAGTTAGTCAGTTTTCATTAAAATAATCTTATTTCCTCTCCTTTCAGTCTTAATGTTTTTTTGTTTTGTTTTGGTTTTGCTTGTGTATTTGTTGCTCTAGTATACTTAATTTATTATCCTTCCTTTTGTGTTACCCTATTTAGAAAATTTTATATGTTGGTTCAACTCTTATGTCTTCTCTACCACAAAACATATTAAGACACCTATGCATTTTACTCTCATAAAAACACAGGATGCAGATAGCTAACTAGCATGAATTATGCATCACTGAGAACCATTAATCATATGTGACGTGGTACAGTAATTGCTATCTTTATATGAGTCGTGTGACTACAAAGGCTGATGAAAACTGTTAACCTAGTTTCATTTTAAATATAATAGTATACCAGTTGATATTTTAAATAATGTTTTCCTTTTTCCTCCCCTTCAGAATGACTTATAAATGAAACCTTTAACTGGAAGATTTCATTAATCAAATGGATCTGGAATTTCCAAGTGACACACCCTAGAACTCAGGAAGTAGGCTTCTAAATCCAGACAACTCTCTGCCTGAAAAATTCACTTTATTCATTAGTTAGTCCCTTAAACTTTAATACAGAAACTGATTACTTTTAATAAACTTTAATTTTTCAGTTTAATGCTATTTAATTTGTGCATTTAGACAAATTAACCATGATTCAGTGATATAAAACACAGATGAAAAGAGGAGGGAAGCAACCTATGGAAAAAGAAAAGATAGTTACTAAAGGGGGCATGTTCTGGTGGAGAAGTCCAGAGACACATGTGCCATGGGACTATAGATGGTACTTACTAGGTATTAGCTGGAAGATTGAGGGACAGGGCTACCAAGTTCAGAATGTGACATTCAGGCCAGACAAAGAGGACAAATTGTTATATTTTCACTTTTATGGGGAAAATAGTGGGTCATACATTTTCTTAAACATTTCCTGCCAGTCCTTCAAACACAAAGAAATCTTGGTGCTTAACAAGTAAATTTATAACTATTGGCAAAAACCCCACAAGGATGACTTACTCAGAGAAATTAAGAAACCAAAGCTTCACTTTTCCTATGTGTATAACTACATGTATATTTTACCCAAATATCTAAAAAACAGTTAAAGTTGAAATGTTTGTTTTCATGTGAATATGAAATGATTCAGTACACATTATGTAACGTTTCTCTTTTCCAAGTTGAATTCAGGCAGTTGTATGAGAAGTGTTATTTCAGCCATGCAGTTTGGCATGGAAAATAAGAACAAGATGACTGCACCAAAAATTAATGAAATAGAAGAGGCAGCCCTGAACAATGAGAGTTTGCAATCATGTGTTCCTGACACTTGTTTGTGAAGATAATTATTAATATGTGAAGCGATGAAAGGCTTTAAGAAGGTAGTGGGTGCTGTGTAGAGGGAAACTCAGAATATCTCGTTGTATTTCAAGACTGGATTTTTACTATGACCTAAGCACTGTGCTAGTTACATTTCACCTTAATTTGTCTAACAACTCTATGAGACAACTATAGTTGTAAATCTTCATTACATAGATGATAAAAATGAAGCATAGAAATTTATATTGTTCACCCCATGTACCACCCAAAGTACTAAATTGACATTTATTTCTAGCCACAACATGGTTCTGCAATATAATTGTTACTTCAAAAGTAACCAAAATCCTTGATATATTTCTACAAAATGGTTCCTAGTTACTACACAGTGTTTGTTAGTGCTTGCATTCTGCAATCACAAATTCTCTTGCATTCTTAAAATCTTTAAAATTAGAGTAGTTATAATGATAGATATGACCCCTTTAAAAATAACAAAATCAATATATAAAAATTCTCATTTTAGGTTAGGCATATTGGTGCATGCCTGTAATCCCAGTGACTCAAGAGGCTGAGGCAAAAAGATTACAAGCTTTAGGCCAGCCTGGGCAATTTAAAGAGACCTTGTCTTTAAGTCAGAAATATAAAAAGGGGTGGGTATGTAGCTCGATGTAGAGTGCACCCCATTTCAACTGGTTTCAATCTTCTGTATGGAGGAAGATGAATTTCTAATTTCAGACAAAACTGGAGAAGGTCCAGTGATGATACAAAAGAAAAAAAAATGCACTGAAAGGTTATTTTAAGTTAGGTGTCTTAAACTGACAACTTAGTAGCTCGAAATCCTTTTGCCTTACCTCATCACAACTGAATTGTGTTTAGCAAAGTTTATATTTTAGAAAAGCAAACATTTTTATAAAATAGCCATAGATTCCGCTACTCCTCCACTGGCCCAATTCACATATTCGTTTTATCTGCTAAGAGACTTCAAGACTTGAGTTTGTCAGAACTTTAGATTATGAGCCTCTTGGTAAATTTAATGTATACTATTGAATTATTTATATAACTCTTGGATTATGTCTGTTGGGCAAAATGAGGTTGACCAAATAATTATACAAAGTAATGCAAACTGTATTAGAAGAGTTTTTCAAAGCCTAGTTTCTATAAGTTAACAAGTAGTTGATTATCTCTATTAATTTCCTTTAAGTGTTTTTTTCTTCTCTAAAGAAAGAAGTAGGAAAGTAAACATTTTTCTTAAACCAGATAAAGAATTGGAGATGTGTAAAATTGCAGGTGCTTACTCTGCCTCATATGTAGATTTATTTTCAGGGAATAATATTAAGGTTTCAGCAGTCAGAACATGGTGATGGGGTGTCGATGGCATTTTCAAGCTGTCAGCTCCACTGTCAGGGTAAGACTAATTGGCAAGTGGTAATGCAGCATCCTGTATGATTTGTTCTAATATCTTTTCCAGTACATAAGGTAAGAAAGAAGTCTCTGATGCCAGCAAATGATTGCCCCTCATGTATTTAAGGACAACATTTTTAAGCTGTGTACTGTCCTGTAATATGAATAAATTTTGTTCCAATTGTGTTATATGAGTTTGTACAGGATAAAACTGACAATATTTGACTGCTTTGGAGCTACAAAGAAAAAAAAAAGGCAATTCGCATGGATCAAGCTAGCCCATTAGCTATTCTAACCTGTATAGTACTGTTCCAAACTGGAAAGGGAAGATCATTTTTGTCTCTCAACCCTACAAAGTCTTATTGGAATTTCCCAGAGCTTCACTATATGCCTTCTCTTTTCCTCACTCCCCAGGAAATCTCATCCATTCTGATAGCCTCAGTGTGCTCATACCTCCTCAAAATATCTATACCAATATATGTACTCTGACCTCTAACCTCGTTCATCCAATTACTTCCTTAGTTAACCAAGTAGATATTTCATAGGATGTTAGATTTATCTGTCTCAAACAAAATTTGTGATCCCTGTCTGGTCTCAATCTAACCTCCATCTCAAAGAAGTTCACCTCCACCCATTCAATTGCTCCACAAGAAAACTGGGAGCTATTTTGATTCACCCTTCCTGTCTGTTACATATGTCCCTTCCAGTCTGTCTCGCAAGTAAATATACCCAGAATCATCTCTATTGCAGACTTGCTGGTACCTATCTTCTTGCAATTTATTGTTGCAAAAATCACCCAATTTTCTTAGGCTTCGACTCTAGACTTTCTAGTTCCTGCCCTAGAAATGTAAGTTTCTTAAATTGCACTGCATTTAGAAGAAAAAAACAATATCCTTGCTGTCTAGAGTGCTCTGTACATCCTAGCCCCATACTTAAACCAGTCTCTTCTTTCCCTTTTTGTTCACTAAATTCTGTCAGTTTTTCATAATCACAAGTTCTTTCCTGCCCTCTGGCCTTTATATTGTTACCTTTTTCTGGAATACTGCTTTCTTTATTCTTATTTAAACTTCAACTCTCAGCTTCATTGTTACTTTCTCAGAGAGGTCTTCCCTAATCCTCTCTTCAACCTAAATTAGGACTCTGTTATTCCTTCAAGTACACATTGTTTTTTCTTTATTATAGTTGGCACAGTTTGGACTCACTCAGATGTGTACTCATTTATCTAATTTGTAAACTCCAAGCAAGGCCCTCGTCAGCATTGTCCACCACTGTGTCCAGTGCACAGTACCTGCTGTCTGCTTGAATTGGATCTTGGTGCTTGAGGAAAACCTGATTGTTTACAAGAGGTGACAAGGAGGGGCCTCTGGAAGTATGGTATGATATGTAGAACATGGGGTAGGATTCAAATCACATCTTCGTTTTGGATGATTTAACTTTTCTAAGCACTTAGTCTGTAAGCTTTTGGAAAGCAGATGCTTTGTCTATTTTGTTGACTGCTGTATCCCCAGTGCCTAGAAAAGTGCTTGATAAAACAGTACATGCTTAACAAATATTTGTTGAGTGGAATTGACTTATTTTCTCTTTTGTAAAGTTACTTTCTCTTGACACTGAGGAGGTAAGTAAAAGGAAATAGGGATATAGCTAAGTGGTAGAGTGCTTGCCTAGCACATGCAAGGCCTGAATTCAATACTCAGTAATCCAAAGAAGAAAATACAGGAAGTACCAGTACATAGCAGGTATTCAATAAATGACAGAAACCCTTTTTCAAAACACAAGTCTCACATTTTTTACAACAGTGATTTTCAAAAGCTCTGGGACCCCATGAAGATTAGAGATCGTGTAGAGGGACCAAAAAATTGGTACATTAGAATAATCTTTGTGCCCTTTTTATGATCACCTCACCTCCAGTATGTACTATAGATTAGATATTTTTGGTGAGGAATATATCTTTTTTTAAAATATTTTTTTTAGTTTTAGATGGACACAACATCTCTATTTTATTTATTATTTTTATGTGGTGCTGAGGATCGAACCCAGTGCCTCACACATGCGAGGCAAGCACTCTACCACTGAGCCACAACCCCAGCCCTGATGAGGAATATATCTTATTCTTCATTTGTACTAAGGCAGAGATTGAGAAATACATATCTAAATCTTACTTAGAACCAATGTTGCTAGAATAATAGCTAATAAATGGACTGTGTATCAGAAGATTGTCAATATCAGTAGGCTACAGTATACGTATTTTACACATACTTTCTTGCACTTCAGAAAACATGTATATATATACATACATATGTCTATATACTTTAAAAAGCATACACTTTATAAAATAAGATATATATCAGAAATCAATGTATATGATATATAAGAAATATGATGTGTGTATATGTACCTATGATAAACTGAAGTAATTCCATTGTGATACCACTGTCTTCAGATAAGAAATATCAACACATACTTGATTGAATGTTCCTCTGGGTTTATTACTTTGTATTTAATTGTAAAGACATTTTCTAGCCTGTAAGTTTTAGAAAGAGAAGAGAATAGATTCCTTACTCCCCAAATCATACGTTAACATTAGTTCAAGCTCCTTTTTCAAGGGAAATATTTATATTCCCAATGATGGCAGTTGGAAGAAACTGTTATGCCACATTTACCTTTGTTTCATCCAGTTTAAGAATTTGTGAGCTCTGCAATCATTTTTATATCAGTTAATTGGGCATAAAATCCAGGAGGGAGAAAGGAATGAGGGTTAGAATTACCACAGGATGTCACAAGTCCCAGAAATGGGTGAAGTGAGAATTCATCAACCAATTGAACCACACATTACAGGGAGACCTTGGGCTACAGAGATGCAACTTCAGCAGTCGGAAAAGATGAACATGCCTCTTAAAGCCCTCTCCTGGTCTATAATTGTAAAATGTTTACAAGCATTTTGATTGTTTTTGCAATTAAAATATTTAAGCAGGTGTTAGTGTCCTAATTGCTTCAATGAGGCATATATTTTTTAAATTACAGATTCTAGCAAAAAGCTATGCTTTCTTAACTGTATAGAGGCTGTTCAAATTTGAATATTTTAAATGTCAGCATAGAATATCATTAAGATTTATGATATCATTAATATCACTAAGCTAATTTATTTATTAGCTTTAAGGAAATCTACAGTGCAAAATCTGAAGTTACACATCTTTGGAACATACCAAAAGTATCATTAATTATATAAATCTATTAGAAGAAAAACTATGTCCGGTACAGCTGTATTCAAGAAGGAAAGGTCATTGAACACACCCTCATTCTTTGTTTGGTTACAGCATAACTCATTTTCAGGCTGCTGCTCTCTATAGGGCTCGCAGATTTGACCACCTAAGCTAAATCCTTTGTTTCCTTCCACTTCATGATTTCTCATCTTTGCTGATCTGCATGCCTCCCATGGAGTTCAGGGATGAACTATTTGTTTGCCTTCTCCAACCCAAAGTAGCTATTTGCTTTCCAGATTCCTACCAGCACTTTTTCTGTTACCTGATCATCTAGTTGGATTCCCCAAGTTATTTCTTTTCTTCCTTTCCTACTGTTCCCAAATATCTTTGATAACTCTTTCCTGCAGCCTCAGGCAGTTAAGACAATCTGTTGTCTGATCTGATACTTTCACAATATACTCATTCAACAAAGCCAATTTCTTCTTGACCTTTATTCTAATCTCTCAACAATCCCAACAGGTTACTGGGTCATATCCCTCACTATAAACATTAACCCATAACTTTATGTCTTTATTTCATACATTTATCTGTATAGAAAAAATAATGCATTTTAATCCATGATATATTTTAGGCTGATGGTTTGGAAGTACTTTCTAATTAAGAAAACATGAAAAAAAGGACATGTCATTATGATGATCGCTTTAACTTAACCTCTTTTTAGAGTAATTTCATATATGTATATGAAATGTAATGCATTTCTTTATTTTTATTTTTAGTCTGCATCATATCTTTACCTCTAATTTGGAAGAGGCAAATGATCAAAGATACTGGTAGGCTCAATATATTATAATCAATTTGTAAGTGAAAATTTTTATTAAAAAAATAAAACAAGAATCCAGACTACTTCAAAAAAAGTCCATTTTGACAAAGCTATACTTTGTAAAAAAGAAAAAAAAAAGGTTGTTTTACGTTTACAAACTGGGAGGTAGCAAACCAGGAGAAGCCCCTGGTTAGTAATGAAACCTTGTGTGGACTAATTTCACCAATTGTTCACACTTGGATTAGAGTATATGTAAAATGTGAATTTGATAAATAGTTTTGTCCTAGTTTTTCTAAAATAAAATAAATAAAATATTTTGGCATAGTTTTTAATTTTGGTTTTCACTCTGTTTTTTAGTTTCTTCTCTGAAATCTCTGAGATTCTTGTACTACTGAAGTAGTTTGATTTTAGGTGTAAAAAATATGCAAGCTGGGCACGGTGGTGCGCACCTTTAATCCCAGCATTTTGGGAGGCCAAGACAGGAGAATGGCAAGTTCAAGCCAACCTCAGCAACGGCAAGGTGCTATGCAACTTAGTGAGACTTCGTCTCTACATAAAACACAACAAAATAGGGATGCAGATGTGGCTCAGTGGTTGAGTACCCCTGAGTTCAATCCCTGATACCAAAAAAAAAAAAACATGCTGCTGATTTTCCAAAATTATTTATGTGGTCATCACTCCTGAGATGTGGCATCTTTCTTGTTTTGGAAAACGTAAGCATATGCCGCTTGCAAACGATATGGCACTCATAGCCATGAAAGCACTTTCTAGTCCACCACAATTATTTAGATTATTTGATTGCCATGAATCAAAAGAAGACCAAAAAACTGAGTAGAAGCTACAATATGTAACCAACTTTGTTGCTCAGATTTTAAAAATAATGTATTCTGAGTCTCAGCTGACTCTTCATTATGTTGCAAGTCTAAGCCACAGTGTGAAAAATAGTTGGTAGCTGTATGTAAATGAGGTTTTTTACTCATAGGGAATCAGCTCTGTGAGAGTCAGTGAGTATTCAAACAGCTACAAAAGATTTATTAAAGAGAGGAAAGTATATCCATTACTGACTAGGATATTTTGAGAGAAAGGCACATTGAACAGCAACCTTTTTATAATCGGGTTAGTTAATCACAGTATCAACTGACTTAGTGTTGGAAAGAATTTTAAAGATCAAAGACCAACCCTCTCATTTTTACTGATAAAACCCAGATTTTTTTCAAAGACCAGCCTTTTGAAAGGACCTTAGTTCCACTACACCGCAAGGTCACTGAAGAGTGTTTAATTGTTGTTCTTATACATGATGTTTTCACAGGAATTGGGAAACATTAAACATTCAAAATATAAGTCAGTGTTATAAATTAATAAATGAATCTATGAACAAATACATAGAGGAAAGAATGTGATCTATCTTATGTATAGGAGGTTATGTTGTACAAATCAAACTACAGGTTAATTTTTACCTATATTCCAAAAGTTCTCATTTTTTCAAGTAGCCTAGGCTGGTGATATCTTGTCTCTGTCTCTCTTTGTCTCTCTTTCTCTCAGATGGCCATTGAACTTATAATCATACATTGTACTGTTCTCTGCACATTCAGGAACAGGCACATAGATGTCCCTAAATGCCCTTCTTGCTAAATGCCCAATGGCCACATATCCAGCCGGATTATAAATGTCAGGATAATTCAACATCCTAAGTTTCTGTATCCCTGTGAGTCTTTTGTCTTCACTCTTGGATCAGCAGGTATCTAGATCCAGAGCACCATGTCCCCTGGTACCTCACACGTTTTCTTCTTTAGCGAACATTTTCATGTTTTCTTTCATGCCACATCTTCAAACAGACATTTCTTTGTATGGATTGATTTTTAGCCAAGCATTGATCTATGGGAGTTGAACCATCTGAAAAAACCATAACAAGTTTGGGACAGTTTGAAAAATAATGAGAAAAATGTGTTGCAATCCATACAATGAAATAAATGCCTATGAATCCAGAGTGACACACATAAATCATTTGAATATGTAAATAAATGGAAAGAAGGGATAGCTATTCTTTACAGTAGAATTATAGTTCGTGGACATGAGAAAATGATGAAAGTAGAAAAATCACAACTTGACAAATCACATTAATAATTGTTGCAGACAAGAATCGTCAATGAATATTTAAATTAGTGGCCAAAACTGTGATGAGAAACAGGATATTTACATAATCCTAAACTGCCACTCATAAGATACTTTTTCACAGACTGGAGGAAACTAATAATATCAACAGCTAAATGCAATGTGGGATCCTAGACAGAATCTAGGACCAAAAGAAGGACATTTTGTAATTTGCAAAACTTGCATAAATGATATAGATTAATTAATAATATTGCAACAATGTTGATTTCCTGATTTGATAATTGTGCATTAGTTAAAATAAATGCTAATATTTGGATAAGCTGAAAGAAAGATGTATGGACACTACTTTTTTCAACATCTTTGTAAGTCATATTTTCTTAAATTAAAATTTAAAATATTTTAAAACAAATTAGAAAGGCCATAACATTTTCTTATATTTGAATGGCTCTTTATAAAAGAAGTTTAAGAGAGGGACGTGGGGCTGGGGTGGTAATGCAGCTGGATGGTACAGCACTTGCCTAGCAAGCCCAAGGTCCTGGGTTCAATCCCCATCACCATAAATAAAAAAGAAAAATACGGAAAGATGCTTTTATAATCTAGACTTGACACAGGAAATAAATGCCAACCATTTTAGTCACTTGCCTAAGGAGCCACTTGGTCCCTTAGATTCCTCACTACAGAAGTCTGAGCCTCACTATTCTCATAATTATGAAGAAAATAGAGAAAATATTGTTAATCTCATTTTATGGAATTTGAAACTGAGTTCCAGCAAAAGTAAAAGATTTGACATGGATAACACAGGTTAATGAATGGTGGAGTTGGAAGTCAAGTCCGAGTTTTCTTAGTTGTAATTCAGTTTTCTTATTCATAGTCCAAAACCATAGTCGTTTCTCTCTTTTACTTGTTTAGAACTTAAGAATCAAAAATTTGTGTAGAATCTTCCAGTCAAAACACTGTACTGGTCTCTGTTGGTACAAAAAAGTATATGACTATAGTGTCATCTTCAGTGAGGTGAGTTTTAAAAGAAAAAAGTGGAAATTGGTCAGGGATTGTGCTCACGGAGCCTACAGAGAAGGCAGCAAAAGCACTTCAGAATTGTCCTTTTATTACTTATCTGTAAACATTTAGTGTCCTTCCACCACTGAAGGGCCACTTAGAGACTACTGTTTGGAAGTAAACTTTATTTTCCTCACATTAACTTTGCTCTGGGGATTGCTCTAGAATCTACTTAAAATTCTGCCTCACTCGCATGCTGAAATGAGTCTCGCTGCCCATGTGTCTCCATAGTCCAGCTGGCTGACCTCATGAGTTCCTCTGTGTGATCTTACCAATGTTGTGATGGTTTGAGTAGTACTAGGGCCTATTACCAGCTGGATAACTAATGTTAAGGGGAAATATGCCTGCTAGGCTTTACAACTCTAAGCATCACAGGCACCAGGGCAGAGGAAGGCAACTCACCAGAAAATAAGCATGGCATCCAATCCTCTGATACTCTGACTCTGGGTTGATGCTATCCCAGCTTAAATTCATAAGCTGGTGACAAGAGTTTTCACAATTTGGGGAGATGAGCTGCAACTCTAAAGTGTATGTGTATACATATATGTTTTAGTTAGCTTTTTTACTGCTGTGACTAAAGGACCCTACCAGAAAACTATAAAGGAGGAAAGGTTTATTAGAGGGCTTACAGTTTCAGAGGTCTTAGTCCATAGACAGCACACTCCATTCCTCAGGGCTTGAGGTGAGGCAAGACATCATGGTGGAAGAGTGTGGAAGAGGAAGCAGCTCACATGATGACCAGCAAGCAGTGAGAGACTCCACTTGGCCAGATACAAATATATTCCCCCAAACCGCACCCCAATTCCCACCTCCTCCAGCCACACTCTACCACTTCCGTTACCATTCAGTTAATCCCTATCAGGGGATTAATTCACTGACTGCGTTAAGACACTCACAAACCAATCATTTCTCCTCTGAATCTTCTTCCATTGTCTCACACATGAGCTTTTGGGGGACACCTCACATCCAAACCATAACAGTACATGTGTGTCTTACTTTTACAACACTTAACCTGTTTAAACTCTATGGATCATCTAAGTGGAACAACTCTCCTAAATTCATCTAATTAAGCCCAAGATTACACAGTGTAGATGATCTAAACTTGCCTTTTCTTCATTGGTTTCTCTTGTGTGTTCAGAGTAGCCTGTAAGGAAAATAAGTTCAACATCATGGAGATTTAAGGCATTAATATTTAAGATCCACTCATCACTACAATCCTGAAAATTATAGTATGGCCAAGGTTAGAAAGACCAGATGGTTATTCTTTGCAGGGCAGGTAGTTTGGGATCAGCTTTGTAATGTCATTTTGGTGGCAGGCATATGGAAAAAAATACACACCCACATTTGAATATGATTTAACACTCATAAAACAGCTTTTCCTGATGCACAATTAGGGCAGGTAATTTCTTTGTTCAAGAACTCTCTTCAATCTAACCTGGAGGGGAAGCACCTCACATCTGATTTACTCTGGTGTGATTTTTTGCTCTGAACCTGTCTTTATACCTTTGAATAACAGACTTGATACCTTTGAGATGCCCATTTTTGTTATGTTTGTCTGTGGCAAGACTAGCCACAGTGTTGCAAACTTTTGAGACTTTAAGAGTCCAAATAATAAGCAGAAAGTTCAATGATGGCAATTTCAGTTGGTTGGACCCAGTGGGGTGGGGTCGGGTGTGGTGGGGAATGGGGGAAGGGAAGGGAGATGGGAATGGAAAAGACAGTACAATGAATCTGACATAACTTTCCTATGTTCATATATGAGTACATGACCAGTGTAACTGCACATCATGTACAACCACAAGAATGGGAAGTTAGACTCCATTTATATATGATATATCAAAATATATCCTACTGTCATGTATAACTAAAAAGAACAAAAAAATGTAGAGAAAAATATAGGTTTCTATTTAATTGCTGATGCCCTTGTATAGTTTTTCTGTTAATAAAACTAAATTCCCAGTTGTATCAGTTTCCAATTGTATCACCAAATGTATTAATGCAAAAACTTTAAACCATGTTAACCTTACAGAATTGATTGATGACTGGTGAGAAATAACTTTATTATTTGACTTATGTATGTCTTTATGTAGGATGTTACCTTTCAACCATGATTACTCATTCTACATTAACCCTGTAATACTTGTATATTCTACTGATGCATTAATTTCATAAGACATTAGAGTGATTTCTGTTGCATAAATGATGGGTTTCATTGCTTGTAAAATGTGCTTCAACACACTCAATAATGTCTTCTTCAAACTTCTATTGCATTGATTACATCTGGCAGTCCCATATGGTGAAACTTAGTTACGACCTTTCCAATTAAATTACGGTTGGAAACCCACTTCTGGGGTACAGCTCAGCGATCTACTAAATTTCTCAGTGACATTCAGAACATGAAATAATTTTGAGAGAATAAATGTGCAATACAAGTGGGAAGAGAGGAGAAGGCTTTCAATCTGTATTAATTTATTTTTCAAAATTCATTACTTGTGCAATGTGTTTTCTAAGCTAATTCTAACCGAGGATGAGAAATGGCCTTGGCAAGAGTCTGTGCTTAAGATATTTCCATATGTTTAAGCAGAATGACCTAGTATGGTTCTTATATATGAGTAGAATGCCTTGAAAAATATTCTTAAGGCAGCTTCTCCAGACTTCCATTCAGCCTTGGCCTGAGCTAAATACCTACATCCTATATCACAGAGGAAAGGGACCCATCCAGCAATTTATGTAGTCTCCCACTACGCCATCTACCCACCTCAAAGCCTCAGAAGCTTTGTATTTTACCTTTTTTCCTGTTTCTATAGATATATTGTCTGTGCTTCTATCTAAGGCCAACTCCTCATCTGTATTCTCCCTCTCCTTTCCTCACTGCTCATGATTCCTCTCCTGCAATGCCCCGCTCTCCTAAATAATCAATTTCCCTCTCTACTAGAAAATTACTATGAGAAAACTAATATGCTGTTTTTTCTCTCATTTTAAACTAACAAATCCCTCTCTTGACTGCTCCATTTTCATCCAGCTCCTGCCCTATTTCTCTGTTCCCCAAAACAGCTGCCTTGGCTCAGTTTCTACATCTCTCTCCCTCATTCTTCCTGAGCTGGTTCTAATCAGGCTTTCAGTCTCTTCTGACCTTCTCCATTCCAGCTGTGCTGGCTCCTAGCTGCTCTTTGGAATGACTGACACACTGCTTCCTTAGCACTTGTATTTGCTAATCTTGGGCCTGTAAACCCAGACATGCAGGGCTTGCTTCCTCACCTTACTCCTAGAAGCCTCCTTTCAGAATTCACCAATTCAATGTCTTTTTCCTAATCTTAGTATTTAAAAATCCTGTGCTGCTTCTCACTCCCTCACTCTCTTGTCTCCTTTCACTGAGTACCAGGCCCTAGAATATTGACCACACTCTAATATGCTATGTAAGTTATTTTTTAAAAATGAGCTCCATTATAAAGGTTTGGAAGTTTAACAGACCAAACAGAAGTCTCCTTTCATAAACAAATTGAATATCCATGACAAGAAGGGGATATTGAAGGGAAGAAGCCTGACCAGTCCTGACCGACTTTGTTTACCAATTATGCACTGTGTACTCCTAGCCAGTCTACCCAAAATCTCTGAGTCTCACCTGACTCATGAGTTAAGTAAAGATAGTAAATGATGCCTAAATCATTAACTCAGCACAGACTTGGGCTAAGAAGTAGGTGAGACCCAGGTAGTTTTGAGCGAGGCAGATGTTGTTCCAGTCCTCATGGAGCTTCAATCTGGAAAGGGAATAGATATTAAACAATAATCCTGGACACAGATGTAAAAGTCATAGCTGCTAGATTGTAAAGGAATAGAGGAGCTGGCTTATATGGCACCTGATTGTAATTAATGCTCAGATGTTTTTTCCTCCTGCCCCATTCTCAGACCACCGTTGCCTTGTTTCAACCAATTTTACTAATAGGCATACTCTAGTTGATATCCTACCAACATGTTTGACAATTACCTGAAATATCCCTAAAAAATACAGCCAAATGAGGTCAATGTCTAGAATTTCTGATTCAAGAGTTTATTGATGTTGCCCCTAAACTTCACTTTACCCATCTGCTAGGAAATTCTTATGCAGAATTCACCAGACTACACACACTGAAAAGTGCTGATTTAGAGAAATAGTTTTATTATCCCCCTTTTTAATAACCGGTTATAAAAACATTTTAAAGCCATGTCATTCTGAATAAATTATGCTCTCCCAGAAGCCATTTAATCTAGGACTTTTGCCTCACATTAATGATATTAATGATCCATAGAGATCACATACTCACTATCTAATCATACTAGGTTCTAAATCTTAAAATAACTTGCCTCCCCCAAGGACCCCTTTTGTTGTCTGTGGCTTGATTGCAAAAAACACTTGAAGAGTTTTAAAATGCCATCAATTTTAATGGCTAAAAAGTACGGAACAGCAAAGAGAGCTGTGACCAAAAAGAAAATTGACCTCAGACAGCCTTTCTGCCACAGGCGCCGAGGATGTGAGCAACAGATGGTGCTGATGGCTGCAATTATTAAGCCATGCAGATTTAAATATGAACATAATTTCACTCTCTTAATATTATTATGTTAAGTCAAAGAATTTTGAAATATGGCATGTGGCCATGTTCTAAGGTCATAAACCCACAAAGTAAGTTAGATATTATTCAATCCAGAGTCATCAAAGAATAGAAAATCTGAATTGTGGGCTTAAAAACGAAAGCACATCAATGACAATGACTTTTTTCTTTTCTTTTTTCTTTTTTTTTTGTACCGAGGATTGAACTCAGGGTTACTCAAACACTGAGCCACATCCCCAGCCCTATTTTGTATTTTATTTAGACACACGGTCTCACTGAGTTGCTTAGTGCCTCGCCGTTCCTGAGGCTGGCTTTGAACTCACGATTCTCCTGTCTCAGCCTCCCAAAGTGCTGGGATTACAGGCATGCGCCACCGTGCCAGGCTTGTAATTGCTTTTTAACTGCAGTAATATAGTAGATAGATCCATGAAGAATCTTGTTTGAATTTTCTAGACAACTGAATCATATCCGACTAAACACTCAGTATTTTGCTTCAGATGGCTCACAGAGTTTATCTGACGATGTATTATGCACATCTTGCCAGAATCTACTGAGTGGAATAAGTTAATATGTTTAAAATATGTTTCAAGGGCATCATCGTGAATATCCATACCTGGACACTGCAGTAATACCATGATTATCATGGGAAATACACTTATAGTAGTGGTTCTAGGCTTTAAGGCTTTCTGTCAAGTCTACGTGGCTTGTCATTTGCTACAGACCAATATTTTTTAAGCCTTCTTCTTGAGTTCATTGTGCCTGTCTCCTAGAGCCCCTTCCTCTAACTTTTGTTTTTAATTGCTACAAATAGGAACCAAAACAAAATAAGCATATTTATTAAGATTGTACATAAACTAAAAGTACATATTCTGGGGTAGAAACCAAGGCCTGCCCCTCCGAGTTAACTATACAAGTTAAAATTTGTATCTTTATGGATTTTTATTATTGACTGTTCAAAGATCTTCAAGTTCTTGTTTATTCTGATTTATCACTTGCATTCTTATTAAAATCAATCATGTGATACGCTGATCTTTATATAGCTGAGATACAGCCATAACACCCAGACTGTAGAGATTACAGATATGTACTACAACTTTAAAGAAATGACTACCGTTTTGCCACCATCTGTTTTTCCCACAGGCCAAATAGCCTTTGAGTTATTCTCTAATGTTAAAAGTTTAAGTCTTAATATTGTATTTTATCAGTCTTACATGTGACTAGTGGTTATCAGTCTGATAAATGACTAGTGTTACTTTAGTGGAGTTTTATTTTTCCTAATAATTATAAATTTTCTATATTTAGAAATTAAAAACAAAACATTATATGTTCAAGAGCCATTTATAATGCCTTTTTGGTGAAGTATCTGTTCATATTCTTTGCCCACTTTTCTATACTATTTTTGTTGGTTTTATTGATTTATAGAGGTCCTTTGTTGACCTTTATCCTTTTGTAATTGAAGATTGAGTTTGTCACTATATTTTGAGTTTACTTATATGTTTTCTGCTGCATATATTTTTATATTAGGTCAGTTATATTTTTTAATCTTTCCTTTAATGGATGCTAGGTCTTTGTCAACTTTAGGCCTTCTCCAGTTCAACACTATATGCATGTGTGTTTGTGTGTATCAAATACATACATATATCATATATCTATATATGAAAAATATATAATATGTATATGTGTATATTTATATAAATATATAATACTATGATTATTATAATAAATACATTATCATCACATAATTATATATTATTATACATATATTATATAAACATGTATTTTAAAATTCCCATGATTTTCTCTGAGAATTATAATGTTTCACATTTTACTTTTAAAATCTATCCATCTGCAATTTATTTTGGTGTGAGATACAAAGTATGCACCTTCTTAAATTTGAAAATACATGGATTTCCTCTTCTCTCAATATCAGTTATACTAAATATCTGTCTGAACTCCCTGGTTTTAAATGCTAAATTTTATATACTTGTATTTTGACCCATCCTATTTTAATTATTATAACTTTTTAATGCATTTTACCTTCATATCATTATTCTTTTCCCCAGAATTTTCTTAGCTCTTATTGCAGCTAAACTATATGACATTTAGAGTTAGCTTGTATAATTTTTAAAATGTTACTATTTTTATTGAAATTGCATTAACTTTATAGAGTAGTATAGTGAGAACTGACATCTATACAATATTGAATATTCCTGTGTAAGAATGAAGTATCGATTTTCATTTATCCCAAGTTTTCCCTCAATTGTCTCATAATTGCTGTAAATGATTTTTATGGTTTGTTTCAACCAGGATTTGAATAATGTTTAGGCATTTCAATTGATTAATGTCTCCCAAATATCTTTTAATTCATCTCTTTCCCTGCTTCCCCAACTATCACAGCCCTTTCTTACCAGCTTTTGTTAAAATTGGACCAACTGTCTTGTGAATTTTTGTATTTTCTGGATCTTCCTGATGGTTCCTTTATATCTAATATGTGCATTTGTCCTTATTTTAGCAAGAACACTTCATAGGAGATGAAGTATTGTATTCTTTTTTTGTGCCTATTCTTCAGCATCATTTTAACTTTTCTTGCAGATAACACTTCCTTATTTCTTTTTAAGTGTATTCCTAGGGTTTTTAATGATATTACCTCTGTGGAGGGCAATTTGGCAGTATTTACAAAAATTAAAAGTACCTGTTTCTTTTGACCTAGCAATTTAACTTTTAGGAATTTATCCTGCAGAGATAATTGCACACCTGCGAAATGATATATTTCTAAAGTTACTCATTGCAGCATTATTTATAATATTAAAAGATTGCCATTGTTTAAATTTTCATTGGTAGGAGACCAATTACATAAATTATGGCACATCTGCACAGTGAAATGCTATCAAACCGGTAGCAAATTGGTGCAACCACTATGGAAAGCAGTATGGAGGAAGTTATTTATAGGAAATAGTCTCAACTTACATTGTTTATAAGACAAAAGAGCATGCATAGAATATACATTGCATTATTTTTACTGTAAGAAAAGGAGTAATATAGATGTTGTATATACATATGATATCTCTAAAAGATAACATTGATTAGTTTTACCTGGAGAAATTGACAGATGAGGGACAAGAGAGTCTGAGAAAGAAAACCTTTACTGTATGCTTTTTTAAATACCTCTTGAATTTTGTACTCTAAATGTTTTACCTATTAATTACTTTTAATTTAGAAAATGTAAGTACTGTAATAAATCAAAAAGTAGACTAAGATATCAATTAATATATTCTATATTTAAACTTGTAGCAATATTTGCCATAAGTAGGATCAGCATGTTAAAGGAAGTCAGATTTTATCCCCACATTGAAAGCTACTTCATCACTAGTAAGCCAAAGCTGAGTGGAACATCTGTGCATATGTCAGTGTGCACACACATGGAATTCCCCAGAGTCAGTCTGGCATAGGAAATTCCTGCATTAAATCAATAGAAGTGGAAGGATAATTTCTAAATCTCATATCCAATGGGGCCAGCAGGGCATAGTGAAATAGAATGGAATTTGAAGGCTTCAAACAAAAGTTCAGATACCCTAAATTTACTTGATTTTGATTTATTAATTTACAAAACAAGGTTATGTCAATCCATTTGTAGGCTTGTTATGAGAATTCACAATGATTTGCATTATGTCTAGAGATGCCTGGTCCATTATATTATTTTTGCAGCTCTAGAATTCCATGAACTAGTTTGTTCCTGAGGGAAAAACTGAAGTCAAAGGATGTATTTTATAGGGTTAGGGTTAGGGTTTCAAACTGCAAACACATATTTTCCTAGAATTTTATTAGCACTTCTAGATAGTCTAGCTCCTAGCTACCCACATGTAGACTCCATAGGCAGTACTAGAAATGAGAACAGATGACAAGGTACCCCATCCTATTTGAGTAGCCTGTCTTGTGCTTTGAATTGAGTTGACTTTCATTGTTTTTCTTAGTAGGATGATAAAACTGTATTTAAATATGGGTCTGATTCAGTGTAAAATCTAAGATGCTCATGGAAATCTGATAGCCATCATTCAGTCATTTTCTGCAGGACTAATTTTCTGTATACTTTTTTAAAGGTTAAGTCAAGAGAACTATTCCATTGTATTCTAATGTACTTGTAGACAGATCTCATCTTCAGAATAGTCTCTGACACATATCCTGGAATCATTAAAATAGTCTCTGAAATTTCTCTGACACAGCTAGATTTAAATTTTAAGAATGCTTAAGACACATGAGAAGCAAACCAAAAGTTAAAAAACCAAAAACCTCCTTTAACTACACTTAATTATGACTCTTCAGAGATCCCCCAGTGGTTAACTAAGAGGGAGAGCCATGCCATGTCTCCTAATAGTATGTCAAGGACCATGGATGCTGGCTGCTCACAATCTAAGATCCATAAACTATCCCTTCCATTCCACCTGTCCAGTGATGGGGAAAGCTTTATACTGGCGTGTGAGGAACTCCATAAGAGATAGTTTCCTGCCAGTGAGAACTGTTAGACTTGAATTAGATACAAAAGACAATAATTAAATCCATTTCTCTCCTGATCTCTGAAAATAGGGTGGTCAATTACCATTTTAAGTGCCTTACGGAGAAGTGCAATTCTTCTCCAACTTCTTTTTCCCTCCTCCCCAGCATTAACACTGGCTGACTTCCTTGACACATCTTTCTACACACTTTCTAAGGCTGTTACTATATTGTAAAAATGCTGTTCTGAAAATTACAGGGAAATACAACCAGAATACTTCCTCAGAACCTTTTTATATCAACTCATGTTCTACTTGTTTGCCCACACTCAGAAATAAAAATTACAAGTTGCCTTTTCCCAGCAAGGAAAAGGATGAGGAAACCAGGTTTTTTTTAGAAATTCCCCTATTACAACATGTATAAATAGCATTACCAGACAGGTATTTTCAGGTAGCATTAGCACAACACTACTCAGTGTCAGGGAAATTTCTTATTTTAAGTTTATGAGAGCTTTAAAAAGTAAAGAAATAAAATTATGTTTGACACATTCTTACTTCCATTTTTGCCACAGTCTGTAATTCTAAAAAAAGAATGTTTATACAATAATGTACATCGCTTAATTTCCTCAGGGTAAAGCAGTGTGAGCCATGAGTGTTTTTATGGTTAAGGAACAGGCACTTTATTTAGATCAGTGGTCTGTATCCAAGAGTTCTTTCTGTCATTGTTAACACTTCTACTACAAAGTGAGGAGAAGAGTTCTGGAGAAATTCATAATAATTTTTTCCCGATTTCTAAGTTAGCATGCATTATTTAAAACATCAAAACAATGGTAGGGAATATAAAATAGCAAAAGAGCATCTTAAAGTTCTAATCTTCAAAAACTAGGGACAGAACCACCATATGACCCAGCTATACTACTATTCGTTTTATATCCAAAACAATTAGAGTCAGCATGGGATAGAGATATGGGTAGCCCGTGTTTATAACAGAGCAATTCATAATAGCCAAGATAAGGAACCTGCCTAGGTGTCCATCAACAGATGAATGCATAAAGACAATGTGGCATATGTACACAATGGAGTTTCATTCAGCCATAAAGAAGAATGAAATTATGTCATTTGCAGGAAAATGGACAGAACTCGAGAACATTATATTAAGCAAAAAGGAGCCAGACTCAGAAAGTCAGGGGTCATATTTTTCTTTCATATGTGAAAGCTGGAGACATAAAATCAAAAACCAAAAAACCAGGCAGGGGGAATCTGATGAAAATGAAAAGGAGACCAGTAAAGGGACAAGGGGGAAGGAGGAGGTGAGGGAAGGGGAAGGTATAAGGGAATGAAATTGACCAAATTATCTAATGTGCATAAAAGAATATATAACAGTGAAGCCCACTATTATGTATCATAATGCACCACAAAAACTAATTTTTTAAAAAAAAATTCTACTCTTCAGCTTTTCATACAACAAATGCTCAGTAGGTAGCATGTGAAATGCTGATATTTGACTACTTTGACTTAAGAAAACGACCATTTCACAATATTCAAGCTAGTATTAACATCCTTCCATATTTAGTTGATGTCAGAATCCCATGAATCTGAACCCTCTTACTAAGAGAGTGCTCATCTTGGGAACATTTTGGTCATTAGACAAAATAAGAAAGTAGCTTTGCATGGCCTCAGTAGAAACTGGAGCCAAGCAAACCTAAGCATTTCACCTCAGGAGAGTTAAGGAAATGTCCTGAAACCCTCCCACATGATTTTATAATGTAAAATCACAGGTTACAGATAAGAGAGCCAAAAAGCAATAGCTGAGGCTGTGGTGGGGAGACACAGAATTCAAAACAGGAGAAGGAAGAGGAAGGGGAGAAAGTAGAAGGGGAAGAGGAGAAAGCTAGGGGCAGGGGAGAAGGAAAAGAAGGGAGAAGAAGAAAGAAGCACTTTTTAAATATAGCTGAGTGTACATAGCCAAGTGTAGTTTGATTTGGATCCTTTGTATATGGTCCTGTATACATCTTTCTTCTACTGGGATATTATTGTATTAAAATAGCATATTTGCGGTTCTGAATGTACATTAACAAGACAAATGTAAAAATGACTTGGAAGGCTATGAAAACCTTTGTGTAAGGATTTTTTTCTTTCACTTCATGAATTAAATAACCTCTCTGAAAATTTTACCTCATTCCCCAGTCCTCAGGACACACTGAAGTGTCATACGAATTACATGAATGATTGAAGATAAGTCAGACTACAACTCCCTCATTGGCAATATAATTGACAAGTAACCTTACATCGTGGGAAGTATTTTTAGATTTTCAGAAACAGGGTCAATTTTTTTAAATGTTATTATATAATCAACATTTTAATGATGAAAAATTAGAAAATCACTTTTTAAAAACTCAGATTGAAGATCTGAATATCTCTTTGAAAAACATAGACCTAACACACAAAAGAAAATGCCACAAGGCAGGATGCTTATGTCATCCAAGTTTATTCTATAAGCCTAGCACCTAGCACAGGGGCTGGCACATAGTTGGCAAGGATTAGTATTTACTGAATGAATGAATGGAGTAAATGAAATCTTAGGTATTACATTCACATTTGATTTTTTTTTTTTCCTTTGTTACTGGGGATTGAACTCAGGGGTACTTGACCACTGAGCCACATCCACAGCCCTATTTTGTGTTTTATTTAGAGACAGGGTCTCACTGAGTTGCTTAGTGCCTCGCCATTGCTGAGGCTGGCTTTGAACTCACGATTCACCTGGCTCAGCCTCCCGAAGTGCTGGGATTACAGACGTGCGCCACCATGCCTGACCACATTTGAGTATTTCTTAATTCATTAAATATGTTTTGTGCACAAGAACCTGTTCCGCAAAAAAAATTGCCTAATTTCTTACCTTACAAAATTAGGGGCTAGACAAGGTGTTTCCAGCATTAACATTCACATTCTTGTAAACAACCAAGCCAGACAGAGTCTGGGGAAGAGAGCAAAGGGTAGGGATCTCTTAAAACATTAATGGGTAAGTTAAGACCATTAATGCCTGGCTTGGTTCCAAAATGGCCGTGGATGACATGTGACTTTGATTGATGACCTTCACCCATTTCTCTGAAACTACTTCCTGAATTTGGCTTAGGGCTCCTCTGTCACTTGTTTAGCTCTTCTGACACAAATCCAAAGGAAGTCATTCATTGGCAAGTACTTATTTTCCCCAATTGTGCCAAAGAGAATTATTCATTACCATTTTATGGAAAGCCTAAATCACATTTCCAGTAGGACTGGGGACCTGCCAGTTCACTGGGCTTTGTTGACATTGATTTTATTTGTCCCAGTAATCACTTGCTTTAACCAAAGACTTTGAAATTCCAAAGGAGGTACTTTATCATTTGCAATCTCCTGAAAAATGGGAGTTTGATTTTTAAATAAAAACATCTTAGGTATAGAAACACGGTCGGTAAGGTTCATGCTCGTTATTTTTCTGTTTTTGTCTTAAATACTTGTGCTATGGACTCTTTGCTAAGACACAGTGTTACAAAAAGTTGATCTGTTTAGCCTCCTTCTAGTTCTGCCTTGTCTAATGCAGAAACCATTAACCATTTAAATTTAAACTAAATTTAAGTTAAAAAATTCAGTTCCTAGTAGCACTAGCCAGAATGCAAGTACCCAATAGCCACAAGTGGCTGGTGGCTACCTCATTGCATGTATGGGTAACATTTCTATCATTGCCAAAAATTTGGGGGGGGGGCAGCAATGAAGAATCCTCTTCTTGACTGAATGTTAGTCATGTTCCTCTGAGCCTTCTTCTCAACTAGGTCCTGCCTTTGACCTCTGCCCTGGGTCTGCTTATTTGGTTTCAGTAAGAATCCTTCAGAGTCATCTTACCAAGGGTCTACCAGCCTTGATCAAATCTCTCGCTCTCCATCTTTTATATCATCCTGGCCTTCCTCCAGCAAGATTCCTGTCAAGTTTGCTTGTGCAGAACCTACCTTGCTGCTAGTGTTTCCTTTGGGTCATTTTCCGTCCTCTAATCTCCATCCTTTTCCTTGGCTATAAATTCCCACTTGTTCTTGTATTTGGAGCTATGCTGTGAAACACCTACTGCAGTAGTCCCTCTTGACTATGTTGAACAAGTGTCATGAATACTTTTTTCTTTCTTTTTTTTTAAACCAGGGATTGAACTCAGGGGTACTCAACCACTGAGCCACACCCCCAGTCCTATTTGTGTTTTATGTCGAGACAGGGCTTCACTTAGTTGCTTAGTGCCTCACCATGGCTGAGGCTGGCTTTGAACTCGCGATTCTCCTATCTCAGCCTCCCCAAAGTGCTGGGATTACAGGCATGCGCCACCCTGCCTGGATACTTTTTTCTTTAACAATGTTAATCTAACTTTTTAAAGGACACAAAGTAATCAAGTATTTTAACTTTTAATTTTAGGAATTACTTATGGCTTAAGGTGAGAAAAGGATTGACCAGATAATTACTAGTTAACCTTCACTTACTGGATTAAAACAATTTCCGAAGAGGTTATGATAGTTATGAAATATTCTTGGAGGTTCAAAGCCCCTATTCCCCAATGGAAAAGATGTTACCACCCAGGGAGACTTCCAGGAAAACTCAAAGCTTCTTGGAAGCCTTACGCACTGCCAAAGAAAGGCAGACTTTTCTTCTAAGTCACAGTTCATCTTCATTCCAACTACTTTTCTGTTAATGCTGAGAAATCCAGACTTAATACATTAAACATCTAAAAAATCACTTAAAAAATTCTGGGGAATTATGCCACAACAAAATTTTCCTTGGTTGTGCTCCAATATTTCCAGGACTAGATTTGTTAGTCCCTAAATGAGCAGGCCATTAGGCACAACTTTCCTCTTGGATGCATGCAAAAAATACTCAAGAAATTTAGATCTGTAGTGCATGCAGCCAGTTCAGAGCAAGTGGCCATGTGATTAGTAAAATAATATTTTTGAAAGAAAAATGTTTAGCTTTAAGGATTAATAAAGTAGATGAAGGATAATTATTTTTTAAAGATTACAATCTTGACTTTCATACAAATATAAAATGACTACATGTTAAAAATTGCATTTATTTCATTAGTTAATGAGCATTAATTAACGAGAGAACTTACAAGATATTATGACCAATTTGGGAGAGAATCCACAAAGCAAACAAATATATATCAGGAATACCAAAATACATTTGCTTAATAGATACAAAACTGGTCAGTACCCAGAGGGAATTAATCAGTTACATTCCACACCACCATACATGTATGTTGTGTATTTTTATGCTCAAGAGACACTTATATCACTATCAGTCTTATACAAAGTTAGAGTTGTCCAAAATTCGAAGAAACATCCAAAACAAGAGTCAGCCTGGAAATGTATGTTTTAGATAATGCAACATTTTCCCTACAAGACATCTACTTATTAGCTTGGACTATATCTTTATGTTTTCTTTTTCTGGCAAATGAACTTTCTGTAAGTTCTGTAAGTATGTGATTGGTTCTGCCCTTTGGAGTTATTTGGCATTTTCCCAAAGCCAACCAAATAACTTTGGAGTTATCTGGCATTTTCCCAGGTTTGAGAGATACCCGAGGAGTTTTCCTCTTCTCCATTCAAAAGTACAGGAAAAAGAACATAGACGTGTATCTACCGAAAATTGCAAGTCATGGAAAGGATCACAGTGAGCTTGCTGGGTGGGCAGAGAGAGAGACAAAAGAAAAGGAAGCAAGGTTTAAACTTTGTGTCATAGGGAGATTCAGATTTTACCTCTGAGGGTTTGATAATTGAGTCTGAAGAAAAAGACCAATAATAGATTAACAGGAGAAAACCCATAACAAAATTTGTTAATGTGAATAAGCATGGGAGCCACATAAAGCATAGGAACTCAGAGGGGCCAGATGATTGAGCTTAACCCTTGCCCTAACCCTAACCCTCTTTTTTTTTTTTTTTTTTTTTTTTTGGTGCAGGGGATTGAGCTCAGGGGTACTCAACCACTGAGCCACATCCCCAGCCTTATTTTGTCTTTTATGTAGAGACAGGGTCTCACTGAGTTGCTTGGCGCCTCACAGTTGCTGAGGCTGGCTTTGAACTCACGATTCTCCTGTCTCAGCCTCCTAATAACCCTCTTTTTAAGGAGAAGAGATTTGGGGAATGTAGGCTGTTTAGAGGAATCGTACATAATCTTTGACGAAATGAATTGACCCAAGAAACAGCAATTAGCTTGTCAGCAATTCCTTTTGGGATTTGAATGCTACACAGAGATAATATGTTGTGATAAAGTCTGTCCAGGTATGGTTACATTCCTCAACCTTCTTTCCTGAGACTCTGAAATGTCAGAGAGAAAGTGGAGGGCCCTGTGTTTTCCCTGGTGGTCCTGTTTAGGGTGGATGAGGGAATGTCAGAATAAAGACTGTTCCAGCACCTGCTGCCCTCGGAGTACCTATAATTTAAAATAAACAGCATAACAGAGTACTGTATTCTGGGTATTGTTTTCTAAGATGTTAACAATCACAGAATTAAGCCCTTTGTGCAGTTCCTTATTTCCTTGGTTCTGGCCAATTGGTTTTAACAGATATCTTGATTTAATAACAGCTTTTTTGGGGAAAGAAAATTTTAAAGGGGAAAAAATGTACACTTCTTTAAAAAGACAATAACGGAGTGTATTTATTCATACTATAGTATATTGCCCTTTCGATAAGTAAAGATTTAAATCTAAGCCTTCACATTCCTCTGAATCACTTCTGTTCATTTATCATGCATATCACATGATCATTTCACAATGCATTTTCTGATTGAAACCTATTTAGTGCTTTTTGATTGAGGGAATTGTAAAGCATTTCAAAGAATGTTGGAATTCTCTACATTTCCACTTGATTATTTGAGTAGTCTATCCCCACATTCCTACCCTCCACACACACTTAAACTTAATTACATACCTAAAATGTTACAGGTAATTTTGAAAGTTAGGAAGTTTACAACAATTTAGCACCTACCAAAGTCTTTAGCATAGCATACACACATACCTTCCCTGCCTTTGATAGCAACAGGATTTATTCTGAGAGATTTGGCAAATTCTGCTTTTAGCTGTACTGCTTGGCATCTAACAAACAGTTCTTTTGTATATATCCCAAGGACAAGAGACTTATCTACTTGAACAGATTTATCTGTTTGCACATGTCGTCTATTCTTGGGTCCTTTGTAAAGCATTTGGTTGTTACTTTGCAAGAAAATTGGTTTGTTCATTTTTTGATGGTGGATATTTTCTTCACTTACAGTACATTTATATCCTCCAGTGCCCTTTCCGTTCTTCTCTGCATACCCAGAATGCCCTTTTGAGGACAATTCCAGATTCAAGTTTAGGGGAAAACAGCTATGCCAAGCAGCACCAGAAGAAATAAGTCCACTGAGGGAACAAGAATTAACAAGTAGCTTCAAGTTCACACTTGCCCCAGCTGTGACATCTGCATAAGAAATGACAGCTATGTCACAGCTTGGCTCTCTGCCTGAGGACTGGCTGGTTTCTTAAGATTTGTTCCAATTTCAAAACAGTTAAGCTTGAGGTAGATGAAGAACACAATGCATGTTTCAAGAAGAAAATTTGCTAAACTACAGATTACTAAAATACAGATTTTTTCATAAGATGGTGCCTTTTCTGTTTTTGGACAATTTCAAATTTTCCATCTTCGTTGCTGATAATCTAATTTAATCCTTTCTCTTAGGAAGACAGGAAACAAAGGCTTAGAGATTTCAACTTGTTGCAAATGTTCTTGTGAAGCTAATACTAACAAGAATTAGCACAGAGGTTCCCAAGCACTGTTTTCCAAATACTCATGATAAAGTTTTCACCAATCTAAAGCAAAGTGAAAAAAAAAAAAAAAAAGAATAGTGAAATTCATTAATTCAAATATATTAGCTTTAAAGGGCTATCATTTTCATTTTGAAATGTTTATTCTTTCGTGTGATTGTAAGAGACTTTGTTGTTGTTGGGGTTTTGCTGTGGCTGTTGTTGGTTTGTTTTTGCCCCCACTCCAATACCTTCAAAATCAATAGAAATTTAGCAACCCTGTGTTAGGTTCTTTCAATATTTTTAAGATATTAAAAAATTACTAATCCTCTGCATGCAAAAGTCTGAAAATTAACAGACTACAGGAGGTAGTTCTAAGATAGGGTTCTTTGTGTGAAGCTCTTATTTCCTATATTTTCCCCGCAAAGGAAGGGACATTCTTCAGCCAGTTTTCTCAGCTGTTAAAGAGTACCTCCACTTCTTCTTTGACTTACAATTATGAAAACAGTTTTTAAAATTTGAAATAATTGAATTGTTAAAAAAATCAATAAGATGCATTTGTAAATAAAAATGGTTATTTTTCTTTTCAATACTGGGAATCAAACCTACAACTTTGTGCATGCAAGGCAATGTTCTACCACTGAGCTATATCCCCAGCCTCAATCTCCTTACAAATAAGATTACTTCCCAAAGATATTTTCTTAAAGTATCTTTTTTATAATACTGGTTTTAGTCTTTGGTTTCTCATACTTCAATTACGAGAAGATTTAATTCCCTGGTTTAATGAAGTGTTTCCTAAAATAATATACACTTACACACATGCACACAATCAACCCCTACCACAGACATCAGGCAGGAGAAATAAAAGAATTAATGGTAGTTTATTCATAGCTCAATTGTTTTTTTCTTTTCTACTACTGCAGCATGATCTACTCCTATTCTGGTACTGTAGTCCCTTGTGATTTTTATAAAAAGCCATTTTATTCACTTGCTTGAAAATAATAAATTTCCAACGTAAGCCTCCATGTAAGAGAAGCTCATTTGAGAACGTATTGATTATTATGATTAATAGTGAGGCCCTGACGTTTTGTAGATTGATGTTAATACAGTAATCTTTGAGTGCCACTTTTGTGACCATTCAAGGTGGTGTACCTGTTGTTAATGCATTACTTGTTCAGCCATTGTTTTGTGCCAGGGCTGGTGACAATACCACTTTGTCCTGTGGGAAAGCTGGCCTCACACTCAATAAGGAAACACTTTATCAAAGGGGAAAAATTGGAAATGAGCCACTACCTAGGGCCTCAGATTAAATTAACCTCAAGAACTCAGAAGCTGCAGCGACTCTTATTGTTCCTTCTGATGCAGCATCTTGTGCTTTAATATCTGTGCTGTATTAATTTAAAAAATATTGATTTGGCACCTACTATGTATAATGCAGTATGTGCTTATTCCGATTAGCCTAAGATATAAAAGATGAATACCTTCTATTTTTGCCCTCAATAAACCCAGGAAAAGAGATGATACATATATAGAATTATCTTTAACAGCAGGAAGCAGTGATGTGTGTTGTTGCAGACAGAGAGATAAAAAAATGTGCTGAGATTTCAGAGGAAGGGGAAGTTGCAGTTTTACCTGAAGGGCCAGGAGGGTATTCATGAAGGAGGTAAAATTGGAACAGAATCTTGTGGAATGGTTAGGATTTGAACATATGGAACTGGGTTGGGGTAATTTTAGAAAAGAAAAAAAAAACTACATAAACCAGCAACAAGAGAGAGAAACTCTGAGATATATTTTGCACAGAGGAGTCTTGCTAGAGTTGCAGGATCCACGAGCAAGAGTAGTGGATAGAAAGTTATGGTGGGTCACAGTGCAAAGAAAGTTCAAGACTACAGATGTTAGACTTCCATCTACAGCCATAAGGGAGCTTGGGAGGTTTTGTAAATAAAGTAATAACCTGGCGATATGGTATTAAGACAATTGATCTGGAGGCTATTGATATATTGGATTGAAGACGGTAGTAACCAAGGATTTAAAGAATGGAAACCAGTAGCATAATCCTTGAGAATGCATTAGGAGCAAGAACCACTATTGTGGCCATGGGCTAAGAGTAGGAGGCACCAGGGATGCAGTATGGAATAAATATTGACAATCCATGAGAGAGAAAGAGATGCAGAAGAGTCAAAGACTGTTATTGTAAGGAAATAAGTGAGTTTGATGAACAAGATAAGAGCTATCTTGAGCTATCTTTTATGCAAAGAACCCACAAGAGTTGAAGAATAAATATCCCATGGACAATTAGCAATGTATATCAGAAATAAATATAAAAATAAAGCCAGAAACAGAATTATACTTTTGGGGAGGAGGAAGATAATCTGAATAGATATCATAGTTGAATTATCTTTGTTTTGAGTTTTTAGTGGTTTATTATTTCCTGTTGCTAATTAAGGAACAGAGAAGAGAGTAGGGCCAGGGTTAGATCCATGGGAACTTCTACACTCACAAAGGAGAACATGGAAAGGAAACCCCACTCCTAGCCAAAAAGGACCTGCAAGCACTCAGGAGTAATCAGAGGCAACAGAGGTTCAGGGAGCCAACAACCACGTGTGGGTAGGTGGGCTCAGAAAGGCTGTGCCAGGCTAGCAGAGGTAATTTTGCCTGAAACCTAGAAATTTGGCCTTGAATGGAGGGAGGCTTAGTTAACTATGGCCAAAAATGTACATTTCCAAAGCAGAGTTCTTTCAGTCTTTACCAAAATGTTTCCTGGCATGAACTGCCACTGCTATTTCATAGCCTCGGGCTTCTAATATCCTAGCAGAACATGTTATCAGTAGACTGCTGCTCACTGCCCTGGAAGAGCCCTCTCTAACAAACATAATGGGTGCTTTTTCTAGGAGTCCTCTAGAAGCCTGAAGACACTTTAGTGGTTTTGACATCAGTATTCCTCCCCCAGAAAGGGAAAACTGCACAGCTGCAGGTCCAGCAAACACTGCTTCTTTCTGCATCTGGACCATCTGCTGTAGACCAGGGTTTCTTAATCTGAGGCCACTGAATATCCTGGCCAATATAATTTTCAGTTATCCATGTGCATGCATTTTTCTGAAGAGTTGATTTACCTCTCTCCTGGTTCTTAAAAGATCTCTTTTCTTAAAAAGGTAAGAACCACTACACTCTTGCACAATGGTGTGAGTTTCCTAAGGACAAAAGCCTATATATTTTATATATTTTCATATGTTCATGTTACCTCTGTGATCTTGGCTGAATTCATAGATAATGGTGCTATATTAGAAGGGCCAACAGCAATGATAAAATACTCATCTTAGTTGTATAGCCTCTTTTTTGACTTGGCAAGTATACCTACGAAATGTATTTTCTCATAATGATGTCCACCATTAGTAAAACTTGTAGCATAAAATGAGTAGTTCACACATACATTTTTTTTCCATGACAGCAGAAAGCATTTTGATTCATTGCATACAAATGGAACACAAATTTCATTTCTCTGGTTGTACATGATGTAGAGTCACACCATATGAACAGTCATACCTGTACTTAGGGCAATGATGTCCATCTCATTCTACCATCTTTCCTGCTCCCATCTCCTTTCCCCTCCTCTTTCAACCAAAGTTCCTCCGTTCTTCCCATGTTCCTTCCTCCCATTATGGATCATCATCCACTTATCAGAGAGACATTTGGTTTTTTGGGATTGGCTTACTTCACTTAGCATGATAGTCCCCAACTCCATCCATTTACCTGAAAATGCCATAATTTTATTCTCTTTTAATGTTGAGTAATATTCTATTGTGTATTTATACCATTCTTTATTCATTCATCTATTGAAGGGCATCTAGGTTGGTTCCACAGTTTAGCTATTGTGAATTGAGCTCCTATAAACATTGAAGTGGCTGTGTCACTATAGTATGCTATTTTTAAGTCCTTTGGGTGTAGACCGAGGAGTGGGATAGCTGGGTCAAATGGTGGTTCCATTCCAAGTTTTCTAAGGAATCTCCATACTGCTTTCCAGATTAGTTGTACCAATTTGCAATCCCACCAGCAATGTATGAGTGTGCCTTTTCCCCCACATCCTTACCAACACTTAATATTGTTTGTATTCTTGATAACTGCCATTCTGACTGGCCTGAGATAAAATCTTAGAGTAGTTTTGATTTGCATTTCTCTAATTTCTAGAGACGTTGAACATTTTTCATATATTTGTTGATCAATTATATATCTTCTGAGAAATGCCTGTTCGGCTCCTTAGCCCATTTATTGATTGGGTTGTTTGTTTTTTGGTGTTAAGTTTTTTGAGTTCTATATATATCCTGGAGATTAGTGTTCTATCTGATGTACATGTGGCAAAAATTTGTTCCCAAAATATATGCTCTCTCATCACCTTGTTGATTGTTTCTTTTACTGAGAAGAAGCTTTTTAATTTGGATCCATCCCATTTATTGATTCTCGATTTTATTTCTTGTGATTTAGGAGTCTTGTTAAGGAAGTTGAAGCCTAATCCGATGTGATGAAGGTTTTTCCTCTATTAGGTGCAGAGTCTCTGGTCTAATTCACACATACATTTTTTTCATTTATTTCTTTGATAGTTTTATGAAGTAGGGACTAATACTTTGATTACACAAATGAGGAAGCAAAGGCTTGAGAGAATGCATGTGACTTGTTGAAGGTTATACAGCATGATATCAGACCTAGGACTTAAATCCAAGTCTTGTTCTCCAAGTCTTATATCTTCCTGTTTACCCAAACACTAGAGAAGGAGTTTAGTGGTTGAGGCACCATCAGAGTGACTTGAGCTTCAGTCCGGGCTCTACAACTTCATATGATATTGGCCAAGTTCCTAACATCTCTAAGACTGCATTTCCTTTTACAAAATGGGGGCAATAAGAGTTCCTTCTTAAAGGACGATTACAAAGTTTAAATAAGATAAATTCTGTAAATATGTGGCAAATATTAACTATGATTATCTCATGATATACTCATTTATACATGAAAATGACTATAAATATATGATAGGCCTACCTTTGTTTTCTGGAATGTATTGATTGGTCATAGATTGTTTTTTGTTTTTTTATGAAGAAACTATTTTTAATAGCCTGAAATATGAGCTCATCTTAAAGGCAGTAGTTTCCAAATAACTGTATTATTGACTAACAGAAACAACTGTCATATAATTAATTTAGTTTCTTTGTTTTATACTAGATAACATTAAATGAATAATGAGGCCTAGGTTTGGGCCTCAGCAAACATGGTATACTATAGTGATTAAGATGATGGGCTTTTGAATCTGACTGGATTTGAGTTCCACTAAGTAGCATTATAATCTATGCACTAAATACCAAGTATGTCTTAAGTCCTTTCATAACTTACAGGAGTACTTGTTAAATTTCCTCCTGAATCCGGAGAGAGAAAGGTCCATCTATTCTATGCTTACCTGATGTGGTCCTGGAGTTTCCTGGAGCACAAAAAGAAATGAGAGTACTTCAGCAGCTGCAGCCTTCCAGTGGTGGTGGGCTCTTAGCACCTGGCTTCTGTCCCAGTGCTATAGCCTGCCCTGTCCCAGTAGCAGCCACCCCATCAGCAGCAGGGGTTGTAAGAGTCCATATTGACTCATGCCTTTATAAACAAGCCAGGATTATTCAGATCTAAATATGTAAGCAGGGATGTAGGGGTTAGAGGAGAGGTCCTTGGGGAAAATAAATAAATAAATAGATGCTTCTAACTTGAAAATGTGAAGGACTTATAAATTGACTAGGCAGTTCTCTGAAATTGGAATTACAAAAATTACAGGACTGATTAGGATCTTCTGATGCAAAATACCGTTGGAAATGAACTGTTCTTCAGTTAAATGTGTATGCACTCTCATTTGATTAATGGAGACTGTTAATGCTGAATCCTAATTAAAATGCAGTTTTCTTAATGTGTTTATTCAATAGCAGTTTATGTTTTGTTTTAATGATGAGTTTCAAAAGTGATCACGAGTAAATAAGTTACTTAATTATTTGAATAAACAGTTTTGCTTTCCAGATGCCTGCAGTAACAGAGTGAGAGAATATAAGGAAAGAGGGGATCTTGTCCCAGTGTGTGATGGTCAGGCTGTTTGTGGAGAGACAGGGCTTCTGGAATACTGGCATGTTGAGAGGCAAAATAGGACTCAGAAGGATCGGGGAATAATGCTTTCTTTTCCCAAGGGAAACTGGGACCTTGACGCCCTTCAGTTTGGTTCAAGAATTGTCTAATCCTGATTGTTAGAAATATTCATTTCAAAAACAACTACCAGCTGGTTGGTATGAGCTGAAATGGTAACATAAGCCTGAGTATAAAAGGACAATTTTTTTGTTTTGGTACTGAGGATTGAACTCAGAGGTACTCAACCACTGAGCCATATTCCCAGCCCTATTTTGTGTTTTACTTAGAGACAGAGTCTCACTGAGTTGCTAAGTGCCTCGCCATTGATGAGGCTGGCTTTGAACTCATGATTCTCTGGTCTCAGCCTCCCAAAGTGCTGGGATTACAGGCGTGTGCCACTGCACTGGGTTTATAAAAGGACAATTTTGTAGCAAGAATTCAACTTTATTCTCAACTTTGGCAGAAGGTTCCTCCCTGCCCAAAGATTGCACTGAAAACAGCAGCCTCATAGGAAGCCAGCAGGTGAGGAACAACTCACAAGGTTGTGCTGAGTCTGCTCCTTCTCTGTCTGGGTTATCACTTTCTGTGAGCTCTGCAGCCCGGGCAGAGTAAGCTGAGTCTTGTGGCAGGTGTGTGTCTAATCTCCTACCGTCAACTGGTAACCCAGGTGTAAAGTGTATTAATTTAATAAATTGTAGTGAATGGGTAAAGCAACATTTTCAAATGCCGATTTTCACTAGCTTATACCAAGCCCTATCAACATCTTTGGGATTTCATTACCCTTATCCTAGAACTACGTACTCTATTAGAAGCTACGGTAAGTTGGTTCAAAATCATGATCAAAATATGTGGTGAGGCTATGAAGTTATTAAACTAGCCTCACCAAGCATGACTTTAGGATTACTTGTATATGTATTTTTACTTACTCTTAACCTCATGAAGAAGCATAGTTATCTTCTTCCTGGAAGAATCCTCAGAACTTAGCAATGTTATTTGTTTATTTGAATATTAATTGAATTGTTAGAGGTAGGACTTTCAAGGTTGGGGGTTTAACTTAGTGGTGGAGCATGTTGCTTGGAATGCATGAGGTCCTGGGTTCAATTTCCAGCACCCAAAAAAGAAAAAAGAAAAAGGAGGACTTCCCAACACATCCTTTAATGAGGCTTTTTTTTGGTAGAGTTATTAATACTGTGTATGTTTAGAAATGTTTGGCTCACTTTAGAAATTTGCCAAGAAATAATCTCTTATATATTTACCTTATAGTCTATTGCTTTGAGATAATTGGCAATTAATATGCAAATTCTTGTTTTCTAGGCTTGAACCTATTCCAGCATGGCTTTCCTTGGACTATTCTCTTTGCTGGTTCTATACAGTATGGTGGTAGGGGCCACTTTCTCTGAAGAAACCATTGCTGAGTTGTCAGTGAATATGTATAACCATCTTCGAGTCACTGGGGAAGATGAAAATATTCTCTTCTCTCCATTGAGTATTGCCCTTGCAATGGGAATGATGGAACTTGGTGCTCAGGGGTCCACTCTGAAGGAAATCCGCCATTCAATGGGATATGACAGCCTGAAAAACGGTAAGTGCTTAGGTTTGATGTCTCAAGATGGTTTGGCTTTAACTTTGAATTCAGTTATGTTGTCCTATGTCGGAGGCAGCAGTGTTTACTCAGGGCAAGAAATGATCTCATAAGATGATATGGCTGGCGAAACAAGAAAGATTAATTTGTTAATTCCTGACTCCATCTTGGCTGAGTGAATCTAGGGAAATTATTTCTTTTCAAAATTATTATCATTTAAAAAACCCCAAAGTAGTAAACAAAAACAAAAATAATTCTGGAGTTTCCAGTCTAGAGAGAAAGGCCAGTATACATCAATTATGTTACAAAGAAATGAAAAAGTGACAACTGTGGTTTTCTGAGAATATCAGACATTTTTGCTTAAAATCAGCTTTATCCTTACTGTATAAATAATGATAAATTTTTTGAAATACTATATTATTATTAAAATTACATGTATTTGAGAACATTTCTAGCCAAAAGATATTTTATAATCATTTTGATATGCTATATGATTTCTATTTTAAGGCTTCTAGTGTACATGTGAATTAATTCATTAGAAAGTTAAGAACTAAAACAATTTCCAATAGATTTTCTAGTCATGAGATTTAAAAAGTCTAGTGAGAGTAAAATGTAAAGGAATATCTTGAATTTTAAACTAGATAATTAAACTTAGTTCTTTCTGATAATTTCAAAATAAAATAAGACTAATTTAATGAGAATAACCTGAGTAACTGAGAGAAAAAAATAAACCCTCTTACTTTGTAGATTCTAGCAAGATAATGAAATGTAAAATAATATCAGTTGATAATATTAAGCTGCGTAAAGTTAATTTGAATACCCAGAAATGATACAAGCATTAGAACCACTTTATCATTGCCAATATAAGTATCCTGCTGTTTTTCTCTTGGGTCCCTGTTCTCTTAATGTCCCTTGCTGGGTTGTAATGTTCTTTTGCTCTCCTTGATCTTTTGCCATATTTGTTCTACTAACAAACTTGTCCTTTGTCATCTTGCAGGAGAAGAATTTTCTTTTTTGAAGGATTTTTCTAACATGGTAGCTGCCGAAGAGAGCCAATATGTGATGAAAATTGCCAATTCCCTCTTTGTGCAAAATGGATTTCATATCAATGATGAGTTTTTGCAAATGATGAAAAAATACTTTAATGCAGAAGTAAATCATGTGGACTTCAGTCAAAATGTAGCAGTGGCCAACCACATCAATAAGTGGGTGGAAAATAACACAAATAGTATGTTCTTTCTTTCTCTAATAGCTTAGTTTTAAGCATTTTTTTACTTCTGAAAATATTAGTCCGCTCACTCCTTTCACATTTTTTAGCATTGAGTTGGGTATGTAATGACAATTTTGTGTAGACTATGGTCCATTTTAGAAATACTGCTTATGAATGAACATTTAAGGAAGAAGTTAGATCTTTAGGCAAGGTAAAGCGTTTGGGTGTTAATCACTTGAAACGGGGGCTCTTATTGATGGGTTTCTGAATAATAATGGTAACTACTATGTGGAATGTTGCTTGAGCTGACTAATAAATAATTCCTAGATAGAATGGCAGTGGTTACTCTTAACAATAGGATTAAAAGAGAATTAGAGAGTTAAAATCAGATTTTAAAGATGTTTACTGGCTTTTGAACCACAGAACTTAATTGATAATAAAAAATTTTGAGTAGCATTTATTTTTTAAAAAGCACTGGGTTCAGAGCCAGGTGTGGAGGCGCATGCCTATAATCCCAGAGGCTCCAGAGGCTGAGACAAAAGAATCACGAGTTCAAAGCCAGCCTCAGCAATGGCGAGGCGCTAAGCAAGTCAGTGAGACTCTGTCTCTAAATAAAATACAAAATACGGCTGGGGATGTGGCTCAGTAGTTGAGCCACATCCTGAGTTCAATCCCCGGTACCAAGAAAAAAAAAAAAAAAAGGGCTGGGGTTCAATTCTAAGCACCCCATAAAATATAAATAAATATTTGTGTGTTTTTTTTAAGCAGCTCAATTTTAGCTGGAAATTAGGAAAAGATACATTTGATTTTAAATTTCATTGCTAATTCTTATTTTGAAATGTATTTGAGATTTCCAGGTTTTTCATATTTTACCATTTTATTTTCCAATTTTACCTGCAAAAAAAATGAGATTAAAATCTAAAAAGTAAGACTAATTAAAAGTAGGTTAGCTGTTCATTAAATAAATTCCCCAAATAATGGTAATCTAAAATTTTATGTTGGAACAAAAAAACCTTAATCAGATACCTTGAATGTCATAATTCACAAAATGCTCAGACATCCTCTACATCTTCTAGCTTAAGAAACTTTGGTCCTGTTTTTCAACAAGGAGATTAAAATGTAGAATAAAAGATATGCATTTTTAGAGGGTTTTTTTTTTTTTTTGCATTCAGAGAATAAAATCAAGAATAATAACCTACCTGCAAAAGGTTGAATTATTAAAATCTGTCTGTTTTCAAACTCTTTTAGACACATTTAGCAAATAGCAAAGACCCAAAATAGATTTGAGCATTTCAAAAGTTAGAAAATAATGCATCATGAGTTACATTGACTTTCACTCATTTGATGTCACCTCATCAAATGCAATTGTTGCATTGGCAAGAAGATGTCCAATATTCTCAGGGGGAAAGTTTGAATTGGATAGCATTTAATCAACTATTTACCAATACATTTAGAAATATTTGAGTGCTTATTTTGTGTTAAGAATGTCATGTGCATTATTGCAACTAGAAAGCAGAGAAGCCTAAGATTCTATTGTATGTAATTCTGTAGTTTATGTATCAAGATGATACTCAGTGATAGGTAGCACTGTTAGGTAGCACTTAATTGCTCATTCTATAATCACATGTATGTGTAATATTTTTTCCTTTGAAATATACTTTTTATTTTTTATTTTAAATTTAGTATATATTTTTTATGGACCACTCTATCAGTTAGTGGATTGAAAATCTTTTGATACCCCCTCCAATTTTCAACTTAACATGAATTTTCATCTGTTTGTTTTTCTCTAAATAGATCTGCTAAAAGATTTGGTGTCCCCAAGGGATTTTGATGCTGCCACTCATCTGGCCCTCATCAATGCTGTCTATTTCAAAGGGAACTGGAAGTCACAATTTAGACCTGAAAATACTAGAACCTTTTCCTTCACTAAAGATGATGAAAGTGAAGTCCAGATTCCAATGATGTATCAACAAGGAGAATTTTATTATGGTAAAACATTTTGGTTTTTTCCTTTTTTCTTGCAGCATATTGACAAATTTCTAAGAAAGAGCATGAAATATTCATTACTCAAACTCTTTGTTGATCTAATTTGGGCTACAATTCAGTTTCCTTGGCTGCATTTTCAAAGGCTTGTAATTAGATCTTGAGTGAATATCATATGCATTGACAGTTTTCCAATATGTTTCTTTAATTTACAAAGCTAATCACACCTGCCGAGTGGGCTTTATTCATCCAAAAAAATATGGCATTGTGCAAAAATGTTCTGATTTATTCTATAAATCACTGACTTGGGGATGGTTTTAGTATACTGTGTGATTCACTAAAAATATATATTTTTTTCTTTTGGTACTGGAGATTGAACTCAGGGGTACTCGACCACTGAGCCACATCCCCAGCCCTATTTTGTGTTTTATGTAGAGACAGGGTCTCACTGAGTTGCTTAGTGCCTTGCCATGGCTGAGGCGGCTTTGAACTCATGATTCTCCTGTCTCAGCCTCCCTAAGTGCTGGGATTACAGGCTTGCGCCACCGCTTTTTGATTTAAAAGCATTCTTTTCACACAAGAACTTTTCTATTCCTTTAAAATTTTGATTTTAAAGGAGTGTGTGTGTGTGTGTGTGTGTGTGTGTGTGTGTGTATGCATGTGCAGACATAATTGTTCCTTCATAGTTTCAATTATTGAGAGTCTACAATTTGTGGTACAAAGATATCATTCAAACTCTTTGGCATTATTTTTGAAGATGCTTTACTTTACTCTTCAGAAGTTTAGAGTATTTTTTTCTTCATATGTACTAAATTGAATTATAATAATTTGTTAAGTCATAAGCAGAAATGTATTTTAAGCCAAATATGTTAGAATAGTTTATTCTATTTCAGAATGTAGAATATAGTCAATATATGAAATAAATAAAAATTTTAAAAATAGTATATGAAAGAGCAATACCCATTTATATGAAAATCAGAATGTTTAGTTTGATGTCTAAAAATCCTACATCCACTATAGGAAAATATTTATAACAAAAGCATTGCACTTATTTTTGAAAATGAAGAAAGTTTAAAGCAGTGGGACAGAAGTTTTGTTTTTGTTTTTAAAGATTTTTTAAAGCCCAAGTGATTTGGCTAAGTTCATAGAATACAAAGCCAGTTTACCTCATTTACCTAATTGGGAGATCTTAATCATAGTAAGTACACTAGATGACTCTTGAAGGATGCTTAGATTTCATTTCAGCTGTGGATCCTTGGCCTTAAAACGTGTAATTGTGGTGATATCAGAGTACCATGTATTTCAAAGTCAAGTTTTCCATTTTTTGAAAATAGGCAGATATTGGTAAATGTGATTTGTGTCCAACTTGGAACCAAGACTTTGTTTTTCTCACCAGAATTTTCATCAGTGCTAATGATACTCTTTAAATATTGAAAAATCTTATTAAAAAATAAGTCTAGAGAATATGTTGTAACTATGTGAAATAATTCTGGGGATTTTAAAATTAAATAAATCTTACAGGACTGAGGAATCATTTATATTTCAGGGTATATTTTCAAATGAACCTTTTTCAGATGCCAGAATTTCTTATTTCATACACACTAGAACAAGAAAGTTATAACAAATTAAATTTTTTTTTTAATATGGGTCTTTTATGATCTTTCTTTCCTTTCTTAGGGGAATTTAGTGATGGCTCCAATGAAGCTGGTGGTATCTACCAAGTCCTAGAAATACCATATGAGGGAGATGAGATAAGCATGATGCTGGTACTCTCCAGGCAGGAAGTTCCACTGGCCACTCTGGAGCCATTGGTCAAAGCACAGCTGATTGAAGAATGGGCAAACTCTGTGAAGAAGCAAAAAGTGGAAGTATATCTTCCCAGGTGAGGGGCTCCTATGTGATTCTTCCCACAGCATGCAGGGAGGACTATCAAGAAAGGTAGAAAAACTCTTGCCACTGTTTTTTGAATTTTTAAGTGTCCTCCTCTCTCTCCTCCCCCACCTCTTTCTTCTTTTCCTCCTGCTCTCTCAAATTCTTTTGTACTCAAACGGTGGTGCTCAGAGACATACGTTCAGTACAATATACCAAGACCTAGATTCAAATATGTTTCAATATCCTTAGCTTCATTCTAGAAGATATTTTCAAGCAATTGTTTCTAAATTTTATTTGCTTTGACAATCTTTTGTAAATTGTTATTAAAGTTGCTAGGTGCTGAAATAAAACCATAAATAAGCAAGAAGAAACAACTCTGCTCAAAATCCTGCAGAGCTGGGGTTGTGACTCAGTGGTAGAGCACTTGCCTAGCATGTGTGAAGCACTGGGTTTGATTCTCAGCACCACATTTAAATAAATTAAATAAAGGTCCATCAAAAACTAATAAAAATATTTTTTTAAAAAATCCTTCCTATGGCTGAAAGAATAAGATCCATGCTACTGGAATATCCTATCATTCACTCCATCTGCCTCACCTCTGACCACTCCACACATCAACATTTTGTAGCATGTTCTATCTATGTGCTTGTAGTTTTGCCTCATGCATCATGTCCTTTTCATGTCTGAGTCTCCATTTATTTGCATTGACCTAAATGTCCTGACATTTCTTTGCCCCAAATTGTTTATTTCGGCTTCAGGATCAACTTGGACACAGTTCCTCCAGAAAGGCTTCCTTGAAGTGCCTGTTGGAGCGGGTGATGCTCACTCTTGCTTACTTTTGCACCCCCGTGTTATTATCTGTTTTCATCTCACAGTAACATTACCTTTTGTGAGTCTTGCTTTCCTTCCATGATTTAAGAGTAGAGCCAGTTTCCTGTCCCATGATAGGGACATGGCAAGTGAAAATATTCCATTTTTGAATACCTTAAAACTTAGTAGGACATCTACATCAGTTACCACCTACAACCTATCTATAGATATAATATGTATATTTAGACTAGAAAGCAAGACACACCAATATATAACAGATCAGTCTGTGTGTATGTGGCAGCATAGTTCTAACACTCATTCCAAATAAAGAAAATTGCTCAAATGTGTTCATATATGAATATTAAAAGGTAGTAAACAAGACAATAATATTAAAGCTGAATTATTAAAACTCATTCATTCATATTTATTCTGATTTTAGGAATTTTTATTTAAAAGTTATGTCTTAGGTAAATGCCTATTTTTCCAAAAACTTAGTTGGATTTGTGTGTGTGTGTGTGTGTGTGTATGTTAAGGAGATCTATTTGAAACTGCAGATATTTTTGGCTAGAAATTTATGTTTTATATTCATAATCTACCCAAACATAATATATAGCCATGCATATCATTGTCTGCTTATTAAAAAGGTAATAACAACCCAAATTGCTCAATTATTTTATTTTTGGCTAGGAGATTAATATGCATCATTTTTCATGACATAGTTTTCTTTTTTTATTAGAGCTTTTGAGTTATACATAGTAGCTGGGTTCATCCTGACAAACTCATATATGCATGGGAATTGATTTCATTTCATGATCATCACCCTTTTCCCTTCCTATCCTCCTTCCCCTCCCATATTCATCTTACTCCACTCTGCTAGACTTTCTTTCGCTTGTCTGTTTATTTGTATTTGATTGCTTCTTTCTACCTGTGCATAAAAATGAAGTTCCTTGTGGTATATTTATATATGCACATACATGATTTTTAGAGAATTCATTCTGCATTGCCTCCCCTTACCTATTCCTTCACTCTGTCTCTCAGTTTCTTTTTTCTACATTACTGATCTTCCCTTTATGTTATCCTATCCTTTGCAACCCCTTTATTTTATTCTAGCTTCTGCATATAAGAGAAAATTTAATTTTTGAATTTCTGGGTTTGGCTTAACTTTATTTAGCATGATATTCTTTATTTCCACCTATTTACCCATAAATGCCATAATTTCATTCTTTTATTATGGCTGAGTAGAACTTCATTATATATATCTCACAATTTCTTAATCCATTCATCTATTGATGAATACTTGGGTTGATTTCCATAATTTAGTTATTGTGAATTGTGCTGCCATAAACATTGAGGTGGCTATATCACTGTAGTATGCCGATTTTAGATCTTTTGGGAAAATATCAAGGAGTGGGATAGCAGGGTCATTTCGTAGTTCCATCCTTGGTTTTCTGAGTAATTTCCATACTGATTTCCAGTGTGGTTGTACTAGTCTGAAGTCCTACTAAGAATGTACAAGTGTACTTTGTTCCCCATGACCTTGCCAGCATTTATTATTGTCTGTATTTTTGATCATTGACATTCTGACTGGAGTGAGATGAAATCTTAGTGCAGTTTTGATTTGCATTTCCTTGATTGCTAAAGATGTTGAAAAATATATGTTAGTTGTCCATTTGTGTTTCTAATTTTTAAGAAGTTTCTGTTTAGTTCTTTTGCCCATTTATTGACTGGGTTATTTGTGGGGTTTTTTATTATTATTATTTGTTCATTTTTTAGTGTTAAATTTTTTGAGTTCTTTTTATATTCTGGATATTAGTCCCTTATTGGAGGAGTGGCTGACCAAGAATTTCTCCTTTTCTGTGACTTTCTTTTCATGCTCTTCCTCATTTCCTTTGCTATGCAGAAGATTTTTAGTTTAATGGCATCCCATTTATTGATTCATAGTTTTATTTCTTGTGCTTCAGGGGTCTTATTATAGAAGCTGGTGCCAGCATCTGCCATCATTTTTTTTTTTTTTTTTTGAGATTATTGTGAATGGAATGGTTGGCCTGATTTCTTCCTTGGCTGAATCACTGTTGTAGTATAGGAAAGCTATTTATTTGGGGATATTGATCTTATATCCTGCTACTTTGCTAAATTCATTTATAAGCTCTAGAATTCTTCTGGTGGAGTTTTTGTTTGGGGAGGAATTGTCTTTTAAATGTAGGATTATGTCATCAGCAAAGAGAGATAGTTTGAGTTCTCTTTTCCTATGTGTATCCCTTTGATTTCCCTTTCTTGTTTGATCACTCTGGCTAATGTTTCAAGGACTGTATTGAATAGGAGTGGTGAGAGTGGACAGCATTGTCTTGTTCCTATTATAGAAGAAATGCTTTTAGTTTTTCTCTATTCATTATGACGTTGGCTTTGGGTTTGTCATAAATAGCTATTATGGTTTGGATGTGAGGTGTCCCCAGAAAGGTCACATGTGAGACAATGCAAGAAGGTTCAGAGGAGAAATTATTGGATTGTAAGAGTCTTAATTCAATCAGTGCCATAATCCCCTGATAGGGATTAATTGAGGATTAATTGAATTGGTAGGGTGTGGCTGGAGGTGGTGGGAATTGAGGAGTGACTTTAGTGTATATATTTATATCTGGAGAGTAGAGTCTTTCTCTCTGCTTCCGGTCACCATGATGTGAGCTGCTTCCCTCTCCATGATGTTCAGCCTCATCCCGAGCCCCGAGAAATGGAGCCAGCCTTCTATGGACTAAGACTTCTGAAACCATGAGCCCTCAAATAAACTTTTCCTTCCTATAGTTGTTCTGGTCAGATCCTTTAGTCACAGCAGCAAAAAACAATGGCCTTGGTCTGGGATTGTGGCTCAGTGGTAGAGTGCTTGCCTCGCATGTGTGAGACACTGGGTTCAATCCTCAGCACCACATTAAATAAATAAAATAAAGATATTGTGTTCATCTACAACTAAAAATAAAAATATTTTTTAAAAGAGAAAGCAATGGCCTTTACAATGTTGAGGTAAATTCTGAATGGGTGCTGGATTTTATCAAAGGCTTTTGCTGCATCTTTTGAGATGATAATTTGATTCTTGTCCTTAATTCTGTCTAAGTGGTGAGTTATATTTATTGATTTGCATATGTTGAACCAACAATGCCTCCCTGGAATTAAACCTCCTTGATTATGATATATTATCTTTTTGATGTTTCTGAATGCAGTTTGCTAATATTTTATTAAGAATTTTTGCATCTGTGTTCATTGGGGATATTGGTCTGCAGTTTTCTTTCCCTGATGCATCTTTCATTTTGGCATCAGGATTATACTGGCTTATAGAATGTATTTGGGAATGTCCCCTCCCTTTCAATTTTATGGAATAATTTGAGAAAGACTGGTGTCAGTTCTTCTGTAAAGGTCTGGAAGAAGTCAGCTGAGAATCCATATAGTCTTGGGCTTTTATTTTGGAAGGCTTTTAATTGCTGTTCCAATTTGATTACTTGATATTGGTTTGTTTAGCTTTTCTGTATCTTCCTGATTCAGTTTGTGCAATTCAGATATATCTAGAAATGTGTCAATATGACAATAGGTTTATATAGAAAGATTTCACTGTGATTCTATTTTCAAGGAGAAGTAGTCAGTGAATATTTAACAAAGCCAATTTTGCAAGTATAGGATTGACTTTAACATACTTAATGTATAAACAATGTATCTTAATTCCAAAGAACAATATTCTTAATTCAATTTAAATATTATTGAACAATATTCAATAAATCAATATAAATTATTATCTAAGTCAGATATAAACTTGTAAACCATTTAGTCCATGTTAACCATCATTTAGTGAAATTTTATTATTTTTGTATTTTCCTTTGAACTTTATAGAAAATTTATTTTAATAATATGAGAAATTCACTGTAGTATTAATGCTTCCCTTATTAAATTCCATAAGTTAAGTACACCCTCTGCGAAAGCTTCAATTCTGTAAAGAGATAAAGTTATTTTGGAGTATTTTAACAGAATGCTAAATGAATACTTAATAAGTATCATATATTCTAATTCGACCATGTTCATAAGAAAATGTGGCCTTCGGGTGCTGTCCACAGAGAAATTGAATGTGGCAGCAGAAGAAAATTAAATTTTCATTTTCTAAGAGATACTCTTCAATTATGAAATAGTTTAGCTCACTTGCTCATATTAATGCCTGTTACTAAACCAGGCACAGCTAATTACCATCTATCCATTTTTCCAGGAGTTCTACAAACTCTCCTTCTGCATGGCTAATGCATACATAAGAAGGCTAAATAGCTAAATAAAATAAAGTTTGTTTCCCTTTTTAACAGATTGACAGTTTTCAAATAATTGTGTATTCTAGTAACCAATGGAAAACTGTCTATCTTCTCCATTTTATAGTATTATGATCCACTAAATTTTCAATGAAGGTAATGATTTGTGTGACCCAGTTTCAGCAAAGGTAAAAATATTTCTAATAACTGTATTCTAGGTTTACTCTATGTCAAATTTTTTGTATAGTTTTATTCATGTAGAGATGATTCTGAAAATGTAAATTTGCATTTCTGTAATTTGACCTGCTTGAAAGAACAAACTTGAATTTCTGTAATTTGACAACATTCTTTTCCTGCTTGAAAGATACTTTTGCTTTCTACCTACTGGACCTTATACAAACAGATTCTAAACGCTCTCCTTAACAAGTATAGGGTATTTGGCAGGTGGAGTGTAGAAGGAGCAATTACTTTTGTATGCTTACGATTTTTCCCCCTGAACAACAAATTCCACAAGAATTAGATGCTGAATTGAAATTGTATTTTTATTCAAAATGCAAAAATTTATTCAGAAGATGGCAGATTGCTCTATCTCCTTGTTATATCATCAAACCCAGTGAAATACCACAATATTTATACACAGTCGTACATCTCTAAGGTTTAAAGAACACTGCCAGGGGCTGGGGCTGTGGCACAGTGGTAGCGTGCTCGCCTAGCATGCGTGAGGCACTGGGTTCGATCCTCAGCACCACGTAAAAATAAAATAAAGATATTCTGTCTGCCTACAACTAAAAAATAAATATTTAAAAAAAAAAAAAAAAAAAAAAAAAAAAGAACACTGCCAGATCTTCTTCCAATTTTTTCACTACAACAAAAAAACATTGTCTAATATATAAAATATATATGTAAATATCTAAAAAGCACTTTGTAATAATGCCTAACAAAGAGTAAACATCATAGAGTTATTATCAATTATTACTATTATTGTTTATTGGCTTAGTGTTCATTTTAAGTCCTAGTACTTATTTTGTGTTAATCTTATAGGCAGATTTTTATGTACTTTTATCTGAATAGTTTTTTTAATTAAAAAAAAAACACTGTTCTCTCTTGAATTTTGCTCTATTACATGCTCTTCCTCATCAGTCTTTACAGACAAGGCTTAGGTATAAGAGTATCTTTCTAAAATCAGCATCAAATATCATAATACTTATTATGGAAATGCACCTTGCTATAGTATCATTCCATCTGACTTTTGTAGTCTCAGATTTCTCATTTTTGATCAGAGTGCTGGAAATCAAAGAATGTGAAGTGCTGCTTCATTTTGTAACCACAAAACATCCTGTTGCTTTGGAACTATTATTTGTTAGTGAAGCATTTTAGGTTCTTGATTGCTTACAGATTTTATAATCTTCTACATGGGATACATATATTTTTTCTAACACTTGTTTCACATTTCTCCTCAGCTTTCATACTTCTGCCCTTTACATGCCTCTTCAACTTATTCAAATAGAAAGTTGCAAGTGTGAGATGACATTGTATGCCTTTGTTAAAATAGGTATATCTTTTGTCTTTAAAAACAGTGTTGGGGCTGGGAAGTAGCTCAGTGATACAGCTTAGTGATAGCATGCATGAGGACTGGGATTTGATCCCCAGTACCTCAAAAAAAGGAAATAAAAAATAAAAGCAGTGTTGTGGTTTTTTATTTTAATATTCAGTGAAATGTAAAATCTCCCTGTAGTGTTGTTTTATTTTCAAAAAAAACCATTGTTGAAAGTGTAATGATTGATGAAGGTGGGTTTTGCAGTCCGAAAGATCTTAGTTCATATAAGATCTTAGTTAGGATCTTAGTTCATCCTCATTCTACCACCTGTAACCTGTGTACTTAAGGCAAGTTGAATAACTTTTCTAAACTACAACTTGTTCTGTATCTTAGAGAAAATAATACCTATCTCATTGTGCTGTTTGAGAACATGACAGGAGTGATTAAATGAGATACTATATGCACAGTGATTTTCATAGTGCCGGGGACATAAGAAGCATTCAAGATGGGGAGATGACAAAGATTATTTGTATTAATAATTAGTCTATTATTATTAGTCTAAGAGGAAAGACATACTAATTGAATGATAACTATTTTCTTTTTTTAATATTTTTAGTTGTAGATGAATGCAATATCTTTATTTTATTTATTTACTTTTATGTGGTGCTGAGGATCGAACCCAGTGCCTCATGCATGCGAGGCAAGTGCTCTACCACTGATCCACAATCCCAGCACCTGATAACTATTTTCAGTGGGTTAACAAGGAAAACAGATAAGTCATGGATAAACAGAGATTATTTACATCTGTCTTTAACTTTGAGCAAAAAATCTTGACAACTCCTAGATTTTATTTTATTTTGACCTGTGTGGTTTGTCCTATGCCAGATACTATAAATACTAAAATGAATAAGATACTAGATTTATCTAATTTGTGATTAAAGTAGCAGGAACTAATCTAGTTATTTAGCCAAATTATTCCAAGTACTACTAGTATGCAAATATAGAGCATCTATAATTACATGACATGCAAGATGATACGTAGTATTGATAGTGACCGCCCTTCACTGCATGCCCTCCACATACCAGTCCTGTCCTAAGATTATTAGAGGCTTTGTTTATCCTTTTAACAATACTATGAAGTACATATTATAATTGCCATTTTTCACATGCAAAACTGAGGGTCAACAATTAAGCAACTTCTCAAGTACATTTTTCATCTTTGCCTGACCAGCCAGGCAGAGTGTGAAACAAATCAAGTTGCTTTAAGAAGTATAAAGAACCCACTACTGGTATTTTCTTTCACTTTCCTATTTTAAATAAATCAGGATATGTGTATGTGTGTGTGTGTGTGTGTGTGTGTGTGTACTAACACACACACCCTGATGTTAGAAAAAATATATATATCCCATGTAGAAGATTATAAAATATGTAAGCAATCAAGAACTTAAAGTACTTTACTAACAGATGATAGTTTCAAAGCAACAGGATGTTTTGTGGTTACAAAATGAAGCAGCACTTCACATCCTTGGATTTCCAGTACTCTGATCAAAAATGAGAAATCTAAGCAGGGCTCAGTGGTGCATGCTGTAATCCCAGCACTTAGGGAGGCTGAGACAGGAGAATCTCGAGTTCAGAGCCAGTCTCAGCAACAGTGAGGCGCTAAGCAACTCAGTGAGACCCTGTCTCTACATAAAACACAAAATAGGGCTGGGGATGTGGCTCAGTGGTCGAGTGCCCCTGAGTTCAATCCTCAGTACCAAAAAAAAAAAAAAAAACGAAAAGAAATCTGAGACTATAAAAGTCAGATGGAATGATACTACAGCAAGGTACATATTCCATAATATATTATATTTATATATATATATAAATATAATTCTACCTGAATCTAGATTGCCCCTCTGCCACTTATTAGCTGAGTGACTTTGGTCAAGTTATTTAACCTTCTGCCACTTAGTTTCTTTTTCTATTACCTGACAATAATACCAACAATACCTACCTCAAAGGCCTGGCATGATATTTAAATTAATCTAGTGTTTAAACTCTTGGGACGGTTCCTGGTGTATAGGAAGCTCCTTATAAGTGTTCAAAAAATAAACACATACACACACCCTAAGCCATTGGGTGTGTTCTCTGAGATACTACTGTATTTTCTTACTTGTTCCTTTTGTGAGCTGTGTACCATAGAACAATTCTATTTTCACGATCAGTATTTACTTTTGGTGTAAAACAAAATAAATAACATTAAATCCAAGTTAAAGTATAAAATGTGATAGAATTCAATACTTACATCATTATGTTTACCTGTCTGTTGATCTTTTTTTTCTACCAACATAAACCTGCTAAAATTGATTTTCTATGATCATTCCTCTTCATGTCTGGGCCTTGTTTATAAAAATTATTTCCTTCTAGTTCTTCTTAAGGCATCAGAAAATTATTGCTGATGTAATTTTAGTGACTATCATATATTTAGCTCATTTAAAGGCATAGCCTCTTGCCTAAAAATTTATAAGCTGTATTGATCAAAAAGCAACATCTTAGAAAAAGGAAAATGTTTGCTTCTGACCAGTGTTCATGATTTCTTAAAAATCAATAAACACTTTTCCTTTTTAAAAGTGTACATGTTAATGCAGGCATGTTTGATCCATATTCCTTATTTGGAAAGATTGGTGATACAATTCATTGGTTTGGGGGAGAGTACATATTAACCAATGTGGCTGTAGTGTGGAAACCATTTTTAAAGTTTATTTTCTGTTTATTACCACTATATTTAATGTTCTTTTTCTTCTTGCAAAATTGGTGGACATTTATGTATAATAACATTAAGTCTATTAAAACAAAATAAAACCATTATTATTTTGTTTAAAAAAGCTCTCATAAATGCCTACAGTTTTTAGTATGTGATATTTTAGTTTCACTGATGATATCAGTGATGATATTTTATAACACCCTTATTTATGTTCTCAAAGTTAGTTTGACTATGAAGATGCATTTTTAATGTGATAGGTGTTATGGAGTTGAAATGCTAAATGCATTAATTTTGTAGCAGAACTTGTCTCTTATTTAACCCTATCCATGGTGGAGGGTGGATGAGCAGCATAGGTTGACCAAAATTCTAAGTAAAAAACAAAATACACTTATGATTATTACTAGCTTGAAAAATCAAACATTTTAGATATTAGGTCAAAAGATTTTGAAAGCTACTTGTTTATAAGATTTACATAGCACTTAATGATTCTTGATCTGAAAATTCATTTATTCTACTGTATATTAGAGTTATAATTTGTCTATATCATGTCTTTTCCAACTCACGGATTTAAATCTTATTCTGTTATGTCATTGTTTTTGATGCCCCCTGTTTTTAATAGCACAATCAAATGCTTCTTGTAATTAAATGCCAAGTTTAGCCTGGTGCAGTGGCTCACATTTGTAATCCCAGTGGCTCAGGATGCTAACACAGGAGGATCACGAGTTCAAAGCCAGCCTCAGCAATGGCAAGGCACTAAGCAACTCAGTGAGACCCTGTCTCTAAATAAAATACAAAATAGGACCAGGAATGTGGCTCAGTGGTTAAGTGCCCCTGAGTTTAATCCCTAGTACCAAAAAAAGAAAAAAAGAAAACAAAAAAAAGCCAAGTTTAGCATAATTTACTGTCTAGTAAATTATGCTAAAAAAGTAGACTTTTTTTTGAATAAACACATTTAATAGTTAATTCTTGTCCAAAGTAACAAGATGCTGTAACTAAATACTTTCCTCCCATATGTTCTACAGGTTCACAGTGGAACAGGAAATGGACTTAAAAGACATTTTGAAGGGTCTTGGAATAACTGAAATTTTCTTCAAAGATGCAAATTTGACAGCCCTATCTGGTAAGAAATGATACCAATTTTTAAAAAACATTATTCTGCAAAAGCTTTTAGAAACAATAATGTTAGATTTTCTGTTTACCCATGGAATTCAGAGGTAAAGTATAGCTATCACTTGCCAGATAAATCTAGCAAGAAGTATAATTAACTTCTTCAAGCAAAACTATGAATACAATCATAACATTAAGTTCGTATTATGTGGTGTATGTCTGATCTTTGATAGTAGATTACGTTCTCCAGGAGATCATCCATTCTGACACAATGCTCCTAGAATCAATAAGTGTGTTAATTGACTATCTCAATATGTTCCAGTGTAATGAATCATAGTAAAGAGAGAAAGAGAAGATAAATGAGTGCCCCCTGTTGTGAGGACTAGACCTAAGATTCTTTTTGAACAATAAAGAATACCCAGTGAGATGTTGTAAACCTTTCCCTAAGTTTTCAATAAAAAACAGTGATTTTGAAGAAGTAACTTCAAAGTATATAGGCTCCTTGAGGTTTGAGTAATTTATTCTAAATAACCCAAGGAAAGATCAAGCTGAATTATTGGATTCAGAACCCTAACTTGTTCAGAGTAAAAACTGATGAAATGTTGGTAACATTAAAGCATTAGAATGTGTAATTAAAATAATTTTGCATGTATTTTTAAGTGGCTAAGCCCAAGAAGCTTATCATTGGGGAAAAAAAAAAGACAATAGTGAGCTTAAGGCTTAAATTACTTTTTATCATTTCTTTGGAAGGCAGGAAAAGTAGAATCTGGTTTGTGATCCGACACTGATAGTTATATAGTAAGATCAAGAAACTCAACTTGTAAGTCTCTTTTATATGCAATTTTATTGAATTCTCTTCTTCAATTAGAGAGCATCCAGGTAATAGAAGGTTTTTTGTTTGTTTTGTTTTGTTTTGTTTTTTAGCAGTTCCCATGTTACAGGGAAGAATTTAGTTTTCTTCTCCTGAATCGGCAGCCTGTAGACAATTAAATTCACCAAATTATAGCTTCTAAACCTGGATTGAATTCAACGAAACTAGATGCCCCCACTTCTGAAATTGCTTAGGGAGCACAAGTGTGTGTGTGTGTATGTTTGCACACTTTTTTTTTTTGGTACCAGGGACTGAATTCTAGGGGCCCTATTTTGTGATTTATTTAGAGACAGGGTCTCACTGAGTTGCTTAGCGCCTCGCCATTGCTGAGGCTGGCTTTGAATTCGTCATTCTCCTGTCTCAGCTTCCAAAGTGCTGGGATTACAGGCGTGCGCCATCATGCCCAGCTGTGTGCACACTTTTGTTAGCATGTGTGCATATGAGAGAGAGACAGAGAAGTGGTCATAGCTTTTAAAAAATGCTCAAGGAGTGTGTGATCATATAATCCCTTACCCTCCCAGATTTAGGATTGTGTAGATTGTTTTCTAAGCAGCATTTAGCTTCTGGCAATGAATTGATACTGAGGTATTTGGAACCACAACTTCTACCTCTCATTCAGAGAGTTTACGGCCCTAAGCACTAATAGAGATTTTCTAAATGTCTTCTGTATAAATGTTCCTGTCTACACAAAAGAAATGAGTTTTCCCTGAGTAAAGTCTTCATGACTCATATCTAAGTTCTTAGGACTCGGAACTCCTTATCAGATTGTCAAGAAGGTAGGACTGGTGGAGATTCAAAACATCATGTGGTATCTCTGTAGCTAAGTCAGAAATACATTCGTAGTTGAAACACAGCACAACTTAAAGTTAAAATGCTCTCTTCCTCAGGAATGGAGAGAATCTGTCTTACAATACTGGCCAAATTCCAACTGCATAATTACATAATCCTTTCTCAACATCTTCTCTTTTCAGTTTGATTAGTAACTCCTCACTGTCTCATCCAAACATACAGGCAGTTATTTTATACAAACACAATATCTGCTGCCTCTCTGTCCTAAGGGAGTAGCACTGCTGCAGCAAATCAATTATTGTGGTCAGTGTAGCTTATAATTTCCGACATATTTGGAGCGTTTATAAGGTAATATTTAATTGTCTTTATTATGTACAGAGACAGTGGACCATAAATATGCAATATGAATGCAGATGGCTTGGAGATTTGAAATGATGCTAGAATCCCTCAAAGAATTCATATATTCTATATGCAAAGAATGTATTTATTTGATTAAATCTCCATGAGGATCGAATCGGGCCCAGTGTCCTATTCACAGATGCATTTCTAGTACCTGCCACAGGGCTGACACATGCATGGCACACAGCAATGTTTGAAGGAGGATAAAATAGATGGAGGGAAGGAGGGAAAAGTTTTCTTTGCATACATCTTATACATTACATTTCTTAGAGTATTTGTCTTCTTATAATATCACTTAGAAATCTATCATTTGCCATTCTTAAGCACCATCCACTTCAGGTCTTCAGGATCACTTGAAAGAATGAAAGCCAACTTCTGAAGATTCCAGCAAGAATTCTTTGATTCCTAAGTTATTAGCTTTATCAGAGTGTTGGTAGCTCTAGCAGTGATACTCACTCCAGCTAATACATATTTCTTTTCTTTCCCTTTTTCCCACTTTCTTCCTCTCTTGCATGCTCTCTTTCTTTCTTTCTCTCTCTCTCATTAATTTTTGAACAATTCACTATCTACTGTCATAATTATGAAATTCGCCTCTCTACTTCCTCTAAATTTGATAGCGGTTTATCTCTGCATTATTTATTTGGACATCAAATGCTCTGCCTGTCCTAGTTAGTATCCTAACTAGTATATAGCTAGATTGTTGCCTTTCCAAATAGCATGAAAACCAAGTAACATGAAAGCCTATAATTCTTCTTTTTAATATTTATTTTTTAGTTGTAGGGGGACAGAATATCTTTATTTTATTTTTATATAGTGCTAAGGATCAAACCCAGTGCCTCACATGTGCTAGGTGAGCACACTACCACTGAGCCATAACCTCAGCCCTGAAAACCTATAATTCTTAATAACCCACCAAACTATCCAGGAAAATTATTTGCATGCATTTGGTTGCTATTTTTTTTGTTGTTAGTGAGGATTTCATAGTGGTGAGGACATATAACATTAATTGCTTTCCATGTTGTCTATTCCTTTCATTAAACAACTGCTAGAGAGGCAGGTAGATGAGAAAAGTGGTATGTCAGAAAAAATAAACAAATAATTATGACATCATGCCTGACATAAAGGAGTATGAAGGACTTATGGGAGAAAGACATAACAGCTGGGTGTTTAATAAAATTAAGACTGATAGACATGTTTTATTGAAACAGTGGTTTTCAACAAGGATGATTCCCCTTGTACCCACACACACTCCCAGGGAACATTTGACCTTCTTGGCTGTCATGATTGGGGAATGGAGTGTATCTACCTACTGGACACCTTGCTCTAACCTTCTACAATGCTCAGGACAGGTTCCTTACAACAAAAAATTATCAATAAAAATGTCAATAGTGAAGAGGTAGAGAAGCCCTCTATGAGAGAACGCGTGATAGAACTAGAAAAGAAGAAAATCAAGTGGCAAATGGGAGCAAAAGGCAGAGTGTATATGTGTAGGCGAATGCGTAGGTTTTGAAATGCACAGGACATTTTCGAACTGCATTTTAAAAAGTGATAACAGCAGTTGCCTCTAGAACAGGAGCCTCTTAGATGAGAGCATTTTCATGTCATACATCACACTTCACTGGAATTTTACCTTGTGTGTGTATCACTTTTTAAATTAAAATTCTTACTTAAAAATTAGAAAAAGTATTTTAAAATTATATTAATGGATTAATCGGTAAACTTGAAAGCACCCGGTGAACAATTCCATCCTACTGTGACATTGGTACATTCTTAAATTATGTAATGAAAATTTTATCTTTCTTCAAAAGTAGCAAATGTGATTTAGAAAATAGAAAACAAAAACTGCTTCACTTTCTCTTGCTTCCAGAAAAACTGAATGACTTGAGTTCCTTTGCTAAGACTTCTGGGATCCACTCCATCATGAAATTGCATCCCACTGCATCCATTCTTATTTCAGGCTCTTATTACTGCTGTCCTAGACTATTTCAATAGCCTTCTAATAGTTTCCAATCTCTCTCCAGTCTAATCTATCTCATCTACCACTGCTGAGAAAATTCACCTTAAGACCCACTCTCAGATCATTCCAAGTCTTGTTCAAAGCCTGCTTTGGTCTGCAGTGCCCTCCAGGGCTCCTGGGGCCTGAGACCTCAGCTCCCTGCAGCCTTTGCTCTGGCTGATTCTTCACACACAGTTTGGGCTCCAGCTCTGCGCCTCACATCTCTCCAGCTCCCCATTGTTATAAACTTGTCTTGTCTGAAATACCTTTTTTTTTTTTTGTATGGGGGCACTCTACCACTGAGCTGCATCCCCAGTCCTATTACTTTTTATAAGCGCAGAAAGATCATGAGGGCAGCAAACCTTGCCAGTCATTTCAGGCTTTATTCTGGAGCAGGGCTGCATCTACGAAGATGGACCCACTTTCCCGGTGGAAAATGAGCCACCGAACAAAGGAAGGGACTGGATTTATGTAGGCTCTCAGTTTTCGCGGGCATTTAGGAATTTTGGGTTTGTTTCATCAAATCACAGAGATAATCAATTTATCACTCCGGTGTGGTGATAAGCTCCTTCCTTCCTGGTTTTGCCTCAGGAAGACATCTGTTGGGGGAGGTGTTAGCTGCCAGCGCAATTAACAAAGAGACAGTGCTGGGGAAGGTGAGAGCTGCCGGCATGATTAGCATCAAAGAGACAGTGTTGAGGGAGGTGGGAGCTGCCAGCATAATTAACATCAGGAAAACATTTTTGGGGGAGATAGAGGTAATGCTTGCCCATTTTTCTTTTCCTCAGACTATATTATTTTCCGGTCCCACACCTATTACTTTCTATCTTGAGACAGGGTCTCACCAAGTTGCTGAAGGTCTTGCTAAGTTGCTAAAGCTGGCCTTGAACTTGTGATCCTCCTGCCTCAGCCTCCTGAGTCACGGGGATTATATGCCCCCATGCCCAGCTCTGAAACACTACTTGAATTCAGTCTCAGCTGAGGTATCCTCAACTTCATAATCAAGCCACCATGATTATTATACCAACCAGAAGTAATCACTCATTCAATTCCTGATTTCTGTACCTTTCTTTATGGCACATATTACATTTTATCTCATATTATTGTTACTTTTGTGTTTAACATCCCTAGATAGAATTTAAACAACCCAAAGATAGATTCTTATGCATGTTTCCTCAGAGCCCCCCACTCTGCTTCTTGCTTAGTTCTCACTGAATGGAGAAAAGAATAAGATAAGATGCTTCATATTTTTTATGTTTATTTCTTCATTTCAATTTGATATACATTGCTTTTGATGCTAAGTTCCATTAACATAAAACACAGTAAAGACTCATACAATAAACATAGAATACAGAGAGTGCTGAGAATCATTTTCTTCTCAGGCTGCATTGAAAATGCTCATCTAGTTGCAGTGAGGATCTTGTTATAGAGTAGGGCTATTTTTGTAATGGAAATGAATGACTGTCAGCATTTGGATTAATAGGTAATCCTCTTGGAAGGTGTAAGGGGAAAGAGAAAGTGAGTACTAAATCCTTCAGCATGAAGTATGAGCTTTAATAAAGAAGCCAATAAAATAAAGGAATTAAGAAGACAAAGAGAAATCCATGTTCGGGTCAGACTCAAGTGCTGTGGATTTACGCTGGACCAACTCTTACATCCTGCCCCTGTTTGTTCTCTTTCTCCTTGCACCTGTAAGCCAGAGGGCTCCATGCTCTTCGATTGCTATAATTCCAGTTCTGCTTCTGCCTTCTTGCCTGGACTAGTGCAACAGCTAACTTGATCTTGCCCTGAGCTATCTGCTCATCCAATTCACCTTTCACAGCTACTACCACAGATGTCTTCTAAAATTATAGCAGTTGTGTCCCATTATTTCTGGACAAAATCCAGGCTCTAACCTTATAGTCAAAGCTTCTCAAATTATTCTTATATCCTGCCACTCCTCCACTTTCTCATAGCCCAAGCTCCCAATGGGACTTTCATGTCATCCCCTCTGTTCCTTTCATTTTGCAAATACAATCATCTGCTTGGAATGTCCTTGCCTCCTTCTCTCTCTGACTTTTACTCTTCTACTTCAAGAACCAGCCCAAATATCACTCTCTCTTAGAAGTTTCCCCTGACACCCCTCCTCCTTCCTAGGTGGTTTACTATTCTTCATCTGGAACCCAGTAGCACTCTACACCTATCTGTGTTATTGTATATCTCACCTTTTCCTTGGACAGTTTGTACACATTCTTGTTTTTAAGCTCAGAGCTTTTCAAAAGCAGGGACTGAGCTTAGAGGTTGTCCTATCCCCAGAGTCCCGCATGGTGTTGGAGGGGCAGGATAGATGCTGAATGGGAAAGTGAGTAATGGCACTGGTTGCTGAATGGCTACAAGTGAGAGCTCTTCTGTCATGCCTCTCATCTGCCCTATATGGACCTCCTATGGGTCCCAGAACAGTCCCGACTTGTATCCACCTCTGCACTAACCTTCATCTCCACCTGGAACGCTGCTCTGCCTTCGGTCTTTCCACAGCTGGCTCCTTTTTATTCCTTTGGTCTCAGCTGACATTGACCTTCTCAAACACACTTTCCTCAAGTTATTTGTCAAACAGCAGCTCCTCCATGGCCCCAGTCAGCCACCTATACATCTTGTTTTCTTGGTTATTCTTACCACATCTTGAAATTGTGGTCATTTATTGATTTGCTTTCTTTTACTGTCATTCTATTTATGTCAATTTTCTTCTTATTAGAAAGGAACTATTTAGTTACCCATGGTAGACCCAGTACATCAACAGTGTCTGACACACAGTAGGTACACAGTACATAAATGAATGAATGAATGAATGAACAGGTAAATAAATATTTGCTGTCTCTGAAACAAAATCTATCAAGAAGAACAAACAACAAATGCTATTCTTCCTTTAAAGGAATACTCTAGAAAAATTTTCTGAATTTCGTGGGTGGGTCTGAAGCTAAAAATATTTTAGTAACTAAAGCATAGAGATACTTTTGGTTTCTAAGGTTCTGTTATGATATTCTCTTCATTTTGCTATTTTAAGCATGACCTTGGTGATGCAGAAATTTATTTAAATAGGCTGTGTTTAGTAACAGTGCCACAAAGGAAGTAGTGGCCTAAACTTGCATGATGGCCATCCTGCCAGCATTATGTTAATCTCAAATATTTAGAGCCTTGGCATCCTGCACAATGTCTCATATGGAGAGAGTACTCGATAAATATTTGCTCAGTGACTGAATGAATGCCTTAATACCTTGCCCTGATTTCTGCATAAGAGTTTGAATTTTTGCCCAGCTCTTCTCTGGGAAACCTAGGGTTCACTGGCCCTGTTCCCATTTTATCCATTGTAAAGAGCCTGGCTCCACACAGCCTGGAGGAAACTAGGACCAGTCCTTTGGCAGCAGAATCTGCCATGGCCAGAAGAGAAGAGGAGGCTGTTTAAGGCCTGTGTACAGAGTCTTGTCTTGTCTGTCTTTCTTTCTCTCTCTCTCTCTCTCTTTCTTTCTTTCTTTCTTTTCTTTCATCTTTCCTTCCTTCTTTCTTTCTTTTTCTTTCCTTTCTTTCATTTTTTGCCTATGGGGGCTGGAGATATAGCTTATGATAGAGTGCTTGCCTAGCATGTGTGAGGCTCTGGGTTTAATCCCCAGTACCACCACCACCAAAAAAAAAGAGTTTAAATGGATTTGCCTTTGAGTTTTTTCATTGACATATTAGCTAACTTTTCTCTAACCAGTAAGATGAAGTTATCAGTAAGTTTCCTTAACAGCCCTCACATTCTGATTCAATTAAATACCTAAGTACATACTGTGCATGACATTATGCAGAGTGTTATGGATGAGGTGAACAAAACAAGCTAGGTGCAGGCTCTGGAGGAGCACATAGCCAGCCTAGCAGGACAGATGATTTTGATTGACACTAATTACACAGGATGAGCAACGTTAAGAGGGCAGGTGTAAGGAGCAATAACTTGCCTATATTCCTACATGACTTGATCTCTTCCTAAGATTTGGTGGCCCCAGACATATGCTTACTTAAACAACTTTTAGCTATAATTTATTTTAATGTGGCTACTTGAAGTGTGTCCTAAGGGGGAAAAACAGCTTTATTTTCTTTTATTCCTCAGTATCTGTGATATGATTTCGTACTTGTCACATTGTTTTCATGTTTATCAAAGGATGGTGTTTTTCTGATGGTTAAGCATCCTGAAGTCTTATTTATATCTGTGTATATTTACTAACCTTCATTTAGCAGTTAGTCGTGCTGTGGGAATTGAGCATGAGATTCAATCTTTGTTTTACTGTCTTTGCAACAGACCGTAACACTGGTTGCTGGATCCTATTCCCTTTACACTTCCACTTCATCAGATATTTAAGTTTTAGTCTGTGTGTGGGTTTTGTACTTTTTACCCTCTGTTGCTGCTCTTAATTTTCAGGAACAAGCTTTATAGCCACAATTGAGAACAGAATTGTGGTCATGGTGTCCATAGAACAGCACTAAAGGACATTTTACAGTATGAAATAGCTAATACCTTTCATTCAACAGTTGCTGAAATTCTCTTTCTTGTAGTGTGTTGAGTTAAATACCAGAAAATTGCACCTTACCAGGAAACTCCCTCTACTTCATTCAGCTCATTTTTTAGGCCCACTTATAGATAGAAACCAGGGTTACCAAGACCTTGCTTAAGGAAGTTAACAGTCTAGGAAGAGAGAGTCATTAATGCAGATGTGATATATTATGAAGCCTTCAATAAAATTAGTTTTTGGCTTCAGTAGGAAAGAGTGGTCAGATCAACTTTAAAGATGTAGGAATCAGGAGAGCAGAAGAAAAGTCTGGGGCTAGAAGCTGAGCCTTAGAAAGTGATGGGTGTCTCACTGTATAGCAAGGGTTCAGGAAACAAAACAGTAAAATTCGAGCTATTTCAGTTCAAATAATTTGAAGCACAGTGCATGGGGGTGACAGATGGTGAATGTGTGAAGCAGAGGCAGCCTCCTAGCTTGTACATCAAGCAGGCCTTGCTGCAGCAAGGTTGAGGCCAAGGAAGCAGCAGAGGACACAAAGGGTGTTCAGATCATCCAGGGGAAGCATCAGTGTGACCTGGAGGCAGTTAGTGGTGCAGTTGTGCACTGCTGTGTCATGGTATATTCCGGTATCTGTTGAAACTCATTGTATATGTTTCTGAGCTTAATTTTCTGAATTTTTAAAAATTTGCTTTTTAGCCAACACAGAAAAATTGTCCACATTATCTATAGTCACCCTATTATGCAATAGCACACCAGAACTTCTTGCTTCCATTTAATAGTAGCTTAATACCCATTCACAACCTTTCCTTTTCTCTTCCTCTCTTCCTCCTTATTCTTCCTGGTCTCTGATAACTTCATTTCTACTCTCAATTTTATATAAGATCTACTTTTTTTTTTTTGGTACTGGAGATTGAGCTCAGGGGTACTCGACCACTGAGCCACATCCCCAGCCCTATTTTGTGTTTTATGTAGAGACAGGGTCTCACTGAGTTGCTTAGTGCCTCGCCCTTGCTGAGGCTGGCTTTGAACTGGCGATTCTCCTGTCTCAGCCTCACGAAGTACTGGGATTACAGGCTTGCGCCACCGCGCCCAGCTAAGATCTACTTTTTTAGATGCCACACAGGAGTAAGATCATATGTCTTTGTGTGCCTGGCTTATTTCACTTAATATAATGGTCTCCATTTCCATTCATGTTTTCACAAATGACAGTGTGTCACTCTTTTTTTATGGATGGATAGTATTACATTATGTATATTTACCACATTTCCTTGGTCTATTCCTCAGTTGACAGACCTTTAGGTTGTTTCCATTTCTTGGCTATTTTAAACAGTGCTACAATAAACACCGAAGCGCCAATGTCTCTTTGACATATTGATATCATTTCCTTTGAATATATACCCAGGAGTGGGATTGCTAGATTATATGGTTGTTCTACTTTTAATTTTTTGAGAAAACTGCCTACTATTTTTCATGATGGCTGTACTAATTTGCATTTCCAACAACAATGTGCAAGAGTGTCCTTTTCTCCATACCCTTGCCAGCGCTTGTTATCTTTAGTGTTTTAGATAATAGCCATTCTTACTAGAGTGAGGTGATAGTTCATTGTGGTTTGAATTTGCATTTCCCTATTAGTGATGTTGAACATTTTTCCATCTACCTGCTGACCATTTGTATGTTTCTTTAGAGAAACGTCTATTTAGGTTTATTCTCCACCTTTTAATCTGTTTCTTTGTTTATTTTGCTATTGAGGTTTTTCTTTTTTAGTTCTTCATGTATTCTAGATGACAACTCTTTTCAAATGTATAGTTTGCAAATATCCTGTACCACTCTGTAGTATTTTCTTCCATTCTGAACAGCCTTTGCTGTTCAGAGGCTTTTCAGTTTAATGTAGTTCAATTTGTAAATTTTTGTTTTTGTTTCCTGTGCAAAAAATCTTTGCCCATTCCTCCATGAAAAGGAAACATTTTTCCTCTCTTTTCTTCTAATAGTTTCATAGTTTTGGGTCTTATTAAACCTTTACTTTTAGTTGACTTTTGTAATTGGCAAGAGATAGCAATCTAATTTCATTATTCTACATGTGAATATCCAAATTTCCCAGCCTCATTTATTGAAAAGATCTCTTTCTCCAGTGCTTGTTCTTAGCACCTTTGTCAAACATCAGTTGACTGTAGATACATGAATTTACTTCTAGGCTTTCAACTTTGTCCTGTTCAATTCTGTGTTTATTTTTATGCCAATACCATGCTGGGTTTGATTACTACAGCTTAGTAGTATGTTGGGGGTTTTTTGTTTGTTTGTTTGTTTCCTCTTTTTTTAGTTGTAGATGGACACAGTACCTTCATTTTGTTTATTTATTGTTTACGTGGTGCTGAAGATTGAACCCAGTATCTCACACATTTGAGGCAAGCTCTCTCTCTACTGGGGCAGTCCCAGCCCCAGTAATATGTTTTGATGTAAAGTACTTTAATGCCTCCCGTTTTGTTCTTTTTTGCTTAACATGACTTTGGCTCTTCAAGATTCTTTGTACTTCCATAGAAATATTAGGACTTTTTTTTAATAAGTTTTTTGAAGAATGTGATTGGCATTTTGGTTGGGATTACACTGAATCTATAGATTGTTTTGGGTAGTATGGACACTTTAACCATATTGATTCTTCTAATCCATAAAAAGGGGATATCTTTCTACTTTTTGGTAAGCTTTTCAATTTTTCTCATTAGTATTTTGTAATTTTTATTGTGGAGATCTTTCATCACTCCGATTTTTGTATTATGTTGATTTCTTTTTATCCTGCAACACTGCCTAATCTGTTTATTAGTTTTAATACTTTATTTCAATAGAGTTTTTTGAGTTTTCTATATATAAAATCATGTCATCTTCAACAGTAACAATCTGAATTTTTTACCAATTTGTATAGCATTACATTTTTTCTCTTGCCTGATTGCTCTAGCACTCCTAGCACTCTGTTGAATAAAAGTGGTAAAAATGGGCATCCTTGTCTTATTCCAAATGTTAGAAAACTTTCAGCTTTTCTCTATTCACTGTAATGTTGGCTCTTATGGCCTTTATTATATTGAGGTATTTCTTCTGTACCCGTTTAATGTTTTTATCATGAAAGGGTGATGAATTTTATCAAATGCTTGTTTTTGCATGTTTTAAGATAATTTTATGGTTTTCATCATTTATTCCATTGATGTGATGTATCACAGTTATTGATTTGCTTATATTGAATCATTCTTGCATTCCTGGGATAAATCTCACTTGATCACGGTGAATAATCTTTTTAATGTGCTGTTGAATTTGGTTTGCTGATATTTACCTGGGAATTTTTGTATCTGTGTTAATAAAGGATAATTTACCTGTAGGGTATTTTTGTTTCACAAAATCTTATTTTATTTATTCATTTATTTATTTTATGTGGTGCTAAGGATCGAACCCAGTGCCTCACACATGAGAGGCAAGTGCTCTACCGCGGAGGTATAACCCCAGCTCCACCTATAGGGTTTTGTTTACTTGTTTGTTTGATTTTTATTGTGGTCTCATAGAGTGTGTTGGAAAGATTTCCTTCCACTTTTATTTTTTGGAATAAGTTAAGGAGAATTGTTAATTCTTCCTTAGATATTTTGTAAAACTTAGCAGTAAAGTCATCTGGTCCTAGGCTTTTGTTAACTGGGAAAGTTTTGTTGTTATTTGTAGTGCCACACGAGTGCTATACACGTGAGCTACACTCCAACCCAGATTTAGTATTGTTCTCACTACTTGTTATTGGTCTTTTCAGGTTTTCTATTTCTTCATAATTCAATCTTGGTAGAGTGTATGTGTCTAGGAATTTGCCCATTTCTTCTAGTTTATCAAATTGTTTGACATATAGTTGTTAGTAATCATGTCTAATCATCCTTCATATTTCTATGATGTTGGTTATAGTATCTTGCTGATTTTCTGATGTTTTTCATATTTTAAGTTTTTGATTTTCTGATTTTTTTAGAGAACTTTTATATTGATGTTGACAAGTGTATTTGGTTTATGGTTTTCTTTTTTTATAGTGTCTTTGTTCAATGTTAGCAGTAATGTAAGACAACCCACAGATGATTTACATAGCTTTTACTCTCTTTCTAAAATCTAGAGTGGTTTTTATAACAGATAATCCTACCTGTTCTTTTAAGATTTGGACATAATTGCCTAGAAAATCATTTAGACTTGTTGAATTTAATTTTAAGAATATGGGAAGTTTTTTGGGGGGTCGTCTACTGATTCAATAAATTTAATGGTTACTGGAGTATTCAGATATTCTTTCTTTTTCCTTTGACTTAATTTTATGAATTATCAATTTCCACATAGAACCTAGTTCATAGCAAATCTGTTTATTTTCAAAATTATCTGCATAAATAAGCATACAGAATCTTTTAGGGGAAACAGGAATTTTCTGTATCTTATTTGTGAAGGTTAGTTCACAGATATATACATTTATTAAATTTTCAAATTTATCAAATTGTTTTATAGATAAATAAATTTCATTCTGAAATTATATTTCATTATATTTATAAACATTTATCTGCAGAAAATAATACACATGAAATTTTATTTTTCTCAAAATTATCTTGTGTATCTTTGTTTTTGGGGAGATCCTCTCTCTGTTTTTCTTCACAAATCTTGTTAAAAGGTTTGTCCATTTTACTATCTTTTAAATAACTAGCTCTTGGAGAATTACCCTCTGCTTTCTTAATCTTTCTGCCACAAGGACCTTGCAGTATTTCTATCACCAACACCACCATTTTATGTGGGTAAATGGGAACATACGAGAGGATATTTGACTACAGAAGATTACAACATATGGAGCGGAGAGCAGAAATGAATGGTTTTTCCTATTTCAGTGAGTCCAGTGCAGCTAGTATGGCAGGCCTAGTAGCTATTGGAGGCTTTCTTCTGTGCAAATTGATGAGTGGAAATATCATTCAGTGTCGTTGAGAACTCCCCTCCAAGTGTTTGAGGCGGACTTAACTGGCAATGTGGATATTCATTACCCTTTAGGACGTGGACCCTGTCATTTTTTAGTCAGAGTCATAGAGCTGGTTCTTGATACATGACTTTTCCTTAACTGACAAACTGATGAAAATGGGCCCCAGAATGGGAAAACTGAATGGCATCATTTACCTGCTAAATTGTTAATATATTGTACTGTCTTAGATTCATATGCTTGTTTTCCCAATTAAATATATTTGATTACTTAACACAATTTATACTTTTCCTTTTGTTAAATAAAACAAAACATAATTACTCCTGTGGATTTGCGAGAGCTAATTATACTTAATTGCTGAATGTAAAAACTTGATTGCTTTTTATTTTTCTTCTAATAATTAAATGTATTTTATAAGAAAATATTATAATTATGAGATGGACTATCGAATGATGCAATGCTTCTATTTTAATACCAAATATGATCTGAGGAAATAATATTCCTATTAAAAGTATATTCAGAGGTACCATTATTAGTTGTCTTGGTGCTTATTCAGAATAATCAGGTACATGCAACAGGTGGATCAAAAATGTTGACAAACATCATCTGCTCTGCATATAGAATACTTAGGTATTTTGGAAAACTTTAAGGGAAAATATATATTGTGGGTAGAACTTGGTTTCTTGCAAAGGCTTACTAAGGTGTTTAATGGGAAATCTATTGTGTTTTTACGGAATGGTGCTGGACATCAGCAACAAATTTATTTAACTGAAGTTTGGATTAAACCACCTGGAATTGAAAAAAAAAATAGGGTGGTATAAACTTGAGTAATCCTTACCCTGCTTTCTTGTGCATCTTTTTAAAAATGTATTTGGAGTGTCTATTTTGTCATTGTTTTGTTATAATCTTGGAAAACAGTTGGAAACTTAAGAAAAAAAATCATTTTGTGGTTTGCTAAGCCTGCCATTACAAAGTACCACAGATTTAGTTGTTTAAAAAGCAGAAATATATTTTCTCACAGTTCTAGAGGCCAGAAGTCTGAGATAAAAGTGTCAACAGGGTTGGTGTCTTCCGAGACCTTCCATTTTGGCTTATAATAGGATGGCATCTTCTCCTAGTGTCTTAAAATGGTATATTAGTCAAGATTCTCCAGAGAAACAGAAGCAACAGAATGTGTGTGTGTGTGTGTGTGTGTGGTGGTAGTGGGGCGTATACATACATATGGGGAGGGAAGGAGAGAGACAGATAGATTTATTTTAATGATTAGTCCACAGGATTGTGATGGCTCTGAAAATCGAAAATCTGCAGGATAGAGACTCCAGGAAGAATTGTAGCTGAGTTCAAAGGGAGGCTACTGGCAGACTTTCTCCCTGATAGGAGGAGCTGAGCCTTTTTTAGGCCTTCAGCTGACTGGATGAGGCTCACTCATATTGTGAGGGTGATCTACTTTACCCAGAACCTGCTGATTTAAATGTTGATCTCATCCAAAAACATCTTCAGGGAAACATCCAGAATAATATTTGACCAAGTATTAAATATTTGACCTGGACATTAAAGCCTATGCAAGTTTATACATGAAATTAATTTTCACATGGTAATCTCTCTGTACCTATCCATGTCCAAATTCCCCCTTCTTATGAGAACACTAGTCATCTTCAGTGAGAACACTCCTTAATTACCTCATTTTAATTTAAGATCATATTTCTAAATATAGTCACATTTTGAAGTATTGGGAGTTAGAACTTCAAAAAATGAATTTGAGGGGACAATTCAACCAATCATGACCATTTATTTAAGAGTAAAAAAATAATCTTTTAAAAGAAAAAATAATCTTCCTGTTATTAAAAATGTATTATTTTCTCAGATCTTGGGGTAACATATCTTTATGAATCCTCAAATAAACCGATTAACTAGAATAGAAGCAAACTTTTTAAAAACATCTATTCACATTTTTATAAACTTGAAGTCAATTTTATTTTTCTTTGCAAAGGATATTTATATTATCATACTAATTAAAGATTAGGTTGAAAAAAATATTTTTTATTCTGGTTATTTCTGGATTTTTACCAGCTTGCAGTATGTACGTTTTATTTCAAATTAGAATACACTATATATGCTGTTCTTATCTTGAGTTGTGAACTAATTTGAAATTACTACTAAAAAACAGATTTTCCACATTTTCTTACAATGTAAGAAATAAACAATGGATAATTCCAATAAAAATGAAGGATAAAATTAACAAGAGAATATACGATGAGGGCAAATTAGAAACTGCATATTTAATTGGTTCCCTCATATCATAAATGAAATCTTGTAACTTTATCTCTTGTTTTTTTTTTTTTTAAATCAGTATCTTAGTCTCACATCTCCAAAACCCATTTAACAAAAGGGTCAAATGTTTCCCTATCCCTGATGCTGAAAAAAACCCTTCTGCTTGATTCTTGTTTTGCAGATAACAAAGAGCTATTCCTTTCCAAAGCAATTCACAAGTCTTTCATAGAGGTTAATGAAGAAGGCTCAGAAGCTGCTGCTGCCTCAGGTACAAAGCTGTTTTCCAAAATCTTCTTGCCTTCCCTAGATTTATATATTTAAAATAATCTTGGATGGGGGTAGGGGTCATTTTCCGAACCAAGCCTCAAAACTGATGTTGTTAAATTAGAAGTCAAGCAAATGCCGAACCAGCCAGAATTTTCTAAATAGGATATGAAGCAAGTTCTCAGTCCATTGGCCCTTTGCATTATCACTTCATCTTGTTTTCTTCCTGAGACACAAGACACCTGGCAGCTCTGGTAGAATGGATTTTCCTACAGTGCTGCCTTTTAAAATATTTTAAATATTTTCCTGATGCCCATTTAAGCATTTTTCTTCCTCTCTAATTACTCTTGGAACTTCATTGTTAATTTTGTCAGTGGAAAGTATGGTTTCTTTAGAAGCACATGCATTTGCAAGAGTGTACCATAGATGTAATAAATAATTTTAAATGCTATTAACTAAATGATGCTAATAATGCAATAGTTTTATATAAATAATTTTTAATCAATATAAATAACATGTCCAAATTAAAATGGTAAATATCTGTGATCATTTTGATGGCTCTGACTTCCCTAGTTAACTGAGAACTTTTCCATTGCATTTTCTCTGTCCTTTCTTTTGTTTGAACTCAGTTCAAACTTATGTTCCACAGCTATCATCCAATTTTAGCAGGATACAAGCCTACCCCTGGTCATATGTTACCCCTGGTCATATGTCTCTTCTGCAGCACATTATTTCTAACTTCATCAGTCATAACAGTATTTTCTAGAGAATATAGAAACATTAGTCTTGGGCATCAGAACTCTTGCATAATCTAATCTGGACTTTTTTTTCCCCCTGATAAGTAACTACATTGCAGCAACCATCCTAGAATGAAAGGGAATTCAGCATCCCACCTCAGGAAGCACCATTGCTCATTTTACTGGTGTACTTTCCCCTTAATCCCTGACAGCCCTCCCTCTTACTAGAACTCTGGAGACTTCTATGTCAAAAAAACCCTTTTCAAACAGGAGAAAGTAACTGTCTTTGTTTTTTGTCACGAGGATTTTTCTTTCTTCTCCCACTTCCCTTAACTGAAAGGATGTTTTGATAAAAGCACAAATATTTATCTTTGGGTGAGAATAGAACTTTTGTAACAGGCAGAATAAATAGTCCTATTATTTTCGATGGAGTGGAAGGAGGGAATTGGGTGGTTTGTTTTGTTTTTTAATCAAGTAGAAATGTTAATACCTTTATAATTTTTCTCTCTTTATATGTTTAAAATCTTGTTTTCTGTAAATTGCTGCCTTTGCATTAGATGGATAGATATAGATGATTTTGAGAAATTATTCATTAATCTATGCACATCAGCAGACATGTAATCACTTTCTCTGCACTGTAGGAATGATTGCAATTAGTAGGATGGCAGTGCTGTACCCTCAAGTTATCGTGGACCATCCATTTTTCTTTCTTATCAGGAACAGGAGAACTGGTGAGTCTGTTATGAGAAGACAACTTTATCAAATAGGGCACAAAGAAACCTTCTTTTTTAAATGGAGGACTGCTCCCCCACTCGCAATAGAATTTATTAGATAATGTCTAATGGTCCAATGATTTTTTAAAAAATGAAAATAATTTGTATTTGTATTTCTTAAAACACTGATAATTGTATGTGAGAAGGAAAATAGCCCATTCTTTTGTTCACCCTCTTTTTTGTTCACTTCCAAATGAACACAGGTACAATCTTATTCATGGGACGAGTCCTGCATCCTGAAGCAATGAACACAAGTGCACATGATTTTGAGGAACTTTAAATGACTTCATTTGAGTAACAAGGAAAACTGCAACAAAGCACATTATGTTTGCAACTGATCTATATTTAGGATTTGTGTTTTACAGTGTATCTTAAGATAATGTTTAAAATAGCTCCAGATAGAAACAATATATGTGAATTATAGGTCAACCTGTCAAGGAATGTTATCAGTATTAAGGTAGTGGTCCTGTTATGTCATTGTGTTTGCTGTGCTGTTGTTTAAAATAAAAGTACATATTGAACATGTAAACAGCTGTTTTTCATTTTAAAAGTGGTAGTAATATACATATACTTGTCAGTTGGAAACAAGGATATTTCAGTAGAAATTACAGATACCAGTAATTTAGAGTATACAGATACCAGTAGGAGAATTTGGAAACAGTAATGTTTTGGACCTTCTTCAATCTTTCATAATCATCTTCAATCTTTCAAAGTACCAAGGTAAATTAGCATTGTGTACTTATATATAATGAACTTTAACATTTGAAGTGAAGGCAGATACTCCATAAAAATTCTAACTGCCATTTCTTTGATATCAACGTAGAGGGCAGGACAAGGAAATACAAGCCGAATATCTGTATGGCAACATAAAAAAATTGTTAGAAAAAAATAGGACTGTGAAAACCCTACAGACATTACTGGTTTGTGTATTTACTATAGTCTGATGCTTTTTTATCATTATTTTAGAGTGCACGCCTTCCATTTATTTTTTTAAAAAAAGGTTTACTGTAAAGCAATATGACAGATGATGCCAGCAGTAACCTCATACATCTTGTGCTTACCCTCTTAACTGCATCAAGAGGCCACATCAAGTGATTGACGGCACCATCTAGGTTTGTGTAAGTGTACTTTCTGAGTTCACACGAAGATGAAGTGCCTCAGGTCTCAGTTCTCAGAACATACCCCTGATGTTAAATGACATGACTATATTAGTGATTTAGATCTGGTTAACTTATAGAAAATTAACTCAGTTAACGCAGTATATTAAATCAGAGCTTCTCAAACATTAATGTGTAACATATTTAACTGAAGATCTTATTACAAATGGAGATTCTCATTCAGTCATTCTGGGGTGGGGCCTAATTGCATACTTCTAACAAATTCCCAAGTGAAGCCTTTGCTTTACTGTTTTTCACTTTGATAACAAAACTCCACTTAACATAAGGTTTGCATGTTTAATGTTTTCATACATGGAAACAGAAAGATTGTACAATTTCAGAGAACTTGGAAGTATTCCGGGAGGATTGGGGTGGTAATCTGCATTAATAACGTAATACATTTGTCCAAAAAAAGGAAGAATGGTTTTTACTTTAAAATGTTTTTTTCTTATCACATGCTATGAACAAAAGCAAAATTCCTCTGCATATTAGAACACTTGAAGTATGTTCTTTAAAAATATGGAGACATTTACAGGTAGTACTCATGAAAGAATTTGTGAATACCCAAGGACACAACACTTAACACTGAATCTTTTACAGCTTTTATTTTGAGAGGACTTATAGTTTATTCATAAATCTTCAGTTATTGTAGAATAGTTGCTCTTGTTTTCATTTATAATTTATGCAGGCTGGCCTAACTGATGTGGATTCAGTATTGAAATTCTCAGTTTGTAATATTCTTTATTACCTTATCACTGCTTGTGAAGTGTTAACGTACATTGCTGTATCTGTTCATCAGTCAACAAAATGTGTTACCTATAAGGAAGAATAAACATCATTAGACACCGTGAATTCTATAAAGCCCAAAATGCATTTTTTGTTAGCTGGTATAAAATTAAGTTCTCCCATTAAGAATGTTTGTTTTAAAATATTTCAATACAATTTAGGTGTCATTTAAATGAAAATAGATTTTCCCTTGTTCTGAGCTTGCTTGTAGAATGCAGTAATACCTGACAATGCAAGGTTTTTCATTGGCTTGATTTTTTAAAAATAATTTATTTAACATTTTCCTTTCCCTAGAAAAAGTAGCACCATATAGTTCAGTTCCATTTCCTTTAAAAGGAATAAATTACTACATAAACATACACACACACACGCACAGTGTGCCAAAGCTTTTTGTCCTTTGAACCAATGTTTTGGAGGAAATCAACAATAATTATGTTTTTTACTTTTATTTGAAATCCTGATTTTAATTTTTATTTTTGTCTGTGCAATAGGCTGGTCTGAAAAATTATAGAGAATGTAATCTATATATCTTTTCACCATCTCTAGAAACAAATAATGGTTAGAGTCACTTTTACAGAAATGTTTATTTGAACACAATATAAACAAAGTTGCTTTATAAAAAAAGAGAAAATATGGTAAAGAACATATTTAATTCTCATTAAACATGTATATTTTACATAATTCACTGACAACTATATAATCAACTTCTTGAAGGTGTAATGATAACCATTTTTCTTATTTGAGTAACTTTTTTTTTTTAAAGATAGAATAGCCTGGGGCATTTTGCTTATTGGCCAAAGGCAACTTGAAATGCATCTTCATGAAATGTGGGTCTTTATTGTAATCTTGAGAAAATAAGATGAATGACTATTTGTAATACACAAAATGTTGGTGAAAAATCTGTAACTTTTCCATCCACACTCTCAGAGCCTCCCTACATCCACTGTCCATTATGGAGGGAATCTGTTTAAAGACAGAGCACATGGTTCTTCAGTCGAATGACTTCCTTTAAGACCACCCAAAGCATGAACTCAATAAAAAATATTCTAACAAGGTTCCAACGTTGCTGTTTCCTTCCAGGAAGACTAGACTGCTTATTTGTAGTTTAATACTTTAAAAAAGAATTACTGGATTCAATTAAAAACAAAATTTTGAATTTTGACCAAAGCCCATCATTGAAAAGAAATCCTAGACCCAGATGATCAGGGACCTAAAATAGTTCTAATTCAGTCATTGTTCCCTAGGAAATGGCGGAATAGGGGTGGTGAGAGTACTAAGTGTGATGTGTTATCAGGACAGAGAAAGCAGGGAAGACACAGAAGCAAGGGTAGTATGGGCAAATCCAAAACCAGCATCCTACAGTTTCTTACCATTTGATATGTAGGCCCAGATGAGCAGCCACTTCTCACCCACCTCCAAGTGACATGTCTTTAAGAGTATTTAGTTATTGTTCTGCCTAGAACCTGAACAGAAAACCACTCCATTACATTCTTATCAGGTTATGCATCAGTGTTTATGTCTGCCTTTTTCTTTCCTTTTCTTTTTAATGCTTGTTCTATTCTATCTTTTATTTGTTCTTTTTAATTATACATGACAGAATCTATTTTGATATATTTATATAAGCATGGAATATATGTTATTCTAATTAGGATTAATGTTTGTTTTAATAACTTATTGTCTGCACTGATGAATTTTCTATGTCAATAAGTGAGGAAAGTCCTTTCACATCCATTCTTATTTACTAGGGAGCAATTTACTTTTCCTCATGATATTCCAAAGCTTGAGGAAGACCTCTCCCTTTTTTTCTTGTAGTACTGAGAAATGAACCCAAGACTGCAAATTTACCATTTTCCAGCTGGGGTCACAGATAAGCTCCACAGAGCCCAGCAAAGAAGCTCCTTTAAAAGAAAAGAGGCAGCAGATTGATTTTTTTCAACCAGCCTTGCATTCTTTATTTATGAATGTTCAACCAGGCTTGTATTCCCAGAGACACTCCATTTTTATGAGGTTATTTTTTCTCTTTAGAGAAAAAAATAATTTTTATATATTGGTGGATTCAGCGTTTGCTGAGAATTTTTGCATTTATGTTCAAGGCAGATATTGGTTCCCTAGTTTTCTTCTATCTTCATTTGGTTTTGGAATAGAGTAAGCCTGGATTCATAGAATGAGTTAGGAAGTGTTCCTTCCTCTTTTACATTTTTCGATACAGTGTAGATGAGTTCTATTTCTTCCTTAAATGTTTGGCAGAATTTATCAGTGAACCTGGCTGGGCATGAACTTGTCATTTTTAGAAAATGTTTAATACTCATTCAATTTCTTTAATAGATATGTCTACTGGGACTTTATTTCTTCTTGAGTTTGAGTAGCTTGTGTTGTGTCAATAATTAATTCATTTCATCTAAATTGTATGATTTAGATGTGTAGAATTGTTTTTAATATTTACTCATATGCTCCAATGCCAGCAACATCAACAATATTGTCCCTTTTTTCAGCCCTGATCATTGTAATGTATGTCTATCTCTTTTCCTCTTTGGTCAGTCTAACTGGAGGTGTATTTGTTTTATTGATCTTTACAACTATAACCTTTAGATTTCATTACAGTCAGCTTCATTCTACTTTCATCTTTTGTTTTCATTCTGCTTTCTGAGAGTTTAGTTTGCTCTGGTTTTTCTGCTATATTAAGATGGAAGTTTATATTAATAATTTGAAGCCTTTGCTTATTTTTAAATACAAGTTTGTAATCCTACAAAATTTCCCTCTCAAAATACTTCAGCTATATATCTCAAATTTTGATGTGTTAGGTTTTCATTTTCATCCATTTAAAAATATTTTCTAATCTCAGAATTCCTTCTTGACCTATGAATGTTTAAAGAAGTATATTGCTTGATTTTCAACTATCTGAAGATTTTCATCTGATTTTTAGTTTAATTCCATTTTATTCAGAGAGAACAATTTGTATGGTATGAAGTCTCTTAAATTTATTAATACTCCAGGCTGTGGTGTATCTTTGTGAATGTTTCATGTGTACTTGAAAAGGGAGTATATTCTCCTGCTGTTGGGTGGGTGGATAGGAGTGTTCTATAAACATTCATTAGGTCAAGTTGGTTGATTATACCGTTCTCATACATTTTTGCTGATGTTACTGAGGACAGAAGGAGTGTTAAGGGTCCAGCTGTAATTATATTATTTACTATTTTTCCTTTTAGCTCTATTTTTGATCTGTGTAATTTGAAGCTATTATGGGTGTATATGCCTTTAGAATTGTTATGTCTTCTTAGAAGATTAACCCTTTTATTATCATATTTTTGTTGTTCTTATCCCTGAAATGATTTTCTTGCTTCAGTTCTACTTTGATATCAATATAACAGTTTCAGCTTTCCTTTGATGATGAGCATTTGCATGGTATAACTTCTTCCATCCTTTTACTTTTAACCCATCTATGTTATTATACTTAAAGTGTGTTTCTTTAGATAACATTTAGTTTGCTCTTGTTCTTTTTATCCAGTCTGATGATCTTTAATTGGTACGTTTGGATCATTTAATAGTATTATTGATATGGTTGGATTTAGGTCTACCATTTTATTACTCATTTTCTGTTTGCCCAGTTTCTTTTTCATTCCTCTACTTTCTCACTCCTGCCTTTTTGGGGAATATTTGGAATTTTTTTTCCTACTGATCTATTTCAGCATATTGACTTTTTACATTTCTCTTTCCATAGTTTTTAGTAGTTGCTTTCATTTTCATTTAATTATAATTAAAATTTCAACACAGAATGTAGAAACTTTAAAATAATGTAATTCCTTACATCCTTACTTGTGCTTTAGTTCTCATATGTATTATATGTACGTACATTGGAGAAACCCCATCAGACAATAGTTATAATTCTTGCTTTCAATTGTCATACACATTTCAAACTACTTAAGAAGGGTGACAGTTTGTTACATTTACCCAAATGTTAACCATTTGGGTTGCTTTTCCTTTATTTGTAACGTTTTCAGTTCCTGTCTGGTATCATTTCCCTTCACCCTGAAGAACTTTCTTTACTGTCTGTCTTGACACGGGACTATTACCAAGAATCTCTTTTAGTCTATTTTTCATCTGAAAACTCTTCATTTCACTTTTATTTATGAATGATATTTTCAGTGAACATAGAATTCTGGGTTGACAGTTCTTTGCCCTCAGAAATTTAAACCTGTTGTGTGGTCTCCTAGCTTCCATGGTTTCTGATGAGAATTCAACAGTCATTTGAATTAGTGTTCTCTGGTTATGAGGTGTCGCTTGTGTCTAGTTGCTTTCAAGATTTTTTTCTCTTCTATGTTTGACTCTCAATACTTTGATTGCTATGTAGCTGGATATGGTTTACTTTGAGTTTATCCTCAAAATTAAATTTTCATAAATCTGTAAATTTGTGTCTGTCACAAAATTTAAGAAGTTTTTGGCTACTATTTTTTTCCAAAACAGTTTCTGTCTTGATAGCTATCTCTTCTCTAGGACTGAAATGACATATATTTAGATCTTTTGGTATTGTTTTATGGGTCCTGAGGCTTGTTTATTTTTTAAAACATTTTTTTATGTCTGTTGTTCAAATTCCTTAATTATTATTCATTTATGTTCAAGTTCACTGATTCTTTTCTGTTATCATCTTTATACTGTTGAGGCCATTTAGTGAATTATTTCAGCAGTATTTTTAAGTGATAAAACTTTCACTTGATTCTTTTAAAATAACTTTTATTTCTCTGCTGAGTAGTTTCAGCTTTACTGTACTTTAATTTCAAAAGTGTTTGCCCTTACTTCACTGAGCACAGTTATAACTATTTTAAAGCATTGGATAAATTCTAATATTTTGATTATCTTGTGTTTTACTTCTATTGATTGTCGTTTTTCCTTGTGAGTTCTTTAGAGTTTTCTGAGTTTCTGTATGCTAAGTAATTTTGGATTGTATTTTAGATATGTTGAGTCTCCTATTTAGATTTTCTGGAGAATGTTGATTTTTTTTGTTGTTTGCTTTAGTAGACAATTGACTCAGTCAGGTTCAGGATGCTTACCTGATTGGCTTTCTGTGGGCTACAGTTCCAATGGCAGTTCAGTTCTAAAAGAACTTGCTGTGTTATTTCATAGCCAACATGATACCTAGACCCTCTTCTACACCATTGTTGAGATGTCAAAGTATTTAGTATCTTAATTAAATTCAGTTCTTCATGGAACAGTTTAGGGATTTTCAAATACTTTACACTCTGTGGATTCCATTTTTTAATTTATTTGCAATTTATTTTTAAAAATTCTCTAGACCATTGCTTCTCAAACTTTAGATTTCATAAGAATAATGTAGAAGTCTTGGTAAAATTCAAATTCTGATTCAATAGGTCTGAAGGTCAAGACTAGAATTTTATATTTCTAATAAGTTCTCAGATAATGATGTTTCTTCCAGCCTGGTCCATGGAAAAAGGCTTTAAGTTACTGGTATAAACCTGAATAAATACATCTTACTCTTTTATCCTAACATGTTTAAAGAAAATACAAGTTCAGCATTTCTTGATGGAAATGATATTCCATCACTAGGATTTCAAAGGTAAATTTTACAAATTATAGTCATTTTTTAAGCTTTAAATGCTTTACTTCAACCATTCTCTAAGTGTCTTGAAGTCGTTCTTACACATTTAAAACATTTTCCGAACAGAACAGCCATTCCAGTAATTCCATGTCATCATTATGAACATCTATTATTGTACCTACTGCCATGTTAAGGTACACACATAATTACTGAGATGTTTAAAGATGTTTGTTCAGAGTGGTGAAAGGTCAGTGGTTTGTTACATTTTAAACCTGCTACAGATGTCTATAGATGTATGCATGCATGTTTTTCTTTCTTTGGTTATATTTTCTTGTTTCTTTTCTCTTAATTATTTCTTCTTGTTTATGAAATGTGTCTCCCTGCATATTTGAATATTTTTCTTTTTTATTTTTATTTGTTCTTTTTAGTTATGCATGAGGCTAACTCACAACAAGGGTAAGGGGAGGGAAAGAATAGAAATTCAGTGGATTAGACAAAGGGGAATAAAGGGAAGGGAAGGAGAATAGGAACAGAAATGACAGTGAAATGAATCTGGCACATTGAATTTGCTTCCTCATATCCACGGCCAGAAATTCATGCACTGTACTAGAATGCAAAAAAAAGGAAAAGCAATCAGGCCAAAATGCTATGTATTTTTTATGAAATTATGTGACCTTTAATGCTCAGATTTTCTGACCTCTTGTCTATTCAATTTTATTTTATACTTTTACCTTAATGTTCACATAGCTATGATTATTCTAGATACATTCTATCTTGTGTATACTATGTCAAAAAATTTGTTCCTAGAAAGAATTTAGAAAAATGTTAAACTCTGTTCTTTGGTTTATGGTAATATTGGCACTGCCAAATATAAAGACAACATGTAAAGATTTAAAGAGCTCAGTTCTCAAAATCTCCAATCTATGAATAATTATTTACTTACTTTTTCAACTATATACACATTTCTAATGTGAGATAAAAACATTTTTGCAAGAAATAAAAGTTTTAGACTATTTCTAGCTATTTCAAGCTTTGTACAAATTTTGAATGTTTTATAGAACCATGAAAACTAAAACCATTTATTTCCTTTAAAGGAAAAAATGCCTGATAGTTTACATTTTTTATTTCATTTATGAAAACATAAAGGATAAGAAGTTTATAACAGCTGCTTTATTTCATGTGTGCCAACGAAGTTATTCTTGAGGGAATTTGGAAACCTAAGCACATGAAAATAGTCTGTGAAAAAAGTATCTGTCTTCTGAAGAGATTTCAACAGAAGAATTAGGGTATTTTTATTAATTGGTTCAAAGTATAGAAAATAATTTAACATTAATAAGCTAAAAACTAAAGGTGGATCATGTTCATATTCACTTCTGGTTTTAGTGAGACAATGATATGTGAAAAGAATGCTTACTTAGAATATAACTTTACCATATGAAACACATACTGTCCTTTGTCCAAATTTCTTTCTTATACAGTAAAAATAGGTGCATTTTTCCTCTTTAAAATTTGCAGATTTTTTTTGTTTCCTTGAGGAAAAATAAAGTGGTTATTTGTGACATATGGCATTTCCAGAAGATGTTTCTTCTTCAGTCATCACAGCTTCTAGCTGATGCAGAATTATTTTTCTCCTTCTCAAAGAAGATACAATGTTTCATCGCTTTCCTTTTCTCAAAGTTTTGTCCTAATTCATGGCACCTTCCTGTAATCTCAGCTACTTAGAAGGCTGAGCCGAGAGGATCCTGTACTCAAGGCCAGCCTCAGCACTTAGCAAGACCCTAAGCAATTTAGCAAGACCCTGTCTCAAAATGAAAAATAAAACGGGCTGGAAATGTAGCTCAGTGGTAAATCAATATCCAGTATAAATAAATAAGTAAATAAATAAATAGATAAATAAGTAAATAGATAAATAAAAACCAGAGGCCTATGGGAGAAAATATGCATTTCGAAATGACAGAATAGACTTTAAACCTCAAATATTCCCACTTACCAAATGTCTATCCTTGGAGCAGTTTGTTTAACTTCCATCTATTTACTGAAATAATAACATTTACTTCATAGGATTATGCTAAAGATTAAAGGCTATAATGTGTATGAAGAATATAAGCACTTGATCCTTGGCATCAGGAAAGACTACTTATTAGCATTAACACTACCACACTCCATCTGTTCTCAAGGACATTTTTCACATCTTCACATTTATGAAAACAGTAAGGAATGGCATTTTGCAGTCACCAGTGGTCAGGTAGCAACCACAATTTAGAGGCCACTGCCTGGGCCCATGGGAATCTTGTTGCATGACTCTCGTCCCTTGAGGTCTCAGTCAGCAAACCACTTGAGAAAGAATGGTAATGACCATTTAGGAAAGCATCATAAATCTTGGTTATTGTGTAAAACCTTTCATTGATTTTTCTGTAAGATAAACTGCCAGTTTCAAAACCTTAAGAATAGGTGTCAATAGCTTGGAAAAAAGTCCTGGAGACAAAGATTGGAGCACTTGGTTGGTCGCTGCTGACTCACCAGTGCTTTAAGCACTGAGGACAGTCACTGCACCAGTGATAACTGGGAATCAGACCTTGTGGTTTAGAAGCATTGTATTATATTTTTTTCATTTTAAAATATGGGTAAGTACAATATATAATGAAATCTTTTTAAATGAGTCAAAAAGACATGTAATGAGTTTTGAATGAGTTTAAAAATAAATATCCTAGTCAAATTTTCACAGAATACTTGTCAGTAATATTTTTCTTTCTTATAGTAGCACATCAAAAAAAGTGTCTTTACAATTGACATCTTGAATCACATAAAATAGCATATTATATATACCAAGATTTATAAGGAACTTACTTATTAAGGTACATAGCAAGGGGAAACATTGTCACTTCTAATTCCTTGTAATTGCAGTTTCCAAAGTGATTGTTTTCATTGGCTAACAGAAGGGCTCTTTAGAAGTTCAAAATCAAAAGATGGAGAGGGAGTGAGAGAGGGAAAAAGAGAACAAGAGAGGAGAAAAGCAAATATCCACAAGCTACCTACCTGCGAATATAAATGGTTTTCAGCAGAATGAATTTACACTACCTGAAGTGGACTAAGCTTGCTCATCACTAATCTATGACATGACAGGGGCAGAGTAGGGGGTATTTATTCCAATTCAGCTTTTTTTTTTATTGGTACTGAGGATTGAACTCAGGGGTACTCGACCACTGAGCCACATCCCCAGCCCTATTCTGTGTTTTATGTAGAGACAGGGTCTCACTGAGTTGCTTAGCGCCTCGCCCTTGCTGAGGCTGGCTTTGAACTCACAATTCTCCTGTCTCAGCCTCCCAAAGTGCTGGGATTACAGGCGTGCACCACCACACCCAGCTTTAGCTGTCTTTTTTGAAACTAAAAAAAAGCCTCTTCTCTTAATGTATCTTAGTCCTGGTTTTACTTTACACACTGCACTTGCTAATTAGAGGTAGTCCTTGAGGAAGCTGGTAATTATCAGCTCTAAATAGCAAAGGTTTAACTTTGCTTTGAAAAATTCCTTTTCTTTCAATAAAAATCTTCCTCTGATGAGGTTATCTTAATTGCCTGGATTTAACAAGTCATGGAGTTTTGATCACATGCTACTTTCTTGGCAGCAGACTTCTAATTTTGAATTTCATTGTCTTTATATGGATCAAGTTGCAACCAATTTTCAGGACTTTTCCTAAGATACTGATAAAAGAAAATTTAAAATAAATAGTAAATTTTAAAATATTTTTTAAAAACAATATTTTTTCTCATTTAAATTATTCAAAAATATCTACTTGAACCAAATAAAGTTAAATGGTTGTATTCATTGGGTTACCACTCCAGTTAGTCATTTCTAAGCTTTTTAATTAATATATATTAGTAAAGCTAAGTGGTAGTTTTCTTTTTTTTAACCTGGGCAACAGTTTTTAAAGAGAGAATGATATGCCACAAGATGTCACTGTAATCCTAATACATTGATAAGGGTAGTACCTACTTTTCTTTGAACATTTAAAGTTAGATGGGCGAAAAAATCCTCACAATAGACACAAAAGCACTTGGCAATGTTAGTCTAACTCTCCTGATCTACACAAAACTACAAAAAGTACACCCTAGAATGAGCCTCTAACATTCAATGGTAAGTTTCAGAGAATAGAATAAGAAGCTTTCATTCTTTTGAAGTAAAATAATCTTCATTTTCATGACACAATTCCATCTACCCTATTTCTGATTCAGATTTGAAGTAGAATAATACTTTTGACTCATTGGAAATAAAAAGTCAAGGTTAAAGAGCCAGTTCTTTATGCCCATTTTCTGATATCTTTGATGCTCATGAATGATTCCATTGTCAGCCAGAATAGAGATAAAATTGTAAGGAAAACATAGCTTGGGTTATCAAAAAAAAAAAAAAAAAAGAACTAAAAAAAATCTCTCTTGGTAATGTATTCCAAGAGATATCCAGCAAATGAACTCACTGTTCTTATTAACTTTCCTGGTGAAGTCCCCTTCTGATTCATATCCTACAGTTAACACAAACTGATTAAAGGAAAATCTCAAAACCTGTTTCAGCTCTAGTGACAAACTCATGGGGAAAGTGAATTTAACTGGTTCTTCCATGGTGGCTTTTACCTTTACTAGAAGAGATAATGCATAATTTACTACAAAAAGTTCTTCTATTTCTTTGATCATTTAAGATAATATTATATTCACAGTGTCCTGAGGTTTTAATTCTCAGGGGCTTAGTGGTTGCCATAAATGGATTTGGAGACAATGTTTTTTGTTTTTTTTTTCACATTGTCTCTATTTAAATAAGAACGGTTTAGTGAACATTTTCACAAGCAAATCCTTTTAACTAAGTATATGAAAACTCTTGCCACCAATAACTTTGGTGATCACTTTTCCTTTTACTGACATTTTCCCCATACTTAATCATCTAATGATTATGAATTTTTCATGCACTAGTGATGCACATATAAGTTAGACAAAGAGCTCCCGGCCTCTTTAGGCTCATAAACTGTACTTGAAAGAGATGACTGTGTAAGTAGATGACTTCAGGAAAGAAGCTGATATTTGGCACAGCTGGTGCCTAGAAGAAATGGTGAGTTCCTTGGGAAGCTGGTTCGGCAGCTCCAGTGTCACAAACATCCCGAATATATAACAATGACCTTTAGGGGATTGTTTTGCCCTTGTTATGCTGACTTATTTCTCTCTGTACTCAAAGAAAACCTGCCCACATGCACGATCCCAGTTTTCAGTTTGATAAATTGACTTAAATAAGACAAAAAATTTTTTGTTAGTTGTATATGGACACAATGCCTTTATTTTGTTTATTTATTTATATGTGGGGTGCTAAGGATTGAACTCAGTGCCTCACGCGTGCTTGGCAAGCACTCTACCACTGAGCCACAGCCCTAGCCCCAAGACAATAATTTTTAATTTAGATGTTTAAAATAATTTTTACTTTAATTTCTAATTTGCATGACATGAATTTCTAATTTGCATAATTAAAGAGATGTAAGAAATTATTGGACAAAGAAAACCTTTCTAAAGAAATAGTCTCTAAAGTAATACTCATGTGGCTGCATAATCATATTGAATTCTATATTTATTTGCTTCTGCACAAAACATATTGCAAAAAGATGCTTATCCATCAGTCCACCAGTATGCTAAACAGGAAACGGAAAACAAAAAAATCACTTTAATGGACAATAAAGATGCAGCAAAGACTACTGTTCATGCTAAATGTTCAATGCAAGCTAGTTCTTCCACATTGGTAGAGCATTTTCAGATCCCCAAACCTAGTACCCCAAACTAGGAAATCAGTTTCTCACCTATGGTAGGCCAATCTTGACTGACTTGTGCGAAACCTCGTGGAGATTTCTCCAGTCTGAGAACAGAAGAAGTTTTAAAACCAAAACATAGGTATTACTCCATGGTGACAGAGTTCCTGAATAATAGGTTTATACCATGAACAGACAAATAAGCTTTTTTGGAGAACTGGCTTGGCTGAGGTAGATGAGAACAAGCTCCTGGTCCTTAAGCTCCTCCAGCCTCAGGGAAATTTCTCTATGAATGCTACCAGGCCACCAACCCTTAGGCAAGCTCTAGGAGGGGCTTATGAAATGCTGTGTCCACCCAGCCACACCTGATCTTTTTTCTATCCTTTGCACTGCTTCTTTGATGTTTGGGGAATAAACCCAAATACTGGCACCCTACATTAGATCTAAGTCACATTCATACTTGCCGGGCAGCTCTGACCAGCTTCTTTGGGTGATCTAGCATAAGGCCTGTCATGGTTTCCTCTTAATGTCAAAATTCCAGAAATTTTTATCTTCAAAGAATTATATTTTTAAAATTTAAACATAATTATAAGAAAATAAAAAAGAACTTGACAGTTCATAGGAAAGGAAAAGGCAGGGCAGAAAAAATGGCTAACTTTTCACCGTGGGTTCCTTTTCCTCCTAGTCACGTACGCAAAGCTGACTACATACTCCAGCTTGTCTTGCAGTTGGAGGTAACCAGGTAACCCAATTCTAGCCAAAGGTGTGTGTGAGCCCAAATATGTATGCACTTGATTATTCTCCAACCCCTTCTCTCCCATCACCTGCTGGCTAAGTACAGCATGTCCAGGGAAAGTTGTGAGGAACCTGGTTTCCTGAGGGGTCACTTACAGGAGAAACCTACACTAGAGCCATGGAACCTGAAATGTCCAGCTAAATTTGAGTCTGTTTGTTTACCATAGCAACTACTCTGATTTTTTAAAAATTTTTTTAGTTATACATGAACATAATATCTTTATTTATTTTTATGTGGTGCTGAGGATCAAACCCAGTACCCCACATATGTGAGGTAAACACTCTGCTACTGAGCCACAACCTCAGCCTCTTACTGTGATTTTTGTAAGCATGCATATGACTAATACATTCTCATAAACATGTTTTATACCTTTTCTTCCTATTTTTCTTTTTTTGACATTTTATCAAAATAATACACTATGCAATATACTTACCCAAGACAACAATGTAGTCTCCAATCAGAAAGACAGATCTATTTTAAATTAATCCTTGATCTTTGTGAGGTTGCACTCACTAAAAATTATTGAATAATACAGAATGGGTCCTCTGCTACCATAAGTCACTCCTTTGCACACACCCAGTGAGTCAACTGACATCTGTTGATTAGAATTTTACCTCCTCATCTGGATCTGAGAAACAACTACTGTGCTTGAAATAGTCTTCTGTTTGCCCCAGAATTCTGCATCTTTTGCCTACTTGCCACTCTCTGAGCAGGTTGGATCTCCAGTTAAGACACCTGAATGATTGCCCTCCAACAACTTCAGGCCAATGCTTCTACAGGTGTAGACAACCTTTAACCTTATCATCTATTCCCTGTTGTGAACCACTAAGCACCCAGGTGGTTTAATAATAATGAATGTGTACTCATTTGTTAATCCAATCACCACTTATTGAGCACCCACCAGGCTTGGTAAGAGCATAGAAAAACAAGAGAACCTGACTCATCCCCTACTCTGAGAGAGTTCACTCTGGTGGAAAAAAGTGGGAGGGAGAGACAGACATATATGTAGGCAGTTAGGATGTTATGCAAGGTGTGAGGCAGAGGGCTGCTCAGGGCAAGTAACTGTCACAATTAATGGAGCTGTGCAAGCTGAGCTTTTGTGCATTTTACAGTATGCAACAGAACATATTTTTAAAAGTACTGTTAAAAAAGAATCTGTTAAAGTCTGTTTTTAATTTTTTTAATGGCATTCATTGCTAGCCTTCTCTTCTGCTGCAGGGAACATTCTCTTTTTTTCCTACAGCATTTATTTAAATATATTTCCCTGTCACATCTGATTTTTAGTTTGGGCCTTTATTTTCTCTTGAAAGACAAGATGTTTACTGATCCATTATAAACTAACCTACTTTGGGGATATTTATGGCATCCTCATTTCACAGGCACAACATGAATTAAAAAACAGTGCTAAAATACTTTGCAAGTCTAAAGTACCATGGAAGTTTTAAATTTTGAGCCATGCAGGTGAGGGAAGAATTGAAGACAATTTAGTAGTTTGGCGTGTGTTTTTCTTCTTGGGAGACAAACCAAGTTCAAGCCATTATTATAAGAACTCAGCTCTGAGAATAAGTTTCAAAATTTGAAACCAAATGGATGAAATTCCCAAACTCAAGATGTCAGAAACAACCAACAAAAATGATGCTGAAAAACAAATAACCTTCTCTAGATATTATAATGGCAACAATGAAGATAAATAATTTTAATAAAAGTAAACACCATGGAAACAAACTGTGCACTTCTCAAGACCGGAATTGCTCTCTCTGTATTTGCATTTCTGACTAGACCCTAATGAACCCCCAGAACGATTAATTTATTGTAAGGTAATACAGGTACAAATGTTTTCTGCTAGAAGTCCTCATCACCCCCAAGTAATCATGTATTTACATTTAAAGAGAACCTAGCTCAACCCTCCATTTTACAACTAGGGAAACAGAGACCCAGTGAGGTGCAGCTCCTGCCCAGTATAACCATTGTCAACTTCATTATCAGATGGACACTGTGCATTTTCTATTGATGGCCACTTGCTTTGTACCATATCATCATCTTAACCTATGTGCTATTTTATCTCCATTTATTAGTGAGGAAACTGAGGGTGAAAGCAGTTGTCCACTGAGCTCAGAATCACAAAACTAAAACTTAAGTCCTGGTGGTCATTCTTCAGACTAATATTCTTATTTTCTTTTTATTAGAACTCTATACTTATACATAGTAGTTGGGTTCATCCCAACAAATTCATGGAATTTGATGCATGAAATTTGATTTCCGTTTATGATTCCCTACCCTTCCTTCTCATCTTCTCTCCCAAATTCTAAAAAAGTCATGTGCACATATAATTATACCACAGGGAATTTCACCTTTACATATAAGTAAAAAGAAGAAATAAAATATAAATAAATGGATGAGTGAAAGGAAGTCTAGTAGAGGAAGAAGAATTGGTATTGTTAACCACTACACAAACTGCATATTAGTTGTGATGCCACAGTTAGAACCTAGGGCTGATTACTAGCAAAAATAGTTAGCAATGGTATTACACAATTCATTTGTCACATAGACACATTCAAATATTTTTAAGCAAATAAATGAATTAAAATTAAATGCACAGAATGTTATACTCTATCCTCACCAATAAGTATGCAATAAATTTTCACCTTCATATTTCAAACAGTGGTTATAAACATCTAGTTAATTACATATCACTTTCATTTCCCTTGTAAATCATAGCGTCAGTTTCCCAGCACTGTGACAAAAATAACTGAGAAAACTATAAAGAGGAAAGGTTTAGTTTGGCTCACAGTTTTGAAGGTATCAGTCTATGGTCAATTTGCCTATTTATTTTGGGCCTGTGGCAAGGCACTATGTTATGATGGGAACTGTGTAGAAGAAATTGCTCACCTCATGACAGATGGAAAGAGAGACAGGAAGGCCCTGTAATCCTGATGTGCCATTCAGAAGCATACTCCCAGTGACTTAACTTCCTTTGACTAGGCTCTATCACCTAAAGGTTCTACCACCCAATAACTAACTCCACAGGGTAGGGACCAAAATCTTCAACATGTAGGCCTTTCAGGGACAATTATCCACACCAGAGAAATTATAGCATTATTTAATCACTATCTATCTTAACAGAAAATAAAATATAAAACTATCCATACCATAACAATTATAGCATTATTTAATCACTATCTTAACAGAAAATAAAATATAAAACAGTTTTGAGAAGGAAACTGTGCATTATCCATAGAGTCTGTGACCTGCAAACATGGCTGAGTATCTGTGGGTATATTGAAGGAAAAAATAAGCAACAAATGATAAAATGGAAGTCACAACATTTTCAGTGAATCGGTAGCAACCTTTAAAAATTCTACTAAAAATATCTGTGGTATGTAGTTACACACACACATCACTAAGTGGGGGTTATGATTTATGTGCCAATATATTGCTGATACTTCTTTATTGAAGCTTTAATTTCATCAAGCATGTATTGAATAAAGGGATTTATCAAGGCAGACAAGACTATTGTAATCTACCTTAACCACATTTCAAATACCCTAGGATATTACCAATTTAAAGTATGTTTTCTCTCCATAAGAGAATAAAACTCAGATATTTCTGACATTTCTACATTTTGATACTGACATACTCTCGCTCAGATTTTCTCTTAAAGCTACAAATTAGCACACCCAACATCAATTTATTCAACAAATATTTGCTGGCCATCCGTTATGTGCTGCGCCCCTGGGGTAGACAAATGAGCATTACTTCTATCTTTGGGTTTCAAAAATTAAGGAGCTCTGTGTCAGCTTGATGGTGAATTGCACATTAAAATTTAGTTGACCTTTAAATAAGGTTAAAACTGCCTTTTTTTTTGCTAAATGTGGGATTACCTGGGAAACTTCCATTCGAAAGAGGCAAAAATAGGTTTTGTTTTCTCTTTTAAGTTCTTTTTAGTATTTCAGAAAGTAAAGAGATTTTAAAAATTAAAGATAAAATAATTTAAAATTATTATGAATTGTTAATAGAGTTCATCTATGTGAAGAGAACTCCTATAATATTTGCAATGTTGTAGTAAAATCAGATAATTCCTGTAAGATATTACAGCCAAATATATTCTTTGAATCCCTTCATCTAAATTTTTTATCACTGCTTAATAATCTAATAACTTGTGATTTTGTAAAAGTAATGTCTATTCCTTGTATAAAATATGAATTAAATGTCCATCAAAACAGGAATGGATGAATGATTTATCACAGATTCTACAGGAGAACATTATGTATTAAAAAGAATAAACTAGAGTTACAGTAATTAGTGTGAAAATTCTCAAAGTAGTATTGACTAAAAATACATGTAGTATGGTATCATTTTTACAAAATTTTAAAGCATACAAAACAATATAGTACTTTTATGGACTGAATAGTTGTGTCTCTCCCAAATTTATATGATGAAATCTTAACCCCCAACATGATAGTATCAGAATGTGGAAACTTTGGGTTCCAATTAGGTCAGGAGAGTGGAGTCCTCATGAATGGGATTAGTGCCCTATTCAAAGTGGCCCCAGAGAGCTCTCATGCCTTCAAGTCACCACATGAAAATGCAAGAAGAGGCAAATTGCAGTCTGGAAGGGGACTTGTTTATCTTTCCTTTCTTTTTGCTTTTTCTCAGTTTCCACCCCTTGTCTTTATTTATGTATTTTCAAAATATAGTTTTATGTTTAACTGACACATAGTAATTGTGTATATTTATGGGGTGGACTGTGGCACTTCAGTATACATACACAATGCATAATGCTTGGATCAGGGTAGTTGCTACATCTTTCACCAGTTATCATTTTCTTGTGTGGGGAATATTCAAAATCCTCTTTACTAGCTACCTGTTCTCTTTAAGTTATTAGCTTCCTCTTGATCTCAACCACTCCCATGGCTTTATTTACAATCTTTGACCAAACTTTAAGTTCATGTCCTGCTCAGATCATCTCTGAGGAACATCAAATTCAATATATCCAAACAAGAAAACATTATCTTTCATACGCTCCCTCTCCCCATTCCTCCTTCAGTTATCTCTAGAAATGATGTACCCATCCAATTATTAATATCAGAAACAGCAATATAATCTTTGACAATTCCCTCTTCTACAATAAATCATCAAATTGGTCAATTTAGTATTAGTCTCCTTAACATTTTTCAAATGTGTGTCTGCTTCGACCTCCATTTTCAAATTTAAAAGCAGCATTGTTCAATTAAATATAATGCTTATTACACATATAATTTAAAAGTTTCCAGTAGCCACATTAAAATTGTTTTAAAATATAGGCAAAATTAAATGTATATATCTGATTTAACTCAATATATCCAAAATGTCATTGTAACGTGTAATTGATAGTAAAAATTAGTAATGAGATAATCTACCTTTTTTTCTAAGTCTTTGGAATCTGATGTGTATTTCAAATTAAGGCACATCTTTATTTGGATAAGCCACATTTCAAAGGCTCAATAAACATATGTGGCTAGTGTCTAACATCTTGGACAGAGCAGTTCTAGTCCAAGCTGTGCTCACCTCTTGTTTTAGTGTATGAACAGGTTTCTCACATGCTTACTTGGATTGCTTCATGGGCAACCAGAGTAATTTTTTTTTCCAAATGTAAATCTGCTCTAATGACTGCCAGCTAAAATCCTTCAGTGACTTTCTACTTTTCTCTTTGGCTAAAGTCTAAACTCCCAACACAGTCTATGAAACATCATGTGATCTGACCCTATTTATTTCTCTAATTTCTATAATTGACAAAGCTCCTCCCATCTCACAGACTTAATACAAGATTAAAATATTTTTGTTCCTTTCTATCCTTAATTCTTAGCTTGAGTACCTCTTACTCACAGAAATCTTCCTTGATATCCATTTCCACTTTCCTTCCCCAGATCAGATTAGGATTCCAAACATTGTCTTACTTACTGCACACGGTCCTTTTCCTTCACAGTAGAAACCGTTTGTGTTATTATTTGTTCAAAAGGCAATTCTCCCATTGGAGACTACCAGTCATGCTTGTTCATCTTTATATCCCTGCACCAAGATTGATGCTTAATATTGAATGAGTATTTGTTGAATATATTAATTTGATTTTCTTAGCATTATTCATATGAGAAAAAGCTCATATGCCTGGGCTAGAGGAGGGACTCTTTTCCTTGAGCACAAATCTACTCCACACTTGTTCTATTATCAAGAAAGAAAAATGAGGGGTGGTCACTGTTGAGTAGGCCACCAACAGTGGTCTACCAGAATCTGGTAGACAGATTCTGTCTACCAGAATCTCCAATTTATCAGTGTGAAACTGGTCACCTACTTTGGCATACATCATTCCCAAGAAAGTATGGCAGAGTCATCTGGATATAAATATGTGGAGATTAATGTGTGGAGACAGAGGAATTTGAATTGAATTCAATTATTTTTAATTATGAAAGTAAAGTGGAAGAAATGCACCTTTTTAACCAAAATTTTAACCAAAATAAACACTTTCCTTCATCACCTCAAGTGGCCCTTCCAACACTTCTGGGCACCCTCAGGCTGGTGTTATTATCACACTTTATTTACAAAGGAGAAATCACAAATCAGAAAGGGTAAGCTTTTTTATCCAAGAAGCACTCAGCAATTAGATGACTGGACTTGGAGAGAGTCACAGGGGCTCTGATTCCCAATCTAGACTGTTTTCTTTCCACCAGTGGATCTTAGAGCACTAGCATCACCTGGGAACCTGTTATAAACACTCACTCACAGGCCTCACCCAGACCTACTGAATGAGAACTGGGAATGCAGCCTAGTCACCCATGTTTAAAAGTCCTCCAGGTGATCCTGGTTTCCTTGAAAGTTTGAGGACTGCTGCTCTACACACCATTACCCGCATTACCTTCTCCTAACTTCATTAAAAAATTTTTTTTTTCTGGTTGTTACATGGTTTGGCAGAAATAGAAAAACTGCATTTTCCTGATGTTTACCTCAGGAGCTCCTTTTGTGCCATTCAGATTTATCATAAGTAAAAAGAATTGTCTTAGCTATACTTCCAGATTCAAAGGACCCTTGCATTTAAGAATTCACCAGTTAAACTACATTTTCAATGTCACATTCTTGAATCAAGTGTGTAATGGCCAGTTAACCCTCTACAGAGCCAACGTTATATTTCACGTGAGTTCACAAAGCAAGTTAGGCAAAGTCTGTTTCTCACAGAATTCGTTTTCTTGTGCTTAATAATGAGGCACCCTGAACTCTCTCTTCTTCCAAAATGAAAGCCCTTTGCCCTCTCTTTCCCATATATTTTTGTGACCCAAGCTTTTGCAGAATTTTCTCCTTCCTGAAATGAACAAACAAACAGACAAAAAATTTCAGTGACTAATAATCATCCCTGATGAAAATACTCTAATTTTAGGACAAGATAAATTTGTCTTCTTCCAAATTCAATCCTGTCTTTTACTACATTATTGGCACTACTGTAATTCTAAACCATAAATCATGGGCCTATTCCCTGAGTACTGTCTATTCTCCATGTATCTGACACATTTGTGAGCATAAAAGGAATAATAGTCTCACAGCCAACTTCAGGCCCTGTTAACATGTTGGCAGAGTCTGTCTCTCCCAGTTTTGGGGCCCCAGTCTCCCCATCAGTATCTACCTGGTTATCACAGATTTTTGCCACTTCTTGGTTTTTCCCAGAGTTCCACATTATCACCCTTTACCAAATTGTCATCCTATAAGAGCACATCGTACATCTAGCATATTGATTCTTATTAAAATCTGCCTCCACCCAGGGAGAAAGCATTGCACTAACTTTGAGGTTGAGCCCAATGCTACAATAGCTGGTGACCTTGAGCAAGCTGCTCACTTCTCAGATCCTTGTCTACAAAATAGGGATGATGCAGCAGCTCTCCAGTTCTTGGGAATATTAGAATTATATGGAGGATCTATAAAAAGAACACATAGCTGGGCACAGAGGCGCAGGCCTGTAATCCCAGCAGCTCAGGAGCCTGAGGTAGGAGAATCCCGAGTTCAAAGCTAGCCTCAGCAACTTAGCCAGACCCTGTCTCTAATATAAAATATTAAAAGTGGGAGGGGGCTGGGGATGTGTCTCAGTGGTTAAGTACTCCTGGGTTCAATCCCTGGTACCAAAAACAAAAAACAAAAAATAAAAAAACAAGAATATGCCTCCTACAGTTTCTCATTCAGTGGGTCTGGTGAAGGACTCAATCATATACATTTATAAGATAATCACTTATGCTGCTTGTCCAAACATAGACTGTACTTGTTTATGGAGAACCACTGGTGTGATGCTATTAGGACAAGAAATATGGAATTATCTTTGGAGTGCCTAATTCTAGTTACTACTTAATGACTATTAGTCCCGTTGTCTTCCTCCTCTGTTCTACATTTCATCAAAGAAAAGGAAATAGATGATAAAAATGAGTTAATAACATTGAATACAAGTGGAATTGAGATAAATCTAATTATCTTTGGGCAAAGCTTTCTGGAAGTAAACCAGAGATATTTCTATGGAAATATACTAAAGGAGATTTTTGTTTGGTTGGGTTTTGTTCCAGGGATTGAAACCAGGGGTCCTTAACCACCCACCCACATCCCCAGCCCTTTTTATATTTTATTTTGAGATAAGTTCTTGCTAAGTTGCTTAGAAACTTGCAAGAAGCTGATTCTGGCTTTGAACTTGTGATCCTTCTGCCTCAACCTCCTGAGCTGCTGGGTTTATAGGTATGTGTCACTGCTCCTGGAAAAGAAGATATTTTATATAACTAAGCATTAGAATTTCATGATATGATTTGGCAAAGGCATCAGGCAAGGGGCACTATTATATACTATCAGTGGAAAAATAAAAATATATGTAATTTTAGGGGACAATTTTGGTAGTACCTACCAAAAAGTGAAAGATACGTGTACTTTGCTCCAGCAATTTCAATTCCATAAATACGTCCTTTAGAAATGCACATAAATGCACAGGGATGAAGTGCAATGTATTTGCATAGCAGCTCCTAAACTCAAGAAAATAAGAAGTGTCGTTTTTTTTCCCCATAAGTCAACTTGATTTATATGTCAAGCCCATTACATGAGGTGGTAAAAATAAATCACATTCATTTCAGGATTCATTCCTTGACATTTTTGTGGAGTTGCACTCGAGAACCAGGAGGAACATACAGAGCAGAGCTGTTGAGAGTGGTGTGGAATATTTGGCCTTGTGTCCATAGATGGCTGTCATCTCCTGGCTTGACCATCCTTCTATTAGTACTTGAGAGATTTTAAATGCAGACTGCTGCTACCACGTTGCATGATTTTCTTCCCATGATTCCATTCTTTCTGCTTCACCTTGGTCTCCAGCTGCTTCTCTTGTCCCCATGCCTTGCTGGCTGTCATATTCTGAAGGAGATTGAGACCTTGACTCCCTCAATGCCACTTTTAGCTGCTTAGGACCATCCTAGCATTTCAGTGTCCTGTAAATTCTGAACTGCCTAGGAAGGACTCTAATCAACTATGTACATTTCTTAGTCCAGTCCCACTTCTAGAGCAAATCAATAAAGTTCAACTGCTGGCTTGGAAAGTGTCAGATATTGCCATTTGAAACCTTGGACTATTTTAATGTTTATCAAATACTGAAGAAAAGAAAATAACCATTCTTATGGGGGAAAAAAATCTTGTTTTCAAGACAAGTCCCAGATGTAAGCCACTCCTGAATCAGTGACTCAGTGATTATAACTTAGCAACTTGCAAGTCTGTGTTAACTATATATAGCTCTATTTTTGTGTGCATTAAAATAAGCCTCTGATGGTCAAAATAGTTTTTTTATTTTCAAAATGATAGCAGCTGTTTTATCCTTAATTTTGAGAATAATTTGGTGAGCTTTGTACTTTACTTTCTGCCCCCAAAACAGAAATGACTTCATTGTTGAGATACAGAGAAAAACATGTGAAGTCATTCAACCAATGCTGCTTAGAATAGACCTCTTTAAAGCATATTTTGATTGTGTAACTGTTCTGAACTAAACTTGGCTTGCCAAGTCTCTAGATGTTATATAACTTCATAGAAAATACAAAAATAAGAAATAAAGGCAGAATTAAATAAGGACAATAAGGTTTAGGCAATTCAGCATGCATTTTTAGGCACCCATAATGTGCCAAATGTTGTAGATACAAAGATAGGACACTGCTCCTGTCATTGAAATCTCAGATTAGGTTGAGAGATAATCAAATAATAGAGACAAAGTTCAACCAAACAATAAATAGAAACTACAGAGCCAGATAGCATTGATCGTATCTGAAGAAAGGTTTCATAGTAGAAGTAGTGATTAAGCTGTGGAGGAAGAGGGATAGCTTATTCAAGAGCCAGGGCTTTGAATAAGAGAAAGAAATTTGTTAAGACAAAGAAGTGTTACTCATATTAAATGTAAGCTCTGTATTAGAAGAAAGACTATTGGATTGGCTTACGATATACTTAATGCCTAGGATAGTGCCTGATGCATATGAGGAGATCATGTATATTTGTTGAATGAGTGAAAACACGATTGCAGGTAAAGGTAAGTGATTCCAAGTCATGCAATCAGACTATTGCACAGAAATACTGGGATCAACAGAAGGGAGAGGCTAGAAAGGTAGGGAAAGACCAAGTGCCACACCTATGATGCTCCAAGGAATTATGATTTGTCTTGCCAACAAGTGGGCAGTCATAAACAGCATTCGAGTAATAGAGGAGAGTGAGCAGCAGGATGTTGTGGTGGTCCTTTCCAGTCTCATGGAACGAAGGCTTACAGTCGAGACCAAAACTAAGCACACCATATGATAAAGAGAACAGTCAATTATTCAAGCAACAGGCTTTACATTGACCTCCTCTGGAATATCCGTGCATGTAAGCATACCCACATATAAGCAGCAGCACTGTGGAAGAGGAAGTGAGAGAGTACAGCAATCTTGCTAAGAAAGAATGACCCCTCCTATGACCAGGATGCCCAGACAATCCTCATCACTCGGTTTGAGGAGGGATTGAACATGAATACAGAGAGGATAGGAGGGAAGTTTCTCTTCATATACACTGTCCTGGCGACGGTATTGTCTGGCTGAAGTTGGGATCTTAGGAGGAATATTTCCCCATCTCTTCATTTAGGAGAGAATATAGTCCAATGGCTAGCTGCTTTCTTCAGAATGGGGGGTTAATTGCCACTTATTGTTCTCATCTGTACATCCCAGAAGCCAATTTCAAAGTAACAGGAGAAACTGCACCTGACATTCAACATTTAGCATTGGTGTCTAATAAAAAACAGAATGTAAGCCACATAGGCAACTGTCAACTTTCTAGTAGTCATATTTTTTAAAATGGTAAAATGAAACAGGTAGAATTAATTTAAAACCTGTCAGTCTGATATTGGTACATATATTTTAAGAAGTGATTGATGTAAACATTATCAATGAGATAATTTTTATTTGCACATCTTCAAAATCTAGTGTGCTTTATACTTGCAACATATTGGTCTGAACTAGCCTTGTTTCAAGTGCTCAGTAGCTGTTTTGGATAATGCAGTTGCAGATTAACCTGTGACCAAAACTGGCAATGTTTCTTTACTGCTTACAGGGTAGGTCCAAAATCCTATTGTAAAAAGCATAACTGTGTTTTACAAGGTTGTCTTCAAGAATGCTAGAGAGGGTATCTGATGCAAGTCTCTCCCCATTGCAGGCTTAGGGAGACCAACCTGTCAATATGTCCTTGCCTTCTAATTGATGATTAGAAACTCAATTGTTTTTAAAACTCTAAAAGGAATATTTTTTCCTGACTCAGATTACTGCCTTCATTAAGGAGAAGTGAGTTTCACGAATAACTTTGTACAACAGCTTTTTAAAACTAATGAAATTTATTATCTCCTAACCACAAATCAAACTTTCTTTCCACAAAGGCAGTTCAACAGAGCACTTTGCAGATGGATGGGTCTACTTTCAACGGCCTGGTAACCAAACAGAGGCTGGATATGCCCCATCTGCTCTGTCTCGGATTTATTCCTTCAGACTGAGCGAGAAAGAATCAAGATAGAAAAGATAGGGCAAAATAGCAGTCATTACTTTTTTAATTTAGTTTTTATTTTCTGGTTTAGAAAGTTCACCTCCTTCTGCACAGTCTTTATGAGGTACTTATGTTATATTTTTTGAAGGTGAGAACTGTGATCTCATCTGTATTCCATGAGTTACTTAGCACTCTGAGGATGCCTAATAAATATTAAACAGAAGACTTTATCTGACTACGAGACACCATACACTTCCTGGTTCATTCATCCTGCCAAATTCCAGGGAACAACTATTATGAACAGATGAGTGGCTGGAGAGATTAATGAGTGAATTTGTTTGGCAGTTTGCTGCCAAAATTTCGCTGCCTGTAATTAAATCATATTCCTTGGTCTTCCCAATGAAATACAAAGAAAATTGTCTTATATTAGTAACAAGCCTAAGGAAAAACAGTCCCCCCCCCCCACAGTGATGATAACGGTATTTCTTTATATCTGGATTTTTTTTACCTACTTTTATATTTTTATTTATGTAGAACATACATAGAGGGTGTACAAATCTTAAGTGCATACCTCAATGACTTTTTTTTAATATGGGAATTTTTAAGTAGAGGTTAAAGGCCAATAAATTCCATCATCATATTCTATGCAAGCAGGAACCCTAAAATAATCTTATGGCACTTTAAAAACCTATACCATTATCAGTAACATTAGTGTAACTTTAGTTACTTGAAATTGAATCACACTCATTATCACTTTAGTGCTAAATGTTTTATTTCTTCAAAGCTATTCACTCATTAGAGCCTAGCATTTAAAAGCATTTATAGAGAACCTTCAATGTTGCAGGCATCATGCTAGGCTTTGAAAAACAGATAAAAATTAATGAGCTTACATTCTATTGGAATATTTATTTCAATAGGTATATAATCAAAATATCTACAACATTTAATTTAGCCCAATATTTTGATTTAGTTCAGGCATTGACTGTTTTAAATTTAATTCCTATTTTTTAAAAAGGTATTGAACTAAGATGCCAACCCAGGTCTTTTGATTAAAAAATTTATGTTCTTTTCAGAGCATTGTGACAAGTACTTGTCCTTCCATTCAAGTTGTTCAGGATTAGTCTAAGAAAGCTACAAGATTCCTTCCAACTCTAAGACATTCTTTTTCTTGTTCTGTAATAAAGTGTTCTAATCTAAAGATAATCTCTAGAAAATTGAGTTTCCATTTGAAAATGCAGGTAATAAGGCTAAAGATAATATTGACAATGTAAACCATTTCTAAAAATTTTTACAAGGAAGTCTTATGAAAAACTTGAGAATAAAAATGCATATAATCTTATCTTTCTAGATTTGATTAAAATGACAGAAATCACAGAGTGAGCTGGAAATGTTCCGTTTTGTGTTCAAGTAAATTAACTTCATTCTTTTAGAAATATTCTGAAATATCTTTCTCAAGATTAATAAGAACTGATTGTTAGTAGAATGATGGTTAACTGGGCTGGCAAAGGGCAGGATGTAGATGGGGATTGTCTTTGAAGAATGTTGAACAAAGACTACAAAATTTCAGTTAGTTAGGAGGAATAGGCTCCAGAGATATACTGGACAAGAAGGCAACCATAGTTAATAGCAGTGTATTATATTCTTAAAAATTGTCGAATATTATGGTTTACATATGCAGTGTTCCCCAAAAGCTCATATGTGAGACAATATAAGAAAGTTTAGAGGTGAAATAATTTGGGTTATGAAAACCTTACCTTAATCAGTGCATTAATCCACTAATAGTGATTAATTGGGTGGTAACTTTAAGCAGGTAGGGTGTGGCTGGAGGAGGTAGGTCACTGGAGGCATGCCTTTCCGTATGTATTTTGTCTTGGCGATGGGAGTTCTCTCTCTGCTTCCTGGTGCTATGTTCTAAGCTGCTCTTCTCCTCTGCACTGTTCGGCCATCATGTTCTGCCTCACCTCTGGCCCAGAGCAATGCTGTCAACTGTCTTTGGACTGAGACCTCCGAAACCATGAGCCCCTAATAACCTTTTTCTCCTCTAAAATTGTTCTTGTCAGATCTTTTGGTAACAATGGTGAAAAAGCTGACTAAAACTCTGAGACAGTAGATTTTAAGTGTTTCTACTCAAAACAAAAACAAAAAAAAACTTTATATATAGGCGCACATCATATATATGAATGCATATATATGTGTGTGAAGTAATTATATGTTAATTAGCTCTGTTTAGCTGTTCCTCAAAGTTTAAATATTTCAAAACATGTACAGGATAAATATATGTAACTTTACTTGTTAATTAAAATAAATGAATAAATATTTTTAAAACTGCACTGATCATTTTCTTACAAATTGCCTATGTCCATATTATAAAATCACTTCAACATCATTATATAAAATAGACTTCTCCCTTCCCATGGGAGCCTCTCACAAATAGCCTTAGACCTTTCTTGAATGCCTGTGACAAATATTTATGGGTTCTAAAATGTTGGTTTAAAAGTTAGTAGAGAGGGCAGGTAATGTGGGAGACAAGAAAGAGGCTGGGTGAGACAGTTGCAAATGATTGGAGCCCATCAAATTATTTAGAAAAGTCACTTGTTTTGAGGGAAAAAGAATATTTCTGTGGCATTGCTCTTATTTAAATATAGGTTAATTTATTTAATATTAATTTTCTTTGAATTTTAAGTCACAACTTCTAAAAAGTTAAATGAATCTATGAACTCTTAACCTTCCAAGCATTGCTGTCTCCTGTGGCAGGCCAAGGCAGGCCACTTGCAGGGGAAGGGGATGTACTTTGCTCCCCATTCAGAGCCCTGTACTCTCCTATTTGTTTCATTTCATCTTTCTAACTGATTCCTAAGATCTTGGCTTCTTGAGGAAGCTCCTGTTATTACTGAATCAAAATACTCTTCATGTCCCTTCCTTCCACTGTCTCTGAATTTCATACATTCCAATAAACTTCATTAAATAAGTTTTGTGCCAAGTGCTATTTCTCAGGGATGCAAAAATGAGTACTACTCTACCTGTTCTCATTTTACTCCCAGAATAGGAAAGAAGAGACATAAAAGAAAAAACTACAGTTAATTATTGAGATAGAGACATGCAGAGTCTAACAGAAGCATCAAGAATGTGTCTGTAGCCCAGATGGAAACTCCAGGGTTTCCTGGGGAATATGATGCCCAAGAGAATATGAAAAAGCTTGGAGATTCCTCAGGGAGGGTGTGGTGTAAAGACAGATCACCTCTTTCCTTTGTGGAATTTATACGCCTCATGAAGCTCATCATTAGTATCCATGTGCTCTGTATCTCCCATTCTAGATAGGGAATTCTCTAAGTCAAAGCCCGTGTTTGACACCCATTTCTCTATTGCTCAGGATCTGGAAACTCTAAGTCAAGCAGTCCCATTTTGTAGTACACATGTGATTTGAGATTAAGAGATATCCGAGGGACCAAAACAAAACAAAAACACATTTTTACCTTATGTCAGAAATACAACTTGGAAAAGTCCAGTTTTCTCATATTTGAAGTAGATACAGACATTTGAAATTATTTAAGGAACAGCTGAATAACTCTGTTTTCATTTACTTACTAAAACCAACACTGCAGAATAGCACTAAGAGAATTATTTCCGTTTTGCTCAGTGCATGCATTAGTTAAACCTCACATAGACCAGTACTGAATGGTATTCACAAGGAATGGAAAACTTTTCACACCATATATCAAAATGATAGCTCTGAAAAATTGAAACAGACATAGTAATTTTCACCTAAAGAGGCTGATTAAATTGTAGCTTCCTTATTTTTCTCCCCCTACCTCCATACACAGTCCCAAGAGCTTTCACAGCAGGAATTTAAAAACATGGATAATACCCAGTATTGGTAAGTGTGTAAAAATACAGCTTTTAATGGTGTAAATTGTTGCATATTTGAGGATAATATAAATACTCTGTGTAACCCTAAAAATACACACTTTTAACCAGCAATACTACTTTTAAAAAAGTATACAAATATTAAAATTTAGCATGCACATTTCAAGTACTATTGTGGCAATATGTCCAGAATAAATGCTAACTTTTTAAAGCTAGATTACACAGAGGATATATAATGTGATTCTGTTTCTGGTAACTATGTCACAACATGCATTGGAGTATAAATGCATGCATAAAATATAGTCCTAAATGCTTATAGGAATCATCTCCAATTGGTCATATAAAAATAAGTACTTTGTTTTTCAGTTTTCTATATTTTTTGGAGTAAATATACATGATGTACATAATCAGAAGACCTAGCAATCCCAGGTTTTCTCAATCTCTCTATGCATGACCTGAGTCCTGGTATGCCCTGCACGTTTCTCTCCATTCCCATAACCCATGATTTGGATCCTGGTCTCTAAATAGTGTTTATTATGAGCAGGATATTCTGATGACAAGTTTAAAACTAGAAGAGAAAGAGGATATTTGAATTTAGAAACCTGGAAAAGGCATTTTGTAGTTTACCCACATGCAAGTGCTGGCTGGCACCTAATTATTTTATTATCACACTCACATTCCCTGAAATACCTGAATATCCTAATCACAACTTTTTTATGCTGGTTTCTCAGATATGCACAGCAAGCTAAGATTTCCCTCTTCTTTGACCTTCAAGTTCAGCAGTATGACCATAATATAATATTCAATATTTTTCTATCTTGTAGATGTTGATCTAGACTGTAAACTCTTTCAGAGAGGACAGGTTTTTCATTTTGTGTCCGCACTGGGATTAAACTACATCCACTTAAACAAATGACTCTACTCACTCTCTCAATTGCATGGTGAGACAGAAAAATGGGTGTGCTGAGGAATTTGAAAATACCATATTAAAAAAATACTGTTGTTTTTTTAAAGCATGTCTATATAATATGCATTTAAAAATATTCATAATCATGAATGAAATATTCATCAATCTATATTTAATTATAAGCAAAGTGATGACTAAAATGTTTGTAATTATGTTGAAATCATGCCACACAAACAGTGGACTGTGTCTATCAAACTTAAGGACATATGAAAATAAAAGCAAAAATGCCCCTTCCTGAGCAGTTAATTTCAGCATTTTTGGCAAATCTTGGCTGACTTACAAGGAATGATTTCCTTTGGAAGGAGGGAGGTAAATCCATGGTATATATTAGGATAGGCCATTATCTTGCAAGTACTAGAACTACTGAGCATTAAGTGGTGCTTCCTAATGAATTTAAAATATGGGACCCACTCAACTCACCGCACTTCCCACCCGGCCCTGGCCTGCCTGAGGACCACCTCACCCCAGCTCCCTGAGCCCACTGCTTTGCCACCTGGCCTGCTGCTTGATGTTCTGTAGCTGGGCCTAGCTATTGACCCTGGGAGGCCAAAAAGGGCAGTATCTGAGAGTAACAGAAGCAGTGGAGGATAAGCTCCCCTGTTCCATGAGTGGAACCCTGGGGAGACTCCTGGGGTACAGTCTCCCAATGTAGATAAGCATCTATGGGGCTCTAAAGGTACATTGATTCAACACTGCTGGACAACTTGCTACACAATAAAGCACCTGGAACCCACTAAACCTAAGCCCCACACCTCAGAACTCCACCTACGGGATCTCCTCTCACAGACCCCAGTGTCAAACACATCCTGGGAGTGGAGGCAACAGCTCTTCCCATCTCCACACCACTCTGCCAAGAAGGGAAGTTGAGAAGTCTTAAACCCCAACCAGCAACCAGGTGAGCAACACAATAAAAAAGAACTCAGCAGCCCATTGTAGTAGGGATAGAGAAGGCAGGGCATTGAAGATAGCAGGAAACAGTTTTATTTGGCTGCAGCAAGGTTCAGAGGGTAGAGCTTTCATCATAATCAATTAATCCCCCTGAATCCCGAGTTCAGGCAGTTTCAGAACTTTATACCCAGCATGTAAGAGGAGGGGCTCAGAAGTTCATAGTCTACAGTTCACACAAAAGCAGTTTTTTCTTTCACTGTTCTGGGCAAGTTAACCCTTCAAGGACAGCACTTGAGAAGGAGAGAGCTTCTTTTCCCCTTCCTTTCTTCCCCCTGCCAGCTGTTACCATGGAGTCCAATTAGTAACATCTTTTGTTATCTTTGAAATGTAAACATCTCTGTGAAGTTCAGGCTCAAGGCCAGAGGCCTTGTTAAAGGATCTGTCTTTCTTATTACACTATGTATTTGCAAACACTCTTCCACAAACTATTATATTGTTACTATACTAGACAGTCCATAAATGGTTTGTGGAAAAACAAGTAAAGGAACCTTCAGCACCTGGAGTGCTGATTTTCTCCAGGCTGGTGGCCAAGTAAGATAGAGCAACAGGAAATAGGAAGTTTAGCTACATTGAACTCTTTTGTAGAGACTATAAGCAACTCTTTTGTTGATAGTCCTAAGATCAATTTGGTGAAGATTTCTGGAGAAACTTAATTCAGATCTTTTGGGGAGGAGGGGGTGCCACTACATAATGACCCATACTCCCATGCTCAGTTCATACCCTCAAGAAGAAATGAAAAGAAAATCAGTTGAGCACAGACAGCAAACATGTATTCTCATTGACTATTTTGTCCACTATAATGAAAACGACTCCTTAATGTTTCACCAAGATCTTTCTTTATTTTTTAAAAAATGTGTACTAATTGATTCCAGGACATTTATATATATACATATTTGTTTCTGTCTTCTCATTTCTATAGTTTTTTTTTTGTTGTTGTTGTTGTTTTGAAGGTAGTTACTTTTCCTTGCTCTGGTTTTTGAGGGCTAGGGTTTTTGATCAGTATATTTCAATTTTGTTTTTATTGTCCTTTCCACTAGTCTATTTCCCTTGTTTGCCTCTCTTTTCTTTCTTTTACTAACAGCCAAATTCTTCTTTTGATCTTCCACTTTTCCATTAAATTTTTACTTCTATTTTTTTCTCCTCCCTCCTCATAAGCAACACATCCTATGTCACCACTCCATTTGCCATATTCACTCTTTGAAGTTGAAAACATTTTTAACCCTTCTATCTCTTCTTCTTTCCTCTTAATCAACTCTAGCTTTAACAATTCTTAACACTAATTGCTTTATATAATGTCAGGCTCCATCATCAATGCTATAGCAATAATTAATATGATGGAAGTCATAGTCAACACCTATTTTTTGATTTTATGCCAGACATAATTTATGATTATTTATTTACTGTTTTTACTGATAGAAATTGCTGATCCTATTATTTCTGCTTATTGTGCCAATTAACATTGTAGACATTATAATAGGAATGATGTATCTAGTCTGTTGCTATTATTGGGTTCCCCCCTAATCTGTGATGTACTAGAATCATTCAGGGACAGTATAAGCTCATAGGATAGAAACTCTGCAGTTTTAGATCCATCTAGATAGATAGATAGATAGATAGATAGATAGATAGATAGATAAACAATATGAAAAGGCAAGGGAACAAACTATCCCAAACAATAGAGAATGCCTCAACAACAAACTCCATGGACATCACAGTGAAGGAAATGTCAGAGATAGAATTTAGAAAGTTCATGATTAATCTGATCTATGAGGTAAAAGATGACATAAGGAGTAAAATAAGAGAGAAAATACAAGAAGTAAAAAATCACTTCAATAAGGAGATAGATAGTTTGGACAAGAATCAACTGGAAATCTTCAAAATGGAGAAATAAATAAAACCAATTAAAAATTCAATGGAAAGCACCACCAACAGACTAGGTCACTTGGAAGATAGAGCATCAAGCAACAAAGACAAAATATATAATCTCAAAAATAAAATTGACTATGGAGAAAAGATGTTAACAGACCAGGAACAAAATGTTTCAGAAATGTGGGATAACATAAAAAGCCTAACTTAAGACTCATTGGGGGTAGATGAAGGCTCTAAATTACAAATTAAAGGAATGCACAATCTTCAAAGAAATAATACCAGAAAATTTCCCAAATCTTAAGAATGAAATGGAAAATCAAATATTAGACTCCAAATATATAAAATTACAACAGACCCACTCCAAGACACATTATTATGAAAATTCTCACATATAAAGAAGTATGGAATTTTAAAAAATGGCTATAGAAAAGTGACTGGTTATATTTATAGACAAATCAATCCAGATCTCAGGTGATTTTTGAGCCCAGACCATAAGAGCTAGGAGGTTGTGGAATAATACAAAGCTCTGAAAGAAAATGGATGCCAATCAAGAATACTGTATCCAGCAAAATTAAGCTTCAGTTTGAAAATGAAATAAGAACATTTCATGTTAAACAAAAGTTAAAAGAATTCACAACTAGAAAGCTGGTACTAAAGACATACTTATTCAGGATGTCAAGAAATAAAATCATCTCTCAATAACAACATTGAATGTAAATGGTCTAAACTCATTAATCAAAAGATATAGGCTTGAAGATTGGATTAAAAACAAAGCCTAACAATATGCTGTCTCCAAGAGATTTGCTTCATCAGTAAAGACATCCACACACTGAAGGTAAAATGACAGGAAAAAAACAGGTCATTCACATGGCTTTTACAAACAAATAGGAGTTCTATTCTCATATCAGAAGAAGTGGACTTCAAACTAAAGTTAATCAAAAGACACAAATAAGGCCATTTCATAATGCTTAAGGGAATCATATAACAACAAGAAATAACAGTCATTTTTATGCCCCAAATAAGAGAGCATCTGTGTACATCAAACCCTTCTTAATATTGAGAATCAAATAGACCACAATGAAATAAAACTGGATGACTTTAACATGCCTCTCTTAACACTAGATAGATTATCCAAACAAAAATTAAATTTAAAAAGCCACAGAACTAAAAAATGCAATTAATAATCTAGACTTAATAGACACATATAGAGTATTTCATCTATTAATGCCCAAATACACTTTCTTCTTGGCAGCACATGGAACATTTTCTAAAATAAATGATATCTTAGGCCACAAAGCAACTCTTAGCAAATACAAAACAATAAAGGTAATACCCTGCATTCTATCAGACCATAATGGATCAAAATCAGAAATAAATAATGAGACAAAAAGTACAAATTAACACATAGAGACTAAATAATTCACTGAATGATAAATGGGTAGCAGAAGAAATCAGGGGAAAATAAACACAATAATTAGAAGTAAATGAGAATAGCAATATAATATATCAAAATCTCTGGGACACTATAAAGTCAGTTCTAAGAAGAAAGTTCATAGCATTGAGCTTATTCATTAAAAGAATAGGAAGTACCCAACAAATAATCTAACATTATGTTTCAAAGGTCTATGGGAAAAAAGCACAAATTAATACTGCTATTAATAGAAGACAGGAAATAATTAAAATCAAAACCAAACTCAATGAAATTGAGGTTAAAAAATTCAAACAAAATGATGAAACAAAAAGTTGGTTCTTTGAAAGCATAAACAAAATTGATAAACCCTTAGCCAAGCTAATGAAAAGAATGAGAGAAAAACAATTCAAACTGTTAAAATCTGTGATGACAAAGGAAATATCACAATGGATACTACTGAAATAGAGTTAAAAATCAGAAATTATTTTCAAAATTTGTACTCTAATAAAATAGCAAATTATGATGACATTGACAAATTTCTAGAGGTATATGACCTACCCAAACTGAATCAGAAGACAGAAATTTCAACAGGCCAATTTCAATCAAGGAAATTGAAGATGCCATCAAAAACCTACAAAGAAAGAAAAGCCCAGGACCAGAGAAATTCTCAGCTGAGTTCTACCAGACCTTCAAAGAAGAGCTAACACTAATCCTCCTCAAATTATTTCCATGAAACAGAAAAAGAGGGAACCATTCCAAATTAATTCTACTAAGCTAATATTACCCTGATACCAAACCATACAAAAACACATCAAGGAAAGAAAAGTTCAGACCAATATGCTTGGTAAACATATATGCGATCCTTAATAAAATACTGGCCAACTGCATACAGAAACATTAAAAAATAGTGAAGCATGATCAAGTAGGTTTCATCCCAGGGATTCAGTGTTGATTCAACATATGGAAATTAATAAACATAATTTATCACACCAATAGCTTAAAGACAAGAAATAAAAGATTATCTCAATAGATACAGAAAAAGCATTTGACAAAATTCAGCACCCATTCATGTTCAAAACACTAGAAAAACAAGGGATAAAAGGAACAGACCTCAATATTATAACAGCTGTATATACACTAAACCCAAGGCCAATGTGATTTTAAATAGAGAAAAATTAAAAGCATTCCCTCTAAAAGCTGAAACAAGACAGGATGACCTCTTTCATCACTTCTATTCAACATAGTCCTTGAAACTAGACAAAGAGCAATTAGAAGAAGGAAACTAAAGGGTTAAAAATAAGAAAAGAAAAACTAAAACTGTTCCTCTTTGCTGATGACATGATCCTACATTTAGAAGACCAAAAATTGGCACCAGATAACTTCTAAAACTCAAAAATGAATTCAGTAAAGTAGCAGGATATAAAATTAACATTCATAAATTAATTGTGTTCCTATACATCAGTGATGAATTAACTGAAAGGGAAATTAGGAAAACTATCCCATTAATGATAGCCTCAAAAACTACTTGAGAATTAATCTAACAAAAGAGGGGACAGACCAATGAAAACTATAGGACACCAAAGAAAGAAATTAAAGAAGACCTTAGAGATGGAAAGATCTGTCATGTTCTTGGATGGGCCAAATAAATATTGTCAAAATGAGCATACTACCAAAAGAATTATACAGATTTAATACAATTCCTATTAAAATTCCACACAAATAGAAAAAGCAATCATGAAATTTATTTGGAAAAATAAGAGGCCCAGAATAGTGAAAGTAATCCTCAGTGAGAAAAGTGAAGCAAAAGGCATTACGATACCAAACTTTAAATCTTATACACAAAGGCATTATAAACATGCATTAGAGAAAAAATAGCCTGTTCAACAAATGGTGCTGGGAAAACTGTAAGTCCATATGTAACAAAATGAAATACAATCCATATCTCTCACTCTGCGTGAAACCAAACTCATAGAACCTAGGCACTAGGCAGAGACTCTGTGCCTATTAGAAGAAAAAGCAGGACCAAATCTCCATATTATGGTGGCTTAGGAAATGAATTCATCAACAAGACTCCTAAAGTGCAAGAATTAAAATCAGGAATCCATAAATGTGAAGGTGTCAAACTAAAAAGCTTCTTCACAGCAAGGAAAACAAACAAGAATATGAGGAAAGAGGCTACAGAATGGAAAAAAAAAATCTTTGCCACCTACACCTCAGAAAGAGAATTAACCTCCAAGATATATAAAGAACTCAGAAAACTTGAAAACCAAAAAATCAAATAACTCAATCAATAAATGGCTAATGAACTGAGCAGACACTTCAGAGAAGAAGAAATATGATTTTTCAACAAATAAGGAAAAATGTTCAGCATCTCCAGCAATTAGAGAAATGCAAATTAAGACCACACTGAGATTTCATCTTACTCCAGTCAGAAGGGCAATTATCAAGAATACAAGCAACAATAAATGTTGGCGAGGATGTGGGGGAAAAGGTACATGAATACATTGCTGGTGGGATTGCAAATTGGTACAAACACTCTGGAAAGCAGTATGGAGATTCCTCAGAAAACTTGAATGGAACCACCATTTGACTCAGTTATCCCACTCCTTGGCATATATCCAAAGGACTTAAAATCAGCATAATGTAGTGCAATGACCTACATAGCTAAACCTGAGAATTCCATGAGAAGTGATGGAGGATTAAGAAAAACACATATACAGCTATTGAGGAAAAGAAGGGATCAGGTGGAACATTACACTCTGATGGAGAAACAGTGACTGAAGAGCTGGCCCAGCAAGTTTACCTATATTGGATCTCATAGTCAAGAAAAAAAGGACTATAGAGGCATTGTTGTTTGGGCACTAGAAAGTTACAGGGCTAGAAACATTCCTGTAGCTATTTAAATGTAGCAATGCTTGGAGTTCCTTATTCACTCAGGAAGCCCATTGTTCAAAGTTACTGTTAAGCAGGCAGGCTTAGAATGAGCAGCACTGGTGAAACATTGTAGTTGTCTTGTCAGGCACAGAATTCCTCTATAACAAGATGCTATGTGCCTTGGATTAAGGTCTAGACATAACCAAAGAGGCTCTTTGGACGAAGGGTCACCATAACCACTGGGCATTCTGTACCCTTGCACAGAAACATTCCCAACAAGCAGTTATGCCACAGCCATGAATCATCAAGGACCCCCAATCTCACAGTCACAAAACTCCACACCTAATGGGCATGAAGTGGTAGCTCATTGTAGACTTGATGTAAGTGTGGGGTTTCTCTTTTTTATTTGCAGTATCACTTTTTTTTTTTTTTTTTTTTTTTATTATTTTATTTTTTTCCCAAAAGTTGCATTTTAATACATGTTGGTAAACATAACAGAAAAAAACAAATTATCAGAAGCTGTACACACTATTCACTGAAAACATTTGTTGAGGCAAATAGAAAAAAATTGTTACAATCATAATTTTTCTAACTTTGCACAAAATTATAAGCAGATTACGTTCTTCATATTAAACATCTTTATATGCACTTTCAATGAACAGTATATATATATATATATATTTTTTATATATATTTTTATCGACCATCTTTACTATACCCATTCCCCTTTCCTGCCCCCCGCCTCCGCCCTGTCGCGTCTAGTGTTTCTCTATTTCTCTTATGTTTCCCATTCCCGCCTCACTTATTCATCAGTATCCATTAATCAGAGAGACCATTC
>CM053409.1:32353960-32407699 GCA_028644305.1 Xerus rutilus
TCGTGGATCAGATTCCAATAAGAAAAGGCCGTGACGGGAACCTTCTCAGGGCCAAAGGTGCTATAAAAGTCCTGCAAGTCATCTCCTACTCGTTCCCAGCGTTTTTGATTAATAGTTCCTTCTAGGGGGAACCAGGGGCAGGTTTCATGAATAAACTCGAAAAACTGTCTAAGATCCTTTCTTTTAACCCTTATTCCTCGCGCCCTGAGGGACATCTTGAAACCATCAAGGAACATCTCATGTGTACTTAAGGCATTCCCCATTCTCCATCGACCGGGCGGCTCTCTGAGTGAATTCCTCCCTTATGAAAGTCTCTGGGATGTAAAACTCTGTTTTTGGTCGTCTTGAATCTTTTCCTTAGCCCAAAGATCCCAGTGGAACTTTATCTCCTTTCTTATCTGTCTTTAGTCCCTTGCTTGCGTGAAACAGCTGGTAGGTATAATCCGCCTACATGGACCCTCACAGACGAAAAGACTCCGTTTGCCCTCGTCAGGCGTGCAAGTCTCCTCGTGGTTGAGTCTGTGAGGTGAACGACCTTTGTTCAAAGCAAGCTCAAGGTTTCAAGATCAGATCTACTCAGAGAAAATTCTCGCCAAGAAGGCTGGGCGACAATACTAATTCAAGCGATTTAGAGTTTTTCTCACCAGAAACAGATGTCTATTACTCAGAAGGGAAGGGATCAAGAGAGCCAACAACAATCGAGTGAGCAAGGGGTGAAATGTTCTGAAATATTGTTTGTAAAAAATTCGTCCACCTACCTTTACTCAGATCTGTCTCACGGTGGGCAGGACCGTGGCGATCTAATGCCGAGCCATCATCCGCGGGTCCTCGCGGCGACTCTTGGGGGTGCCTGGCCAGGGCTTCCTCGGCGGACATTCTCGTTGGGGGCCCCAAAATGCCCCACGCTGGGCGCCAACCTGCCCTGACCCGCGGGGCAACAACGGGGACACGCGGGAACCACCTAAGAGAATGAAACAAACAAGGGGTGCGAAAGAACTGAGGCAAGACAGGATTCTGATCAAACCTCTGAATTTTATTTAAGAACAAGGGTATATATGTATGCTCAGGAGGGGAGGGGAGAGGAAGGAGCTGTCGCAGGACGATTGGTCAGTGCAAACAGGTGGTATCAAAAGGGGGAGGTTCATTGCTTTGGCGCGCGCGGGTAAGTTTAACTTTTGGCGCCCGCGGGTTTTTCGGCGCTCCTGCTTAACCAGGAAGTGGAGCCGATCAGGAAATGACTCAGGGCTTTTTGCTCCCAACAATGTACCTGGAGAGTGACAGGCCAAATGCAAGGGGTCAACACCCAACTTGGCCTGGACTCCCTGACCACCCTCACCCCTCAGCTTGGAAAGCACAGAGCCCAGGGTTCTCAGCCAGGAGCCTCAGCCAGGCTGCAGTTCCTCACAACCTCACTTTGGGGGGAAAGGACCTAGAAAAGCAAGAAGGGGTAGTTCCCAGAGGCCTTCCAGAGTGCCCTGGAGAAAACCCCAAAGGAAAGGAACTGAGTGTCAGGGCCTGGGACCTAGAGTAAGGGAACAGGGAAGAAGACCAACCAATTCTGAGAGTCCAACCCTTGAGAGACTGGTTTCCCAACTCACTTCGGTCCCAGTGGTGCACAGAGGGTGATGTAACAGTTCCTGGCACACCCCTGGTCGAAGGGATTGTTCCCGTGAAGGAAATGTCCCTGGAGGAAGTTGGATATCAGAAGAGGAGCTCAGAACCAGCAGGACTCGGCAAGGCCATCTCCCAGTGACTGCCCGTAAGTTGGTCATCTAAGCCAGAGCTCAGTCTTGACCCCCATGTGGTCAACTTCATTGCCCAGGCAACCTTGTGCTTGCATGAGAGCTGTATCCTCATCATTCCCTTAATGTCCTACTCTCAAGTTTCTGTGCCTTCTTGCAAAGCTGTGCTTTTAACAGGCAATGCCCTCCTGTCCTCTGCCTCTCCACAATCACACCAGGACGTGTAGAGTAGTATGTCCTACTCTACAATGCAGGCCTCGCCAACCTCTCAGTTTCTTCCAGTCAGCTACACCACTCAGGACTGACCCCCTCTCAGAGTGCTCCTGGGTCTCAGCTGGTGTTATTCAGATAGCAGGTTGCTTATCAACAAAGTGCAGGCTGCACTCACTCACCTCCATACCATCCCTCAAATAACGTGCAGCCTAGCACACAGTAGGCTCTGGAAGCAAAGCACCCAGGAGGGAGAATGACCAGCAAGCTCCAGGGGGAGGAGAGATTGGAGCTGCATCTTAAGAGATGGGAGTGGAAGGACTAATGAGGCACCATCAGGGTCAAGGGTAGTGGAGAATGCACAGAAAGTGCCAGGTGGCACAGGTGTACGTTGCCTCTGCATACCTGGGTAACCGGGCACAGGCACTGGGCCCCACTTACCTGGGTCTCATATGGGCACCCGGCAGTGTTCACAGCTACAGCCTGCATCACCAGCCCGAACGTGAGTGGCGCCAGTGCCCAGGTGGCGGGGGCAGCCACTAGGAAGCTGTGCGAGGGCTAAGAAGCCAAGCCTGGTGATAGTTCAACACTGACCCCAGCCCTGGACCCAACCCTGCCCTCCCTGACCCCTCCCCACATAGCTCCACCCACCTACTCTTCCTCCCTGCACTGGACTGTTTAGTCCAGTACACCCAAGGGAAACCTCACTCCACCACCCTGTCATCCTGTCTATCCCTTTTCTACCTTCATCACCCCTCTCTGTGGGCCAACTATGTTCTCAGCTCCACAGTGCTTCCTACCCTGCCTGTCTCCCTGACTCCACTCACCTTCAACATGTCCTTGGACAGGTCCTCCCAAGGGGCTTTGCCCTCTGGCCCCACCCACAACAGCCCCACCCTCAGTTACCCTGCCCCTTGGTCTACACCCCTCCCTCCATACAAACCCTTCTGTCCCCAGTGTGGGCCCTTGGGACTGTGGATACGTCATGGCTTTATCCAACGAGAACGGCATCTCTCTGGTGCCCACGAGGAAGATTATACATGTCACCAGCAGGGCCCCCAGGTACAGCCAAAGTGACGCCAGCAACAACACGAAGAGCCTGATGTTCCGGTGCCCCACGCAGTTGTTCACCCACCGACAGAGGTGGTCGAATTCCTAGGGGAGAGGAGTCAGGCCCTTGAGGGTCTATCTGGCCTGGCCTCCATCAACCACAAATGCCCAGGCTTCCCCCAATGTGGTCCTCTAGGCCACCTGGTCTTGGCCTAGACACACTGGCTCCATCTCAAGGAGAACCTGACATTGCCATTGTTAGAGCACAGTTAGGATTCCAAGGCTCATCAGGTCACCTGTCATGAGTAAGGTTTTCAGAGACTCTACTTGCCTGGTGTCACTTGAAATAGGATGTAGAATAACTGTGGGCCTCTATTTTCTCAGATACTGCATAAGGTTGTAAAGAACTCCTTTGCCCAGCCAGCCTTCTGCACTTGGAAACCCATGCAGTGTGTGTACATGAGAGAAGAGCACTCAGAACCCAGGAAGCCCTCCAACTTGGACACCCAGACAAGGACAGACAAAGATCCCCAGAACAGGGCACCAGCTGGCCTAAGGGTCTGGGTACCTACTGTCAGCAAGCCAGCAGATGGAACAGGCATTGCCTTCCTCCCCCTGACTTCACCAGGCTCAGCACAAATGTGATGCCCTTTGCATGTCAGCAAGTGTGAAAAACAAAGCCAATCTCTCAGGCCAGGTGCAGACACAGAGGTGATAGCAGATGTAAGTGACCAAGAGTGGCTGGGAGGGACTTTTAGCAGTCAGGGAAGATGGTCTCACACCCACCCTTGGCCAACTTATGCTGTGGTTCCTAGTCCTGGCCAGGTTCCCTGTGATGAGTTGGAGAGTGGACAGGGAGGAGGAGCACTCACCTCCACACAGATCTTACAATACGGACAGTGAAAAGTCCTGGGTGGGTGATGGAAGGAGCAGTGCTCACACCAGGGCATCTGAAAGGCTCTCCTGTACATCCAGGCCACGTATGCTGCCTCGGGGTCCTCCTCCAAGGAGCCTGGCATGGGAAGAGGTTTGGGCAGTGGCAGGAGGCCCTTCCATATCACATGGCTGCTAGGGGCAACTCCATAGCATTACTGAACAAAAAGAATAGGGAAGAGAAGGGTGGAGGAATCCCTGTCCCTGTTGAACAAGCTGACCAGTCTGATGGGCTTCCAAAGAGAAAGGGGTTCCAGCCACAAGAGCTCTCTGTGGAGCTCTACCCTTTGGAGCAGTGCTTGAAGTGGTGTATGAAATGGGAAGGAGGCAGAGTGAAATGTGTGGTGGGTTAGAAGAGGCTGCTGGCTTCTCTACCAGCCTGCCCAGTCCTCCCTTCTAAAGACACTGGAAAACCTCCCTGATAATGTTTTTGCACAACTCAGTGGCTTAGGAAGTGAAGATCCAGGGCCTATGTAATAACGACATGGAGAGAAGGGATCCTGAGGCCGTAGGTGGGGTTAGCACTTTAGAAATCACCCCTGTAGGCATCAGTACTTGGGGTGCCACCTCCTCCCAGGGGTCTGAGGCCTTACCTCGATGCAAGATGCCAGGGTCTGAGATGTTCAGAGATATCAGTGTTATGAAGGTGACTAGAAACAGCGGGCCAGTAATAAGGGCAAAGCCCCAATCTCCGTTTTGGAAAAGCCATCTGCACCTGAAACCAGAGCCAGATTCAGTTCTACTCTGTGACAACCCAGAGTTCTCCATGAGGCCTGGCTCACCTGCCGTTGTACTCACAGACCTTCAGGCCAGATCTAAATATTCAGTCTAGAGACACCACAGAGACCCCACCAGCATCACCAGACATCCGCAGTTCCCTCAATGCATCAGGCACTCTAGGCCTCTGCTATTAACTATCTATCCTCTTCCCCCTCCTGACTCTCTCTCCACTCTCTGCCTCTGCACTGTCATTGTCTATTTCCCCTTCTGTCTCAAACCTGCGAGCTTTTATGGGAGACTCACGGAAATTAAAAAAACACTCCGGCAACATTTAGTAATAGTACCACGCTAAATGTGGCAAAAAGACTTGGTGGAAACCAAGGGTACCCAACCGAACGTTGGGTGGTGGGCTTAGCTGTCCTCCTCTCCGCAAAATGAAACCACCAGTGACTACTTCTGAGTTGACACCCAGAGTGCCATGACAACAGCAGGGAAGGAATGAAGTATCAAGCGTGACATCACAGAGATTCCAGAATGGGGTCTCTGGCTATTTCCAGGACTTCTGAGAGCAGCCTCCCCCACCCACACATACACACTTGCTGTAGACTGGGACATCCTGCTCTTGCAATGTTGGCTTTGTTGGAGCTTGTGATGATGTGATGTGGTTTGTCCCTCAAAGATTCATAGCCTGGACACTTGGTCCTCAGTGCTGAGATGGCAGAACCTATAAGATGTGGGTCCTAGTGTGAGGTAATTCGGTCACAGGGGATGTTACTCACAAGGGAGTAATTTGGTTCTCAGGGGCCCCCGTTAGTTCCTGTGAGAGTGAGTTGTTATAAAAAGAGCAGGACTGGTCCCTCCCCAGTTTTCTGGCCATGCAATCTCTATCCCTTGCATGTCCTCCCACCATGATGCCATTCACCATGTTTGACGACCCTCACCAAAAGGTCAGTCTCAGGGGCTGCCAAATATGGACTCTGAGATAAATAAACATCACCTCTTTATCAAGTATCCATTCTCAGCGATTTTGTTAGAGCAAGAGGAAGCCGGCTAATACAGAGTCTCTGGGGAGATGGCATGGGGAGGAGCTGCTGATTCTCATCACCTTTCAAGCCCAGTGCTAATTGAAGCAGACAGTGCTCATTGCTCATCCTATCTCTACTGTTTCCTTTTTGCTGTAAGAGCTCCAGTTTAGGGAAGGATGTGGCCATCTACCCAGCTAATAACTTCCCAGGTTCTCTCATTTCCAGGGTGGACTTGATGAAAAAATTCTGGTTAAAGGGACATGTGCAAATGTCTACTGAGGTTTTCTGGAAAAGCTTCCGCCTTTTCAATAAAAGAGGAGATGATGCAGTTGGCAGAGCTCTGCCCTTCCTTCATTCTGTCTTGAGGCTAGACCTGTTGGCTGGGGTGCCACCTGGGACCCTTGAGGCAACAAGTCATGCTACCCAGACACAACTTGTGACTATTTTGAGTCACAACAATCCCTCAACTGCCTCCCCCTGAGTTTCATATTGTGAGAATATAACTGGGTTTCTGTTACACTGCATGGGTCTTTGTATTGGCCACTAAGCACCTGAGACCCTCTGCGTTGGGCAGATTCTGCCCATCACAAGCCTCGGTGAGGGGCAGAATCCATTTTCCCATCCCAACTTGAGCTGAAAATGGCCAAATATTCATAGCTTCTCTTGCAGTGATTACAAAGGCCTATGATCCAGGTGACCTCAATTTTGCTCTAGAATTACTACCACTAACTGACTGAGAAGTCTGTGCTGAGATGCATCAACTACACTAATGTCCAAAGCCCATGTGTACTGGCTCCCCCCTTTTTGAACTGGGGATTGAACGCGAGGGCACTAAGCTACATCCCCAGCCCTTTGAGACAGGGTCTCACTAAGTTGCTAAGGCTGGCTTTGAGCTTATGATCCTCCTGCCTCAGCCTCTCATGCCACTATGGCTGGCCAAGTAAATTAAATTTATATAAATATATCAGGGCTGGAAGCATTGAGATCATGGCAAAAGAACAGTATGTGTAGATAATAAATAATTTGTTCAGGTAGGTGGGGGATGATTCAAAAGGAAATTAAATGCTATTACCTCCAGAGCACTTCCAACTCCTCCAACATTTTGCCAAGGTTCCCAGTCTCCAGGGAATTGTTCCTCCCAGCAAGGAGTTTTAATGAATACCCACTAGGTGGCTCCCTTCCTGTCTTTCTTGGCAGATAAGAAAATAGGGAGAGGTACCAGGATAGCTCCCTTCCCCCCTTTGAGCCACATAGGCAGGATGGGAGGAGGAGGACATGAGAAGAAAGGAAACAAAATCTACAAAAGGTACATAAAACCCCCACTCCCTTGGGCACCAGCTCTTGACCCCCTCCTCTCCAGAGCCTCTCTCTCTCTCTCTGTTCTATTTTTAAAATAAAACTATTTGCTCTTGCCTTGGCATTTCTTGGGTGTTTAATCTTCAACACATGGGCTGAGTGGGGGACAGAACCCCATCCCAATTTTCAAGACTGGTTTCATATGTGGGCTCTGCAGGGATCATCACTAGGGTAACCTCCTTCATCCCCCACATTTTTCTGAGGTACGCTTTTCTGTCTTCCTTTCTGGAGGACAATAACACGTGCTTTTCAGCTAATTAAATGCAGTTAGTGCAAGCTGCACTTCACAAGACTCTGGTGGCAGCATTCATGGCCTATGAGGCTCCTAATTACCTGTGCTGCAGGTTAGGCATGTTGGCTTCTGCCAAAGTCATCTGCCACTGTCCTATCCATGCTTGAACCCTGTCTGGCATGAGTACACAGGGTCTCAAATCCCAGTCTTCCTTTCAATGCATGGAGGACAAAGGGATGGAACAACTGTGAGATTCTGGTCAGGGCCACTCCCCAGTGAACCTCATAGGTTTTTCCCCCAATTTCTCTTTTGATATCCCTTATGGGGATCCTTAGTGACTGGCTGATGAAAAGGTGCTCTGCAAAATCTACAGTGACACAAATCTTGAGATGAGCTGAACTGCACTCTCGTGCACTCATTCCTCCTGAGCAGTCCCCTCCCATCGCTGATCAGACTCTAGCCATTGAGAGAAGGACATTTTACATGGAGTGGTTCATAAACACCTGGGTTCCCTTTGCTTGCATATGAAGCCTTCACAAACCTGTAGGGATTCTCCCCACTGTTGTTTCTGTGCTCCAAGAGTTTCTTTGGCTGCAAAAGGGATGCATTTTCAACTCACTCCTTTCATAAAGTCCTTCAGGAAAGGGGTGTTAAGCATCTAATGACAATTAGATGTCCTCCTTACCCTCCAGAGATTCCTTTGGCCCATGGAGTAAAGAAATATGCCCCATGTAGGTCATTTTTTTCCTGTGGGTTGTCACATTTGGAAGTTTGTAGTGGCCAGAGCGGTCAGTCATGCCTCTAAATTTGAACTCTCCAGGGTCTTTGGCATGAGGCAAAAAAAACCCAAAAAACCAAAACAAAACAAACTCTTCTTCATTCTGCCAATAATGCCAGCAATAGATTTGGCAGAAACATGTGGTGAGAAAAGGGTTTGCTGGCCACCAGAAGCTCATAGGGAGACATCCCTAAAGAAAAAAACTGGATTTTTCTCTGGTGCAGGTGACTGAGTTCTGTTTTCTCATACTCAGATGGGAGCTTTGTACTCAACACTTAAGCCAGGCTCACCGCTAGCCTGCATACTGAAAAAATTGGGATTTTCATGTTGTTCAGAGAGGAGCTTCATCCTCAAAATGGAGGGGTGGAAACTGCTGGACTCTGGAGGCTCTGGGAGTTAGATGCTCAAAAGTGTGTTTTCTTCTGCTTCCAGGCCTGGGAAATGACCTAATCACAGTTGGACAAAGGAGATATCTCATAATTTTCTGCACCCAAACTAGCCTGATTTCCAACTAGGGTAATGAAAAGTGCTCTCTGGAAGAAACATAAACTATAGGACTACACCTTAAGAGATTGATTTTACAAAAGAAAAAAGGGTTAAAATGCCCTATGTATGAGGTTTTGCCTCCCAAGCTCAAAACAATAGCTGCCCTTACTTCTTAGCGTCTGCCAGATCTCTGTCCTTCCAAGGCCTAGAGAGTGTGCAGAGCTTGTAAAACTTACAAGGCTTGCAGAGGACCGATTGTGAGACCAAAGAAAATAAAAGGTGTCGCTTTTAAATTCACTTAGCATGATAATATTTTCAAGGTTTATCCACACTGAAGCATGTGTTAGAATTCATTTAGGGCTGATTAATAGTCCATTCTATTTATATGAATAGAATAAATAATATTCCATCCTATGGCCCATTTTGTTTATCCATTCATCTGCCAATGAACTAATGTTCAGTTGCTTCTACTTTTTGGTTTCTATAAAAAATGCTGCTGTGATTGTTGATGTACAAATACCTGTTAAAGTACTTGCTTTTAATGCTTTTGTATATATCTGCAGGAACATAATTGCTGAATCATCTGGCAATTAGCTGCATGATTTTTTGAGGACCTGGCATGGTGTTTTCCATAGTAACTGTACCATTTTAAATTCCCATCAACTATGCAGGAGTGATCCAATTTGTCTCAATACTCAATACCAAGTTTTGTTTCCCGGTGCTGTTTGTTTGTTTTATAATAGCCATCCTAATGGGTGTGAAGTGGTAGTTTACTGTAGTTTTGATGTAAGTGTGGGATTTCTCTTTTTTATCTGCAGTTATCACTTTTTAACAAAGAATGAAATTACGGCATTTGCCGGTAAATGGTTGGTAATGGAGAATACCATGTTAAGTGAGAAAAGCCAAACTCAGAAACTCAAAGGTTGAATGCTTTCTCTCAAATGCAGAAGCTACAGTAAAATAAAGTGGGAGGGAAGGATAGGATAGCATAAAGAACCAATCAAATATATATTAATAGACTAATATTTTTGGTATGTTTACTGCAAACATGTTCTCAGTTTTGTTTCTTGCCTTTTAATTTGGTGTGAAATTTTAAAAGTAAAATGTTTATGTAATCAAATCTATTAACCACTTTATTAGCATCATCTAAGTTTACTTGTGTTTCCCTCTCTTTCAAGCTGATAAGTAGTAGGTATATTGTTTCCTTTTCCTTTCAATTCTTTATCTGAAATTAATATTGGGTAAGATGAGATAACAGTCTAATCCATGTGTGTTCCCCATAGTTATACTCAATGATTCCAGCATCAAATATCAAGTAAGATTTCATTTCCCTGTTATGTGACCACCATTTACAGTGGACACTGAGTTCTTCATAAATGTTAGGATCTGTGGAGAGGACCCTGTGAGGTGCCTCCCAGATTCCCCTCCAGGAATGAAGATCTTACCTGCCCAGTTGCTGGAGTGTGGGTGGGGGACAGCCCCAAATTTGTGGCCTGCCTCCCCTCCTTCCAGGAACAGATTGCATCCAAGAAGTGGTCACTACCGGGCATAAAGGCCCAGCCACTTTGGGTATTTGGAACAAGCTTGGGCCATATTCAGCACAAATGATGCTCAAGCAGGTGGCAGCCCCATTCTATCCACGCCTAGAGGCCCGGGACTTCCTGGAGCCAGCTCAGATAGTGGAACTCAAATTCATACCTTCCTGTCTTTGCTTCAGGGGAAGCAAAGGAGAACACAGAAGGGAACTTTAACACTTTGGTCTTGTGGACTGTCATCTCCGTTCTCCAGAAGATATTGTGATTCTTCCATCCGTACCTTCTTGCCAGTCAGGTCAACCTCCAGTCACCTGAGTTTACATCATGGGCACAGCTCCACAAAGCTCCCACCTGTGCTCAGAAAATCGGCAGCCTCTGACCTGCAGTCTTTGACTCTTACCACCCTTTGCCAATTATGGACCTGCCATACCTTTTTGTAAACTGAAAAGGTGACCCTTCTTGTGAAAATGGAGGAATGGGAGAAACTAAGGCATGATTTAGCCAACTGGATGGATGTTCCTACTGGTATCCGCTGGCAATGGGCAAGATACAATCAGCACCACTGCTACTCCCCAGAACCAGAGCCACCAGCCTCCTGTGAACCACTGAAGCTGGGCCTCCACCCTTCAGTGAGGCTGCTTCTCTGAGATCCCTGGCCACCCACTGCATGGCTTGCAGGAAGCCTTGTGGAGAACTGTAAGGCAGCTGAAGCTCCTGGTTGTCCATGAGCTGTCAATGTGGGCAGATGTCCTAACTGCTTCTACACTTGAGTCAGAGTCCTCGCCTTCATTCCTGGCTGGGAATCTGTGCTGTGGACCACACAGGGCCAGAGCAATCTGATTAGTGCTACTGCCTGTAATGTGGAAATTGTCCAGACCTCTCCATGATTTCTCTGTATTATGACCTTAAATATACTAGAAAAGTCAGAAACCTAAAATAGCTTAGCTCTGGGAATAACAGAATTTGGTCCTCTTTTCCTTCATTAAGTTGAATTCTTGATTGTTAAGTTTTAGGCTTTATTTATTTATATAAAAATTTTTAAGGCCATAATTCCATGGATTTTAAAGTAAAGTGCTCATAAAATTAGTTGTGAGGTTATTTGCCATTTATGGCTATCTGATTTCTGCTCTGATGTGGTTGTTTAGAGGAGTGGTATATTTATTTTATTTGTGATTTTTTTGTTGCTTCTAGTCTTTATGGCTTAACTGGAGAATGTGGCCTCTGTGGCTCTCTTTGAGGTGTAGTACATGATTCACAATTATATATGCTCTGGAAATGTAAAGAAATAATGCAAAGTCTCTGGCATTAGAATATAAATATATAAATATATAAAAATAGATATGTTTGTAAATATTTGAAGAGGAATTCACTGATCCTATTTTCAAGATATTGTATCCTTGCTTCATTAAATTATCTTTTTATTTCTGGAGCATTATGTTTATGTACTGTTGATGTTATGTGCCTGGAGAAACAAGATACAAGTTTTTCTTTGGACTACAGATTTTGCCATGCACTTGTGTAAACTCTGTTTCCTTTAATGCATTTGTTATAACTTTTGCTTTATCTGAAATATTGATATTTTCAGTCCTCCATCCTATTTTTTTTGCATTTACAATTCTGTGTATGTTTTTCAACCTTATTTTATTCATTTTATTTCAGGTTTATTTCCTATAGGCAGTATATATCTTTATTTTTTATTTTTTAAATTGTTGGTACTGGGGATTGTACTGAGGGGCACTTGACGACTGAGCCACTTCCCTAGCTCTATTTTGTATTTTATTTAGAGGCAGGATCTCGCCGAGTTGCTTAGTGCCTCCCTAAATTGCCGAGGCTGGCTTTGAACTCGCGATCCTCCTGCCTCGCCTCCCAAGCTGCTGGGATTACAGGTATGCAACACCACGCCAGGTTATATATTTATTTTTTAAAGACTAAAATTAATATTTCATTTGGTTTGTTAGAATTTAGTGCAAAATTAATAATTTTAAAATTATTATATTTACTCATATAATTTACTATTGACAATTTTTCTGTTTTCACCTCTCCTTCTATTCTTGCCAGTAATATGAACACCTCTGCTAGTCCTGTTAAGTTTCTCTTCTATCTCTATCCTCACTTTTAAATTAGTATTATTTTATAATTCCCTATAATATAGGTCTAAAATATAACTTACTACTGTGAGAATCATATATAATCTGTGTCTTTATTAACACATAAAATTAATGAGTAACTATAATCATCTAACATTTTATTTGCCCATACCCTCCCACCTCCTTAAAGGGAGACTTATTGTGACCCCTGCTTCTTCCACCTATGAGAACTCTCCTCTTTGCCTAGTAGCCAATACTTGGCTTTTATAGCCACAGTTTCACATTTTCTGTGTTTTATGTACTAACTACCTTTGCTAAGACAGTATTTTTTTCTGTTTAGGAATAAGCACTTTAAATTTATTCTAGTCATATCTTTTCATCCATTTGTTTTATCTCTGTATTTAAAATCTATGATATCTCATGAATCTGTGGATCAACATGAGGAAATACATCATTATGATTCATTAAGTAAACATATTAAAGGTGGAACATCATATCTCCATTTCATGCTTTTGGTTTTAGCACTATCCTTTTATATTCATAATCCAGGTAGTGACATAACAAGATTTTATCCACTAAGGTCTCACTTCATTGCTTTTCCAAAATGAAAAACATTACTGTCATTTTAGTTAACAGTTAAATTTCACCATATAATATTTTGATACTCTTTCCTGCTAGACCTGTAATTCCCATGGTGATGCTCAAGTCCCAAGTGGGAGTGTAGCAAACTAGCAAATTGGAATCCTAAGAGATCTGGGCTTGTGAATATCTCTAAGCTTTCCGTGGGAGCCAACATTAAATACTTCACAAACACCATCACTTTCAGGAATTCACTTTTTTAAATGTGAAATTTGAAATATTTTAGAAAATAACAGAATCATTATTTCTTGACTGTCTCCTGCCTGTTAAAGCAGGAACTATAAAATAGCTCAAGGGAAGCACAGAGGAATTGGCATCCATTATATTCAATAGCCTGTATCCACCTAAATCATATCTGAGAGGATGTGGACAAATACATATTAAAATTGAATTTTGTAGAAGAGATAGAACTTCCCCAGGATATATTAACTGCACAAACTAAAAGATGATGCAAATCAAGAATCCTGCATAGACTTAAGGGTCACAGTGGTTTTGCAAACATTTCTCCTTTCTTCTCTTCCTGCTTCCTCAGATTTCCATACAGAGATTTGCCAGGAAAAGTAAAAAGATGACACATTTTAGTGATGCTTGAGGTATGTGAAGGCAAATTATCTTCATTAATGGTAAGAGTGTAAATTCATACAAACTTTCTGGAAGACAATTTGAGTACGTACACTTGACTTTTTGAAAAGTACATCTACTTTTAAAATCATAATTTCTTAAAAATTTATCTTAAGGGGGCTGGGATTATAGCTCAGCGGTAGAGCGCTTGCCTCGCATGCGTGAGGCCCTGGGTTCGATCTTCAGCACCACGTACAAAGCAATAAAATAAAGACATTGTATCCATCTACAGCTAAAAAAATTAAAAAAAGATTAAAAAAAAATTTATCTTAAGGAAATATTTAAGCAATTGTGTGAAGGTGTTTGAAAATTAGATTCATTCATTGTCCCTCAATACAAGAAAAATGAGTAAATTCCATAACATCTATTAAGGAAATCCTGGTTAAGCAATGTACTGTACACATATGCATTTAGTCTTTAAGAATGGTCACTTAGATCTCTATGTATTGATTTTGAATGGTACAATATATTAATTGAGAAGCATAAAGATATGGGGAGAATGGTGAAGATTTTTTCTTGTGTTTCTCTTTTTCACTTTGTTTTAAAGTTGCCTTTTGCTCAAAATAATTCTTATGCCAGAATGTCATACTTGGGAGCCACATCCTCCAAACCTCATCCATCATAAAATCAGCCTCCCACATTTTGCTTCATAACAGAAAGGCTACTTTCCCCTCCCTGGGTACCACAATTCCTGCCAGAGCCTTAAACTCCATCCTCTTCCCTGAAGACCATGAGACAACTATTAGTCCTTGAGATGCTTGAGGTAATTCAGGTGTGGTAGTGGCCACACTTGGGATGGTGAGGTTCCAACATTCATGTTGTCCCTAGAGCAGAAATTTAATAAATGACAAAGCTGCATTTTGAACTGTAATTCCATGGTGAGAACACAGTACAGAATTACTCACATTTATTATTTCAGCAAAGCAGATTTATTATATCAGACAAGTAGATTTGATATAGGATCCCTTGTCACTAGAAGCCAGAAGTTTTTCTCATGTTGCTCAGGACTAGATATTTATCAACCCATATTAAACTTTAACAAGTCCTCTGAATTATACTTTCTCAAATTATCTTGAATACTGTCCATGTAAAGCATAGGATGCTCAATTATGATGAAGTTTTAAAATTTTAGAATTTAGGAAATTTTGAATTAATAAAAATATTTTTCATAAAAGCAAAAAATGGTTAATTACTTACTCTAAGTTAAAAAGATGGGTTGAAACTTCTTAAGTATTTTTCTTTCCTCTAAGCCCACATTTTTTAGTATTTTCTTTGTAAAGTTGCTCCAGTCAATGGCTCAAGTTTCCTACCTTTCTGACATGGGTCTGGTATCTGTCATTTGTTCAGCAAGGATAGATACAATGAGTCAGGGGAGGAAATGCAACAACTAACTTAACAGTTCAATTCCTATGGAAAAATAAAGACATTACTGAGGCTGGATTCAAAACAAATACATTTTTAAGCTCCATAACTGTGTTTTTTGTCTTAGTCTCATTGTTGGTTCTGTCAGCTGGTGATTTCGCACCTGCCAATCAGAGCTGAGGAGCTCTTTCCTTGTCAGCTCAGGCGGGGACTATAATATATCATCTGTCTTTGAAGTGGAACAAACACTTTTTTTAGTAGCACAACCAAACCAAAATGAAAAACAATATATTATAGCAGAACGTGGTGGTTGTCAATAGAGATGCTTTCATAGCAACTATTCCTTCAAAACACAATGAACATCTGCAGTATTCTTGACAAATACCTTTCCTCCTAAATCATGTCTTTACAAGGAGGAAACCCTATTATAGACTTTGAATTACTTAAAGTTGAAGGTAAGTCTAATTACAATGAAACTTCTTTACACACTTATTCACTTTGAATTTTTCTCAAGTCTTATACTTTTAGAAATATATATAATAATGAGCACAATGATTGAAATGTTGTTGAAGTCTCTCCATGCCTCAGTTTAAGCATCCTAAAAACTGATATAATAATACTACTTAATTTATAGAAAATTCAATAACAAAGCTAATATGCCGGTGGCAAAATAAATGCTAGATACACTTTAAAATCATATTTAAAGGTATGATTTGTCTTACTTTAATATCAATCATGGATAAATACTTGCTGTGAAACTAATCTTGAGTATTCAGATTTTTGCACAAATAACAAAGAACTTAGTACTGCCTTTTGAGATGCACGCTCCCCATGTTGCAATCTCACAGAAAATGGTCTTTTTAAAAAAATAGTACAAATAAATAAGCCAAAAACTTGAAGAAATGCTCCTTGTTGAAAGTTCAGCTTACTTTGAAGAAGAAATTGTACTAATCTGTCTTCTCAAGAAGAATTGCCTGGAAAGATCAAATTCTTGAATATTCTCTCTGCTGGCCCTATGCCTCAATTTTGCTGACATTAAAATAGATATAGACTGGTCTACTCTTTACAATTTATCATACATTCTAGAAAAATAGTTTAAAATTATTTTAACAGGCAGTTCTTATGAGCTGTATGCCTAATATTATTGCAATATCAGGGACTTCTGTCCTAGGAGCAGATATTTTCGACCCAAAATGCAATATAAATGATCTAACAAAGAGTTATTTTTCCACTGATAGGCATTATCGTTCAATCTGTTGAACCTGCTTTATCTTAGCAACCACACTATATTTTATTCACTGCCTACTTCATAGTGGATCTGAAAGAGTTAAGCAGTAAACCTTCCAAGCTGTGCCAGGCATGGAAAGCCTAATGGTGTTACATAGGAAGCATCAAGGCATTCTCATTCCTGCTCAGTGAGGGAAATCTGCTTTCAGTTCAAACCCCCAATAAACTACTGTTCTGGACAATGCAAGCTAAATAATCCATCTGGACAGCAGAGAAGACAATAGGCAAAAACCCAGTGGAAGCTGGTGAGGGGCAGTATGGCCAGGAGACCTAAGACCCATAGCCTCCCGCCACACTGAGAAAAGATGTTCCTAGTTAATAAAGCTCTCAAGTCTAGGAGTTTCACACAGAACATATTGGGAGATAAGCAAGGTTTCTTTGGCAGTAATTTTGATATTTCCTCAGCACTTTAGTGGGCACAATACAGAGTGAGGGCAAGAGGGCAGGAAAGTTACAGCCCTGGAGATATATTGGATGCCCACAGGAGCGAAGGTGCCGTAGAACTTGGAGAGCATAGAGAAGAAGAGAAAAGCATCAGTGCTGAATAGAAACCAATGAGTTAATTGGATATATCAAGGTATTTTCACTAATTCTTTAGTGAGGAGGCATCAAAAGCCAATTATAAGTCCTATATAACTGTATATATGCATGCTGATATTGCTGGCATTGAAAAAATATCATTCACAATCTATACTGTGAGGTCAGTCATTGTCTTTTTAACCCTTAGTTCTAATCTTCAGTTTTTTACTTAGACTGTATTCTTCCAGGTTCTCTCGCTCCTATACTACAAGGTAATTACAGATGAGGGCAGGGCCTTGTCTGTTTTTTTCACTTCCAGCTCCCTAGGATATAGAACAGTGCAGGTTCTCAAATGTTCATACTACCACACATGCCAGATGCTATTTTGAGTTCTTTGATCTTTACATCAACTATATATTTTAGGATCTGTTGTTATCTCCATTTTACAGATGAGGAAATTGAGGAATAGACCTCACACCATTGAACTCTAGGGTGCCTTCTAAAATGGTTCAGTAGAAAGTTGAAGACCTAAGTCACTTACTCAACTGGTATGCTAAGAAGTAGCAGAGTCACGATGGGGTTGTCATGCATGCATATTTGTTGTTTAAACAATTGCAAATTTATTTCTGCCTGGTTGTATGATACATTAAAATATAACTAAACTCTTTTGAGTCTAATTCAAATTTCTTCTGATCATAGGTAAAGTAATGGCCCATAATGGATGTAATGATTAGCCCATCATACACCTTGTACAGCATTCGTTTTCTTTGCAACCTCAATTACACTTGCTTTTTTATTGTCATGATTTTACAAAACTTTATGACTGGAAAGCATCACATTCATAAAGAGTTGTGCCTCATATATGCTAGACATTCATGCATTTTTATGAGTAATTATAATTTTTATGCAGCCAGATAGCCCTGGGTTTGTGATTTTATATCCTTTGTGTTGTCTCATCTTTTATAACTAGTTCACATTGTAATGTTTACTGACTAGAAACCAGAATTTAGGGCACAGTCCAATGGATACTGAAAAACAAAGAACCAAATATTGGAAATTGAGGGTGTCTGAGAAAATCCAAGGAGTTTGTACATTTTGGACATAAATCTCATGGAGACATATTTTCTCTCCTTGTCAAGTGATACAACCAAAGCCACATTGCCACCCAAACTGGTTGAAATTTTAAGCATTTAGACAATCAGTTTGGTGGATGCTTTACTAAATTTATTCAACTACCATTACTTACCAACCGGTGACAACAGTCACAGTTTAAAATGAATACACATTGTATTAAGTAGTTACTTGGTTCTTCTTCCAAGACAATCCCTGAGGAAGTAGACTGCCTAGGAGTATTACTGAAAAAAACAAAACAAAACAGGGAAGTACATAGATTCTTAATTCTTTTTTAGTTTTTTAAAATGCTCTATTGGTCCAAAAAGCCCATAAACTAGAATAGCAGGCAACATAGATTATGCTCAAATAGTAACATACTTTCAATTCCTTGATAAACTCCACTTATTCATTTAATGCAAACAGGATTTAGAGTCAAATTCATGCTTCTGTAAATGGGCTTTGACACACATTGAATATACCTAATTCAATGGTTACATTTCTTTCTGAGAAGAGGAAAATATAGATTTTATTAGGCATAAGAGTTTCATTAGCACGTACCAGACTCCATCACTCACTAACTTGGGTCTTGGTCCTATTAGTAACTACTCTAAACCATAGTTTGCTCATATGTAAAGTGGGAATAAAAATAATTACTCAGAGTGTTGTTGTGTAGATCAAATAAATTATGTGTGTGCCTTGCCTGGCACATAATAAGTGCTCATTAAATATTTATTAGCAGAAGTATGAAGAGAAGTAGCTATCATATTTGAAAAGCTGTCAACTCTGTTTTCTAAGAATTCTGTTAGTGAGAATTATACTGCTTGATTTTCTTTCCAGTTGCATTGTTATATACAAAAATGAAACGTCTGTCTCTAAAACTATTCAAATATTGAACTGGGAGAAAATAAACTCAAGCCAAATAAGTTTGACAGAACTGAATGAGAGACTCTAAAGTGGATAAAGCTGGATTAATTTTCTTTTTTAAATAGATTTTGGTTATGAGAAAGAAATGAAGAGTTTCCTCTTTATTAAAAATAAAAGAAGCCTGGTTTGACAGGCAGCAAACTTTTAGGATGGCTTAGGAGGACATTAGCAATTAACTTCCTCATGGTGCACAAGAAACACTAAAAGCCCATCCAAAGTTGGGCTGCGAGTGGCTGAGGAAAGAACAAAGCAGACACAATGAGAAGCCGTCACCCTTTTAATGTCCATCTTGAATACCCTTTAATTGCAAATGGTGTTGTAGGAACAAGAATAAAGAGAAAAGCCACCATTGTGTTCCCCCTGGAGATTCAATTAGAGGGAAACACGCTGACTACAATAATCCCAAGGTTAAAGTCATATGGTGGCAAGTATCAATTGGTTCCAAGGCTATAATTAGAATCAGAGGTGAAGTTTGAGGCAGCCCTTGCTTCTAGAAATAAAACATGAGAAGCAATAGCAACATAAACCCGGGAGACCCCACAACAGTTAACTCCAGGCTGTCTTCAGAGAGGGTTAAGTGTAAAGTTGGAGATCTGAAGAATTCATACTTGACCAAATATTAAAAAAGAGTAAACTGGGTCAGGCACCCCTTGTTCCTACATTTTGTATTTGTCTAGGCTTCCAATGAAGTTTTGTTTCTTACGAATAGGAGAACAATGAGTGTAATCTACTTTGCACATTCTTTGTTCAAGTCACAGCACTAACGTTTTTATTACATTTTATCTTATTTAACACTAGCAACCTTAATGAGTAGGTAGAATTATTAGCTCCTTTTCACAAGCTAAAAAAAAATGCAGAGAGACTCATTAACTTGCCCATGTTCACATAGCTGGTGATTGGCACAAATGTGATTTGAATCTATTTGATGCCAGGTGAGATGTATTCTTTTATAATAACTCTTCATTTCATTTCATTTTATTATCCTTGAAATATATGTTCCTTGTAAGAAAAAAATACAGATAAACAAAAAAAGTGTGTCTTTTCTTCAAAGGATTGAAATTGCTTAAGAAAAGTTATTAGAAAATTCTACTCAGCTGTTTGCATATTTCTTTTCCTCTGGAGGTCTGACTTCTTAACGGCTTTCTCTCATTCATCCTCTTTTTCTAAGGCAGCTCTTTGCACATAATAGATCCTCAAAAGTATGTGGACCAAAAGAAAAAAGAAAGAGTATATGGATCAAACACATCCAAGCAATAGCTGCCTGTTGGGGCTACCAAGCCAGCATGGTGACTAGCACCTTACCGTCACTGTTCCTAACTATAGTCACATCGCTCCCAGAATTGGTTGATGATACTTGCCAGCCAGCCCAGTTTTCTGAATATAGTGCTATAACAGCTTCATATGTGTGATCAGGAAATTTGGCTAAGACTGAACATTATGGAAATACTTGGTCCATTTTTTTCCACTCTTAAAAATATCCTTGAGCAGTAATTTATTTACAGACAAGAAAAACTTTCTCCAGTTTTTGGTTTTTAAATGAGATATTTGGTTCTGGGGAAAATAGGCTCTGTAGAAGAATGAGTAGGGAGAATACATGTGGTAGAAAAAGCACACAGTTTGTCAAACTAAGAAAGATTAGTTTAGGTAGATGCTTATTTAAACAAAAATTAGATAGAACAGGGAAAGAAAAGACAAAGATGTCCAAATACAATTCCTTACAAATTGTTTCTTTTATTGATACACTTATTTACTATTTTAAAAATTGAATCAACACATAAAAAACTCCACATATCCGAGGGATACCATGTGATGCTTCAATATGTGTATATATCATGTAATGCTCAAATCAGGGTAAGCATAATTGATATCACTTTTATCATGTCTTTAAACTACATTTATGTATCAGAAATGAGAAAAATATTTATTTATTTTATTTTATTTTATTTATTGTGCTGGGGATTTAACCCAGAGCCTGGTGCATGTGACACAAGCACTCTACCAACTAAGCTATATCCCCAGCTCCTTAATTTGTTTTTATTTGTTCTGATTAGTTATACATGACAGTAGAAAGCTTTTTGACACATCATACATAAATGGAGAATAACTTCTTATTCTTCTGGTTGTACATGATGTAGAATCATACCAGTCATGTAATTATATTTGTATATAGGGTAATGATGTCTGATTCATTCTACTGTCATTCCTATCCCCATACCTCTTCCTTTCCCTTCACTCTCCTCTGTCTAATCCACAACCTCTATTCCCCCTCACCACCCCTTATTGTGAATTAGCATTTGGCCTTTGGTTCTTTGGGATTGGTTTATTATGCTTAGCATAATATTCTCCAGTTCCATCCATTTACTGGCAAATATGATAATTTCATTCTTCTTTAAGGCTGAGTAATATTCCATTGTATATATATATGACACAATTTCTTTATCCATTCATCTGTTGAAGGGCACCTAGGTTGGTTCCATAGTTTAGCTATGGTAAATTGAGCTGCTATGAACATTGATGTGGCTGTATCACTGTAGTATGCTGATTTTAAGTCATTTGGGTATATGACAAGGAGTGGGATAACTGGGTCAAATAGTGGTTCATTCCAAGTTTTATGAGAAATTTCCATACTGCTTTCCAGAGTGGTTGCATCAATTTTCAGTCCTTCCAGTAATGTATTAGTGTACCATTTTCCTCACATCCTCACCAACATTTATTGTTGCTTGTATTCTTGATAATTGCTATTCTAACTAGAGTGAGATGGAATCTCAATGTAGCTTTTTTAGTTTTTATTTTTTGGTACTGGGGTCCTTGACCATTGAGCCACATCCCCACCCTATTTTGTGTTTTATTTAGAGAGGGTCTTACTGAGTTGCTGAGCACCTTGCTGTTGCTGAGGCTGCCTTTGAACTTGCGATTCTCCTGTCTCAGCTTCCCAAAGTGCTGGGATTACAGGCATGTGCCACCACGCCCAGCTCTCAGTGTACTTTTGATTTGTATTTCTCTAATTTCTAGAGATGTTGAACATTTTTTCATATATTTGTTGATTGCTTATATTTCTTCTTCTGTGAAGTGTCTGTTCAGTTCCTTAGCCCATTTATTGATTGGGTTAAGAAATGAGAAAACTTTAAGAACAAAAATGAAAAAACATTCCTCCCATTCCTTCTTATCTTTACATCTATGGTAGAGAGTTCCCTCTCTGTATGCCTAGAAGTCACTTTTGTTCCATTAGGGAGCACTTTCTCTTGCACTCCAAAGTGTGACTCTGCTAGGATGTGTCAATCACATTATCCCATCTCTAAGATGAAAATGGGGCCACAATGGGTCCAACACACACTTCACCTTCCTATCATAGAAATTAACCTAGGGAGACATATGTGGTCCAGGCCAATTGAAGTCTTTTAATGGAGTTGTTGGTGTTGTTTTTACATTAGACCTGGCAGTAAATAACTCTGTCCTTTGCTAGTTGCAAGAATATAAGTATGTGAGCCCAAAGGTATTTGCTACCAGTTGTTGCCTCATGGAGATTGTAAGTTTAAGGTGACAAAGGCAGCAATCAAGTGTGTGTGTGTGTGTGTGTGTGTTTGTGTGTGTGTGTGTGTGAAAGTGAGAGAGAGGAGAGAGAAATACCCTGAGGACAAATCCCTTTCCAATGTTTGCTTTTAAAAGCAAGAAAACTGCCCATTCACAGAGCTGATTCAAACTGTATTTTCATCAGTTAACCAAAAGAGTACTGATTAGTAGCCAAAACTCAGAGTGGTGAGTAAACACAATGTGTAAAAGTCCGTTTTCCAGCTTCCATTCCCTTTGACATTTTTCCTGAAAGAAGATTTGAAAAGGAGATGCTGAAGCTTCTGGCAATGCCTAATAATGACAGTATTCAACAAATTTAGTGAACTTCTTTGGGGCTGGACCTTGTGGTAAGTACTAGAAATGTTAGGAGACTGGAACAAGAAAGTGTACCCTTTCCATGTGGAGGCAAAAATGAAAGTCATGGCCAGCACCATTTGTTGAAGAGGTTATCTTTTCTCCAACATATATTTATGACGCTTTTGTCTAGTATGAGATAACTGTATTTATGTGGGTTTTTCTCTGTGTCTTCTGTTCTGTGCCAGTGGTATTCATGTCTGTTTTGTTGTCAATACTATGCTTTTTTTGTTCCTATACCTCTGTAGCATAATTTAATCTCTCGTATTGCTTCCTTCTTCACTTTTCTTGCTGAGGATTGCTTTGGCTATTCTGGGCCTCTTATTTTGCCAAATGAATTTCATGACTGCTTTTCTAGTTCTGTGAGAATGTCATTGGAACCTTAGTAGGAATTGCATTAAATGTGTATAGTGTTTTTGGTAGTATGGTCATTTTCACAATATTAATTCTGCCTATCCAAGAACATGGGAGATCTTTCAATCGTCTAAAGTACTCTTTAATGTCTTTCTGTAGATTTCATTGTGAGGTCTTTCACCTTTTTTTTTAGATTGATTCCAAAATATTTTATTTTATTTGAGGCTATTGTGAAAGGGATAGTTTTCCTACTTTCTCTTTCAGTTGATTTGTCACTGATATATAGGAATGCAATTGATTTATGAGTGTTAATTTTATATCCTGCTATTTGCTGAACTGATTTATAAATCCTAGAAGTGTTCTGGTGGAGTTTTTTTGGTCTTCTAAATATAGAATCATGTTATTAGCATATAGGGATAGTTTGCTGGAAAAACAGAAAGTCCATATGTAACAAAATGAAATAAAAACCCTATCTTTCACCCTGCATGAAACTCAACTTAAAGTGGATCAAGGATGTAGGCATTAAGCCAGAGACCTTGTGCCTATTAGAAGAAAAAGTAGGCCCAAATCTCCATTATGGTGGCTTAGGAACCGAATTCCTCAAAAAGACTCCTAAAGTGCAAGAAGTAAAATCAAGAATCCATAAATGGGAAGGTACCACTAAAAAGCTTCTTTACAGCAAAGGAAACAATCGAGAACATAAAAAGAATGTGAAAAATCTTTGGCAGCTACACCTCAGATAGAGCATTAATTTCTGAGATATATAAAGAACTCAAAAAATACCAAAAAAAATAAATAATTCAGTCAATAATTGGGCTAAGGAACTGAACATACAAAAGAAATATGACTGGTTAACAAATCTATGAAAAAATGTTCTACATCTCTAGCAATTAGAGAAATGCAAAGCAAAACTACACAGATTTTATTTTACTTCAGTCAGAATGGCAATTATCAAGAATAAAAGCAACAATAAATGTTGGCGAGGATGTGGGGGGAAATGTACACGAATATATTGCTGGTAGAACTGCAAATTGGTGCAAACACTCTGGAAAGCAGTATGGAGATTCCTCAGAAAACTTGAATGGAACCACCATTTGACCCAGTTATCCCACTCCTTGGCATATATCTAAAGGACTTAAAATCAGCATAATGTAGTGCAATGACCTGCGTAGCTGAACTTGAGAATCCCGTGAGGGGTGAAGGGGATTAATAAAAACACACACAGGTGTTGAGGAAAAGCTGAGATCAGGTGGAACATTACACTCTGATGGAGAAACAGTGACTGAAGAGCTGGCCCAGCAAGTTTACTTATATTGGATCTCATAGTCAAGAAAAAAAGGACTATGGGGCATTGTTGTTTGGGCACTAGAAAGTTACAGGGCTAGAAACATTCCTGTAGCTATTTAAATGTAGCAATGCTTGGAGTTCCTTATTCACTCAGGAAGCCCATTGTTCAAAGTTGCTGTTAAGCAGGCAGGCTTAGAATGAGCAGCACTGGTGAAACATTGTAGTTGTCTTGTCAGGCACAGAATTCCTCTATAACCAGAAGCTATGTGCCTTGGATCAAGGTCCAGACATAACTTAAGAGGCTCTTTGGGCGAGGGGTCACCATAGCCACTGGGCATCCTGTACCCCTGCACAGAAACATTCCCAAGCAAGCAAGTGTGCCACAGCCATGAAGCACCAGGGACCCCCAATCTCAGTCACCAAACTACACACCTAATGAGCATGAAGTGGTAGCTCATTGTAGACTTGATGTAAGTGTGAGGTTTCTCTTTTTTTATCTGTATGATCACTTTTTAACAAAGAATGAAATTATGGTATTTTTGGTAAATGGATGGTAAAGGAGAATATGATGCTAAGTGAAAAAAGCCAAACTCAGAAACTCAAAGGTTGAATGTTTTATCTCAAATACAGAAGCTAGAGTAAAATAAAGTGGGAGGGAAGGATAGGATAGCATAAAGAACCAATCAAATATATATTAATAGACATTAATATTTTGGGTATGTTTATTGCAAACATGTTCTCAGTTTTGTTTCTTGCCTTTTAATTTGGTGTGAAATTTTGAAAGTAAAATGTTTATGTAATCAAATCTATTAATCACTTTATTAGCATCATCTAAGTTTACTTGTGTTTCCCTCTCCTTCAAGCTGATAAGTAGTAGGTATATTGTTTCCTTTTCCTTTCAATTCTTCAATCTATCTGAAATTAATATTGGGTAAGATGAGATAACAGTCTAATCCATGTGTGTTCCCCATAGTTATACTCAATGATTCCAGCATCAAATATCAAGTAAGATTTTATTTCCCTGATATGTGACCACCACTTACAGTGGACACTGAGTTCTTCATATATGTTAGGATCTGTGGAGTGGACCCTGTGAGGTGCCTCCCAGATTCCCCTCCAGGAATGAAAATCTTACCTGCCCAGTTGCTGGAGTGTGGACTGCAAATTTGTGGACTGCCTCCCCTCCTTCCAGGAACAGATTACATCCAAGAAGTGGTCACTACAGAGCTTAAAGGCCCAGCCACTTTGCCTCAAAGCAGGGAAATTTTGAAGGGCCACATGACCTTTGGGCTTGCTGAGCTGTTGTTGGGGTCCTACCTCAGGTGACTCCTCTGTATTCAGTCTTGCATCTTCCCCTTTCCTTCTCTTCCTTCCACAAATGTTTATCCCCAAATCATTACCTGCAAACATACATTTTGATCACTAGAGTCTGTGTGTGGAGGTTTTGTTTCATTAATCTATTGATTTGAGCACCACATATTTTGGTCTTTTTTTTTTTTTGTAGTTTTCAAATAAAAGAAGTTTTCTGCATTCTTAGTTGTTATCATCTGAATCTATAGAGTTATTAACAAAGCACCATACAAGGACTGGTGGTGTAGTTCTGTGGTAAAGTTCTTGCCTAGCACATATGAGGTGATGCACTTGGTTGGATCCCCAGTACCATGTTAAACACACACACAAAAACACACATCATTATACAAAATATTCACTAATGAATTCTCTTAAGAGTCTCCACTCGAATATCTTTCATTTAAAACTTAAAAGTGGCTAGGCCTGTAATCCCAGCTTCTTGGTGGTTAAGGCAGGAACACCACAAGTTTGAGGCCAGCCTGGGCAGCACAATGAAACCCCACCTCAAAATACAAAGCAAGGGCTAAAGTTGTAGCTCATTTTTTGGAGTCTTGCCTGGCATGTGTGAGGCACTGGGTTTGATGCTCAGCACCACATAAAAAATGAATGAATAAATATATATATATATAAATGGACAAAGAAGAGAGCTGATACCAAAAGTCACTGCAAGGGCCCTTGGAGGAGATCGTTGATTTACCCACCCCACTGCACTATGAGTGCTCCACTCTGTATGTTTCACATGGGACTTCAAGTAAAAATTTCCAATAAAACAAAAATCTCCTTTAAAACACTATAAACTACTGAACTAGTCTCCATCCTCATTAATACCTGAGGAAAATGAGGCCCAGAATAGTAAGGAACTGGCCCAAGGCCAACCAGCTAGTTAACAGTGCAGTCTTTTCTTTTTGTCTCTCCAGGACAGATGGGTATGCTCTAAAGACCTGTGACCTGAACCCTGTGTCTTTCAGGTCCATAATCCTTCTTCTTAAAATCCAAGTGCTTCAGCTTCAGAGCCAGCCCCACCTGAGGGGCCTCCCCCAACACCTGTGCAACCCACAGACACCCCTCTACCAATCCAAGTGCTTCAGCTTCAGAGCCAGCCCCACCTGAGGGGCCTCCCCCAACACCTGTGCAACCCACAGACACCCCTCTACCAATGCACACCCTCTATTCCTCACCTCTTAGGTAGCTTCAGCCTCACTATTCCCTGGGGGACCCTGCTTGGGCCCAGGGAGGTCCTTTGGATGGTATGCTGAGGAGGACCTTGGTGAGAGGAGGGCAGCCATGGGCTCCCACTCAGGCCCTTCCTCGCTCTGGAGCCACACAGCTTCTGAAATGTACCTGGGAAGTGACTGGCCAAATGCAAGGGTTCAATACCCAACTTAGCCTGGACTCCCTGACCACCCTCACCTCTCAGCTTGGAAAGCACAGAGCCCAGGGCCCTCAGCCAGGAGCCTCATCCAGGCTGTAGTTCCCCTCATTTCATGGGGCAAGTACCTAGAAAGGCAAGAAGAGGAACATTCCCAGAAGCTCCCAGAGTACCCTGGAGAAAACCCCAAAGGAAAGGAACAGTGAGTGTCAGGGTATGAGACCTGGGGTAAGGAATAGGGGAAGAAGACCCAGCTTCACCCCACCCCACCAGCCCTAGTGTCCCCCACTTGTGCCTGTGGTTTCCCAACTCACTTCAGTCCCAGTGGTGCACAGAGGGTGATGTAACAATTCCTGGCACAGCCCTGGTTGAAGGGGTTGTGCCCCTCAAGGAACTGGCTCTGGAGGGAGATGGGGATGGGAAGAGGAGCTCAGAACCAGAGGACTGGGCAAGGCCATCTCCTAGAGTCTGTCACTAAGTTGGTCAGCTAAGCCAGGGCTCAACCTAGTCCTGGAGCAAGCCTGCAAGGCCAAGGAAGCCCAAGAGTGGCCCAGGGCTTCCTGCCTTCCTGGGCTCCTAGGAAGTGTGTCCTCCCTCAACCCACTTGTGAGCAGCTCTCCCCAGACACTGCTGACACTGCCTCCACCTCTCCTGCCTTCTCAGGGCTCCCTCATCACCTTGTACCTCCCTTTGCAGCATCCTTGCTGTCTCCATTGGGTACACATGTCCTCGCACCATGTCCTTCCAGATACCTTATAAATTCTTCCTCATGCTGCTTCACAGGTGCTCCAGAGATAGTGTCACCACCTTCCTCCTACTTCACTTTCCCACCTCTCATTTTTTCCTTAACATGTACCTTCATTGTATTTCACTATCTAGGAGAACAATAGCAGTAAGAATACCCAATCATATCTTCCTGGTCAAAAATCACATGGCCCAGGAAAATCTGGCCTGAAGGCCTTTAGTAAACAAATAAGTAAAGGTCAAGCTCAAAGGTAAAGTCCTCGCCTGGGCACTGACTCTGGCTCTCTCTCTCCTTCCTCTTTCTCCTCCCCCGACTCCATCCATTCGCCTCACCCATTCCTCCGCACTAGACCAGGTTGCATCTTAACACAGCTTCAAGAGCTTTAGCTAGTGAATATTCTGTCATGATGGAAAGTGGCCCAGTAGCACCTCTGTCCACCCTAAACTCTCCCATGGCCCAAGATGAAGACTTTGATATTCAACACTATTCTCTACTAGAAGGAATAAGGATTCCACATCAACACAGCTCTGGAATATCCCACCATGTCCAAAACGCAACAAGAACCATTCTTCTCTATAATGCTCTGCCTCCTTTAATGTTTTTAGAGCACTTAAGAAAACTAGTATTCTGCCCACTTGCAGTGGTGCATGCCTGTAGTCCCAGTGAGTTGGGAGATTGAGGCAGGAGAATTGCAAGTTCAAAGCCAGCCTCAGCAACTTAGCAAGGCCCTCAGCAACTTACTGAGACCCTATCTCAAAACAATATAGCAAGGATTGGGGATGCAGCTTCATTGGTAAAGTACCTCTGGCTTCAATCCCTACTACCAGAAAAAATTAATTAATTAATGGAAGAGCATTAAGGAGAATTTGCAAAATTTTTAAATTTGGAGAAAGAATTTGTGATTAGATGTTTATAAAGTATATAGAATGTTGATTGTACATAAGGTATAGAAAAATCCTAGAATGATAATTAATAATATTTTAAGAGCTAAGCCATAAATTGGAATACCTTCCTCTCCCCACATGGAGTCCTATCAGACATGAATAAAATCCAACAGCTCTGAAGCACCCAGACCAGCTTCTCTCACTGTCTACACTCCTTGGGCTCCTGCTCCAATTCTGTGTCTCATATGCCCTCACACTCCACAGGACCAAAATCAAGTGGCATCTTCCTCTTGCCCCATCTTCTGCCCAATTTCCTATTGACTCTCCTTCTTCCCCTTATCCCAGGGCATCAGGCTTCCCTCTGTTCTTTTTTCTTCTATCTCCAAATGTTGATTCTTTTGTTTAATGTTTCACTCATTTATTCAGATTCCTTTCTTTGTTTTCTGAGGATTGAAGAACCCAGAGCTTGCAAATGCTAAGCACACATTCTACCACTCAGATATACCCCCATCCAGAAATATTTCAGGTCATCAAAGATGCCTCATTGAAGCTGGGCATGGTGGTGCAAGCCTGAGGTCCCAGCAATTTGGGAGACTGAGGCAGGAGGATGGCAAGTTCAAGACCAGCCTCAGCAAGTTAGTTAGGATGGGTTTCAAAATAAAAAGTAGAAGTGACTGGGGATGTGGGTCACTGCTAAAGTGCCTCTTTAAAGTGCTACTGGTGCCCAGTAGCAAAAAAATAAAGTCTAGTCACTGCACTGGGGGTGAAAGCACACTGCAAAGAGCATGGCCAGCCTACTTTCAGGGTTGTGAGGGCAGCAGCAACATAAGGCCCTGAGCTCCATGGGGAGTGGCCAGGCTAGTGCAGAGACAAGGTATCATGGGAAAAGTAGGCAACCCAGCCCACAGCACCCAGATATATGCAGAGTAGAAGCCCAGAGAATTACACAATAAGAAACACAAGATGGCTATTTCAGCTCCTTCCACTTGCAGAGGCTATGTCCAGTCCAGAAAGAGTAGTTTGAAGAATGTCTGCTGGCTGGCCATTTATGAGAGCATCATGGTGACAGCAAGGGCTGGGGCTTTGCTGATGTGGGCCAGGAAGTGGTCAACTCTTTCATGGAATCCGGCACAGAAGGTACAACAGGAAGAGTGGAGGCCTGGGACGTTAAGGGTGGGGCTTGCTTGGCTTTTAAGATGAGGCACAAACATGGAAATGACCATGAGAAGCAATGGTAATAATAGTAACAGCAGCACATAGGGCACTTTCTGGTACCAGCCACTGTTCTATGTGTCCTTTGTGAATTAACCCACACTTCCCTGTTTTACAGATAGGGAAACTCAGTGACCAGGTGGCTAAGTAGCATACCCATGGTCTCCCTGCTGGTATGTTGCAGAGCTGTGATTTAGGCTTATGTGGTCTGGCTCCAGAGTCCTTGCTACCAACTACCAAGCAAGTGATTCCAGGAAGAGTTGCAGTCAGGGAATGGAGTAGGAAGGGAATAAAAGTTGGAGCATGTAATCAGTACCTGAGTGGGTGATGCAAGTAATGGAAAGGAGCCCTGTCTGGTGAATCCCAGAGTGCAGACCACATGGAGGTCCCTTGAGACTGGGGATCCTGGACTTGGAGAGCCTCATTCTGAGCAGAGGAAGAAGGGCAATGCCCTATGACCTGACCTGGGACTGTAAGAACCACATGATGGAGGAAGGGAAAAGGCTTCCAGACAAACTAAATGATGGATTGAAGCTGGAAAGAGAAGACAGGCGGACCACAAGGCTAATGAATAAGTGCTAAGCAGAGGAGTCAGAGGTAGGAGAGGAACCAAATATGGCAGTGGTGTGATGGTGACTAAAAGGATGGGAGGTGATGAACAGAGAAGCTCCTCTGTCTTTTCAGCTGTCTCAGAGTCTGCAGCTACCCCCTGCCCCATTGATGCTGCCCACCAGTCTTCCTGAAAGCACCTTTAGTCATGTTATTTTCATACTAAAGGAATCCCATGGCAAAGATTACCACTTCTATCATTCCTACTCAACACTAAAAAGAAAAAAAAAATAAACCCAAAGATTGGAAAGAAGGCAATAAAACAGTTCTTCACAGAGGTAATAATTTTCCATGTAGAATGATGAACAACACTCAGTGGTAGAGCATCCCTGATTCAATCACCAGAGTTGGAAAAACATCAACACTAAGAACTTTAGCTTCTTTGGAAGATTCTAAGAAGAAAATGAAATGATAAGCCACAGATTGCAAGAAGAGATTTGCAAAACATAGATCTGAATCCAGTAGAGATAGCTCATAAGACTCAGTAAGGAAACAACTTTTTCTTTTAATGAGCAAAGGATTGGACCAAAACTTTACCAAAGACATACAGATGGTCAAGAAGGCATGAAAATATGCTCAATATCATTACTCATTAGGAAAACAATCTGGAGCCTTAATGAGATGTCACTAACTCATTTATTAGGAGAAAATGGAACAACAAAACAAAATAACAAATGACAGTGTCAAATGTTGGTAAGAATGTACAGAAAAAAATTTAAAGAAAAATAAAGGGGGCTGAGTGTGGGGGAAATAGCTCTGCAGTTAAGCATTCTTGGGTTCAATCCCTGACAAACAAAAGCAATCAATATAGAAATACTGAGGAAAAACTGGAAAAACTAGATACAATATAAAAATCCTTCAATCGGTATCTGTATAAATAATGTGTAGGGCATCCATACAATGCTACATAGCAATCAAAGGAAATAAACTACTGATAGGAGCAACACATCTTGAATCTCCAATGCATTGAACTAAATGAATGAAGCTAGACTAAACAGGCAAAGACTCCATGTATATGTGATTCTGGACAAAGAAAACCCAGAAGGATGTAGGGAGAGAAACTGACAACAGAAGATGAGGAAAGGATTTTCTTAGGTAATGAAATTGGTCTAAACTTGATCATGGTGGAGAGTGCAGGACAGTATCCATTTGTCAAAATCCCTGACCATGGACCAAAAAGGGTGGATTTCACTGTGTATAATTATTCCTTAATAAACAACTTTTTAAAAAATATCCTACCATAGCTCCCAGGTTTTTACTTCATCCAAATGAAATTCCACACTTGACTTTCTGGGCTTTTTGATCTTGACCTCTATGGGTCAGCGTCATTGCCCATGCCACCTTGTGCTTGAATTGGAGCCATAGATCACCATCATTTCCTTAACATCCTACTTTGAGGTTTCTGTGCCTTTTTGCACAGGTGTGCCTCTCATGGGCAATCCCTCCTGTCCTCTGCCTCTCCACAATCACACCAGGACATGTAGAGTGGCGTGTCCTGCTCTACAATGCAGGCCTCGCCAACCTCTCTGTTTCTTCCAGTCAGCTACACCACTCAGGCTGACCCCCTCTCAGAGTGTTCTTGGGTGTCTGCTGGCATTATTCTGATAGAAGGTTACTTATCAACACAAGCTCAGGCTGCACTCACTCACCTCCATACCATCCCTCAAATAAGGTGCAGCCTAGCACACAGTAGGCTCTGGAAGCAAAGCACCCAGGAGGGAGAATGACCAGCAAGCTCCAGGGGGAGGAGAGATTAGAGCTGCATCTTAAGAGGTGGGTGTGGAGCCGGGTGCGATGGCGCATGCCTGTAATCCCTGCACTTTGGGAGGCTGAGAAAGGAGAATCGCAAGTTCAAAGCCAGCCTCACCAACGGTGAGACGCTAAGCAACTCAGTAAGACCATGTCTCTACATAAAACACAAAATAGGGCTGGGAATGTGGCTCAGTGGTTGAGTGCCCCTGAGTTCAATCCCCAGCACCAAAAAAAAAAAAAAAAGAGATGGATGTGGAAGGAGCACTGGGCCCCAATTACCTGGTCCTTGTAGGGGCACCTGGCCGTGCGCACAGCTACAACCTGGATCACCAGCTCAAACATGAGTGGCAGGAGTGCAAAAGTGGTGGGTATAGCCCCTAGGAAACTGTGCAGGGCTAAGAAGCCAAGTCTGGGGACAGTTCCACACTGGCCCCACCTCTTGACTAAACTCCTCCCCTGGCCCTGCCCTGATATGCCCCAGCCCACCAACTCTTCCTTCTTGGACTGGATTGTTAGTGGGCGACATCCAAAGGAAACCTCACTCCACTACTATGACCTCCTGCCTGTCCATTTTATACCTTCATTATCCCTCACTGTGGCCCAGCTAGACTCTTAACTCCACAGTCCATCCTACCCTGCCTATCAACTTGACCCCACTTACCTTGGACACATCTTTACAGGTCCTCCCAAGGGGCTTTTCCCTCTAGCCCCACTGACATCAGTTCTGCCCTGGGTTACCCTGCCCCTTGGCTCTCTGCTCCTCCCTCCCCACAACCCTTGCTGTTACCAGGGTGGGCCCTTGTGACTGTGTGGATATGCCATGGCTTTGTTCAATGAGAATGGCATCTCTCTGGTGTGCACAAGAAGATGACACATGTCACCAGCAGGGCAACCAGGTACAGGCAAATGGATGCAATCAGTAACAGGAATACCTGGATATTACAGTGCCCCACACAGTTGTTCACCCACCTACAATGGTTGTCAAATTCCTAGGAGAGAGGAGGCAGGCCTTGAGGGTCTATCTGACCTGGCCTCCATCACCCCTAATTTCTCAGGCTTCCCCCAATGGGGCCCTCTAGGCTGCCTGATCTTAGCCCTATACATGTGCTCCCAATCTCAGGGAGAACCTGGTATTTCCATTATTAGAGCACAGTTAGGATTCCATAGCTCATCAGGTCACCTGTCATGAGTGAAGTCTTTATAGACTAGACCTGCCTGGTGTCACTTGGAGCAGGATATAGAATAACTCTGGGCCTCTATTTTTCTCAGATACTGGATGAGGGTGTAAAAAACACCTTTGCACCTCAAAACCTATGCAGAGTGAGCACATGGGAGAAGAGCACTCAGAAACATGGACACCTGGATAAAGATAGGAAATGATCCTCAGAACACAGCAACAGCTGGCTTAAAGATCTGGATATCTAGTATCAGCAAGCTAGGGGATGGGACAGGCACTGCCTTTCCTCTCCCTGACTCCCCAGCCTTGGCACAGATGTGATGCCCTTTGCACGTCATCACCTGTGCAAACAAGGTCAGCCTCTCAGGACAGGTGCAGACACAGAGGGGATAACAGATACAAGTGACCAAGAGTGGCTGGGAGACACTTTTATCAGTCTGAGGAGATGGTCTCATACCCACCCCTGGCCTACTTATGCTGTGAGGTTCCTGGTTCCATCCTCATGATGGCTTGGTAAGTGGACAGGGAGGAGGAGTACTCACCTCCACACAGATGTTACAACATTCAAAATGGAAGGTCCTGGGTGGGCAGTGGAAAGAGCAATTCGAACACCAGGGCATCTGAAATGCTCTTCTGTACATCCAGGCCACGTATGCTGCCTCAGGGTCTGGCTCAAAGGAGCCTGGAATGGGAAGAGGTTTGGGCATTGGCAGGAGGCCCCTCCATCACATGGCTGCTTGGGGCAGCCCCATAGCACCACTGGGCAACAAGAAGAGTGTACAGGAGGTGGGCAGGGAATCCTGGTCCCTGATGAGCAAGCTGACCACTCACATGTGCTGGAAGTCAAACAGAAGGGGATTTGCAGCAACAAGAGCCGTCTACAGAGCTCCACCCTTTGGAATAGGGATCAGTGCTTGAAGTCATGTGTGAAATGGGGAGGAGGAAGAGGGAACTGTGTGGTTTGGAAGAGCCTGCTGGCCTCTCTGGCCAGCCTGCCCAGTCCTCCCTTCTAAAGTAACTGGAAAACCTCCAGGATTCAGTGGCTTGGGAAATGAAGTGCCAGGTACTAAGTAATGATGACATGGAGAGAAGGGATCTGGAGGTCATAGGTGGGGCTGGCACTTTAGAAATCACCCCTGTAGGCATCAGCCCTTGGAGTGCCACCTCTTCCCAGGGTTCTGAGGCCTTACCTCAATGAAAGATGCCAGAGTCAAAGAAGATCAGTGATACCAGGCTGCTGAAGGTGACAAGAAACAGAGCAACAGGAATCAGGGCAAAGTCCCACTTTCCATTTTGGAAAAGCCATCTGTACCTGAAATCAGAGCCAGACTCAGTTCTAGTCTGGGGCAACCCAGAGCTCCTCATGAGGCCGGGCTCATCTAAGTTTGGATTCACAGATCTTAAGGACAGATCTGAATATCTAGGCTAGAGACAGACCATGGTGACTTCACCAAATGTCACCAACAATACCAGCCACCCTCGGTTCCCTAAATGCATCAGGCACCCTAGACCTCTGTGCTTCTAACTATATATCCCTCTTCCCCCTCTGACTCTCTCTGCACTTCTCTGCCTCTGCATTATCATTGTCTATTTTCTCTTCTATCTCTTTGTAAGAAACCTGAGAGCTTGTATGGGAGACTCAGGGAAAAGCAAAGAACACATTAGTAACATTCAGTAACAAAACCATGTTAAAAGTGGCAAAAAGACTGGATATAAACCAAGCATATCCAACAGGGTGTTGGGTGGTGGGCTTCAAATCATTGGAGAATGCCATAGCTAGGCTTCTTCCTCTCAGCAACATGAAACCACCAGTGACTTCTGATTTGACACCCAGAATGCCAAGACAACAGCAGGGAAGGAATGAAGTACCAAGTGTGGCATCACAGAGATTCCTGAATAGGTGCTCTGGCTGTTTTCCGTGATTTCTGAGAGCAACCTTTCCCCACTCCCACATACACATGTTGTAGACTGGGCCATCCTGCTCTTACAATGTTGGCCTTGTTGGAGCTTGTGATGATGTGATGTGGTTTGTCCCTCAAAGATTCATAGCCTGGAGACATGTTCTTCAGTGTGGCAGTGTTAGGTGGTAGAACCTGTAAGATGTGGGTCCTAGTGTGAGGTAATTCACTAGGAATGTTACCCTCAGAAAGGAGCAATGTAGTTCTCAGGGGTTTCATTACTTCCTAAGAGAGTGAGTTGTTATAAAAAGAGCAGGACTGGTCCCTCCCCAGTTTTCTGGCCATGCAATCTCTGTCCCTTGCATGTCCCCCACCATGATGCCATTCACCATGTTTGACGACCCTCACCAAAGGACACTTTCAGGGGCTACCAAATGTTGGACTCTGAGTTAAATAAATGTCAACTCTTTATAAAGTATCAATTCTTGGGTATATTTTTAGAGCAAGAGAAAGCAGCCTTTATAACATTGCTCTTCTTTTTGCTCCAAGGTTATGGTCTGCTTTTCATTCATTTAGGTCTACTTCTTTTTGAAGCACTTTATAGAATGGCTTAAATAAATACTAGAAATTTCTTGTCAAGGTATGTTTTTTTCTATTTTTCATATTTTCTATCATAAACAGGATCCATGGTTCACTTACACATTCTCACATACATATATATGACATTGGTTTTTATACTGTTGTTTTGGTTGGGATCTGGAATGACCCCAAAAGCTCATATATTGAAAGCATGGCCCCAGTGCAGCAACCCAAATGTGGTGCACTTAACAATGATTGGATCAGGAGGATTCTGATCTCATCAGTGGATTAGCACACCAAACAGATTAATCCACTGATAGTCATATAGGCTACTGGGAGGTAGGGCCTAGTTAGAGGAAATAAGTCCCTGGGGGCATGGATTGGAAGGGTTTATCCTCTCCTCTGGCCTTTCCCAGCATCCCTTTTTTCTGTTTCTGGGTTGCTATGTGCTGAGCAGCTTTTCTCCTCCGTGCTTTTCCACCATGGTGTTCATCCTTACCATTGGCTCAGATCAATAGAGTTGGCCAACCTTGGACTCAAACTCTGAAAGCATGAGCCAAAATCAGTCTTTCTTCATCTAAGTTGTTCTCAGGTATTTTAGCAACAGCGATGAAAAGTTAACAATCCTCATTTTAAAATGTTTTGTTTTTTTTTTACCAAATTTTAAAATGTTGTTTTACCAAATTATTTATTAAATTTTTCCATGGATCCTTTTGAAATTTCTGGATACATTATTATATCTTCTCATATGAGGTTTTATCTCTTTGCTTCCTATTCTATGATAGTACAGTAACTGCTTTATCGTGCTCAATAATTGCATGGGTTAGTATTATGGACTGAATGTTTGTGTCCCCCAAAATTCATATATTGAAGCTTTAACTCCCTATGTAGCTCTCTATGGAGTAGGGAAGTGATCAGGGTTAAATGAGTGTAAAGCCCTGATTTGATAATATTAATGTCCTTGTTTTGATAGGATTGATGGCTCTTTCTCTCTCCTCTCCTACACCCCACATATCACATGCACAAAAGGAATAAGCACACGGCAAGATGGTAGCCATCTGCAGCCCCACAGTGGATCCCTCAGTGGTCACCAGCTTGCTGGTACCTAGGTTTTGAACTTTCAGTCTCCAGAATTTTAAGAAAATAAAGTGCCACTGTTTAAGACATCCAGCCCAAAGTATTTTGATATGACAGCCCTTCAGAGTAATATAGTTAGTATCTGCAGTATAATTTTTAATGTTAGGGATATAATAGACATCATTGCTTTGTTTCTGACCTTAAAGGAAAAATACTAAGATGTTAAGTATTAAACATTGAAGTTTCCCCAGGTTTTGGGATAAATTGAATAAATTTTATTAACCCAAAGAAGTTTACAGAGTATTTTTAATAGGAATAGGTGTTACATTTTGTCTAGCACATCTACTACATGAGTGGAAATAATCATATATGGTTTTTCTTTTTAGTTCATTAATTTAATGAATAACAATAGATTTCCCAATATTGGACTACCCTTGCAATTTTACAGTAAAACTAACTCATCATATCCATTATTTAAAACTGTGCTGGCCTGGTCAGTATTCTAAAATTTGAATTTGAGATGTTTTTTGTTTTGTTTTTTGGTACCAGAGATTGAACTCAGGGGAACTCAACCACTAAGCCACATCTCCAGCTCTATGTTGTATTTTATTTAGAAGACAGGATCTCATTGAGTTGCTTAGTGCCTTGCTTTTGCTGAGGCCGGCTTTGAACTTGTGATCCTTCTGTCTCTGCCTTTCAAGCTGCTGGGATTATAGGTGTGTGCCACCATGCCCAGCTGGATTTGAGTTTTAAAGAGAAAATCCTGGCAAATATTGACAGGCATGGTAGAAGGAGGAGACAATGGGAGATAATTGGAAGGTTCAGGGTGAGGAATTGCTGAGGAGACAGATTGAGGACTTGTAACTTCTCTGATTTATGCCAGGCTTCCTCTGTAGTCTATTACATCCTGTAGGGCCAAGCACATGCCCTGCCCTAACTCCTAGCTTTCATTCCTCATGGGCCCTGACTTTCAACTCCTCATAGTGACATCAGGCCTATGCGACATTGAGCAAGTTGTCAGGACCAATTGGTAACCAGCAGGATGTAAACCCAGAGATACATTACCAACCACCTCTACCCCCTTCCTAAGATACATAAAAGGCCACCGCCCAGCACTTGCTCTCTCTCTGCCATAGCCCTCCTCAGAATAAAGATCTCTTGGTTACATGGAGTCTGTTGTGTCCAGTTCAGCGTGAACTTTTCATTGGTGTAGTGACTCGAATGAGAGTGAGCCTGCCCATCAAAGCCCCTCATCCCGAACTTGAGACCGCACCTCCAGTAGCCTTCATCCATTCTTCCTGATGGCCAGGCTGCATCCATATATCTTCCATGAGTCACCCCTCAAATGGGCAGACTCCCACAGTGGGTCCCCAAGGATGTCCAGCCATTGATCGTCCAGTGGCTCCCAGCCGTTGTGGGAGGGGAACTACATCCCACCTGGATCTTTATGGTCACGGTGGACCCCTCTGCTCGTCCCATTCTTAAGGTGTCCCTACATTCCCCAGCCTCCCTTTTCCTCCATTCCTTCTGATCTTCTCTTCTTCCTCATATCCTATTCTGACTGGAAGAATCTCCACCCCATTAAGGTTTCCTCCGTCCTGATTGATCTCTCTCCTGAAAAACCCAGTGCTGGGCAATCCATGACTTCTGGCCTCTTAGGCCCCTGACACTGGCATTTTGGGTGACGACTTAACTCATTCTGGTTGTCTTTTTGCCTCTCTGGATCACCTGAATTGGGGACGCCCATTCTCGGCTGACTCCAGTTATCCTATCATGGGGACTGGATCTGTCCCGGCAGACTCTCCCCTTCAGTGTCTCCTTGACAATCTCTCTACCTTGAGCCTCTGTCCTGACATAAAATGAAAAAACTTGTTACACTCTGTACCTGAGATTGGCCTGCCTATAAATTGCACAACAGTCACACTTGGCCCCCTGTTGGGTCTCTTGATCCCGCCGTACTCAGGGATCTATACAACTTCTGTGAGCGATCGGATTGGGGAAATGGACAGAGATTTCTTATATTCAGGCTTTTCTCCTTTTATACTCTAATCCCTCTCTCTGCACTTCCTGTAAACCACAACATTTTAGTCCTTTTAGCTCGAAAACCTGACCTCTCTCCCCCGAACTCTTTCTCCACAGTATGACCCAGCAGATGAGCTCCTCCCACCTTATCGCCCTCCTCCCCAGGTGCACCAACCACCCCAACCCCCAACCACAGGTTCCTCAGCCATCTGTCCCTCCTACATTGTCTGCACCTCCCTCTACCTCCAGCCCCCCCCCACACCTTTTTTAGTCCTCCCACTACTCATCCCAAACCCAGATATTGACCATAGCTCCCCTCCGAGAGGTGGCAGGGGCTGAGGGCATTGTGCATGTCCATGTTCCCTTCTCCATGGCAGATCTCTCACAAATTGAGAAGAGGCTTGGATCTTACACCACTAATCCGACCTCATTTATAAAAGAGTTCCAATATCTCTTGCAGGCTTACAGCCTTACCTTCCATGATATTGATACAATCCTTACCAACATTCTTTTGCCTGGGTATGGGAACAGGCCTGCACTTATGCTGATGAAGTGCACCAGACCCCTCTCACTCACCCACTTGGAGCCCAAGCAGTACCAGAACAGGATCCCAACTGGGACTATAATTCACCATATGGCTTAATGGCCCCAGGCCAATTTACTACTTGCCTACTGACAGGGCTCCACAAAGTGACTCAAATGGCCATTAATTATGAGAAGCTACAAGAGATCATTCAAGACAAAAATGAAAATCCTTTCTCCTTTCTGGATCACCTAAGGACCTCCAGCAGTATACCAATCTAGATCCTGAAACACCTGATGGTCACCAGCTTCTTACGACTTATTTCTTCTCCCAAAGCTATCCAGACATTAAAGCAAAATAAAAAAAACTTGAAAAAGGTCCTCTTACCCCACAAACAGAGGTCCTAGCCACATCTTTAAGGTTTATCATGGCCGAGATGAACAGGCAAAGAAACAAAAATACCAGATGCTGACTCAAGCCCTTCGGGCTCCCCAGGGCTTGAGGAACTTTCCAACAAAGGGGCAATGGCCCTAGAGCTCAACACCCCCAGGGCCCTGCTTTAGATGGGGAACTAGGGGGCATTGAGCAAAGGCTTGTCCCAATCCTCACCCCCTTACTAAGCCATATCCCAAATGCTATCAGCCAGGACATTGGGGGTTTGACTGCCCTGGTGCCCAGAGAGGCACCAGGACATCGACCGCCCCAGATCTACTAGGTCTGGCCTCTGAGGATTGCCAACGCCCTATGGCCCCTCCCCCGACCACTCTGATAGAGCAGCAAGCAGCTCTGGAGACTAGGGTTATGCTCAAGGTCGATGGGCACTGACTCTCCTTCCTCCTGGATACAGCATCTACCTTTTTGGTTCTGCGGGAGTTTTGGGGACACACACAGACCTCTGGGCTGTCTATTGTCGGGGGGGTCGGAGGACTAACATTAAATCCGAATGTCATTCCTCCTCTTACTTGCTCCTTCGAGGGACATATCTTCCCACACCAATATTTGGTGATGCCCCAATGCCCTATTCCCCTTCTCGGATGGGACATACTCCTAAAATTCAGGGCTTCCATCACCCTCCACCCACCAAAAGCCTCTGCCATTTTTCTTCTCTCCCTTTCCTCCAATCCCTCTGCATCCATCCTCCCTGTTTGTGCCTCGGTTATAGATGCCCTCCTAACCCTTGTTGACGCTTCTATATAGGACATAACTTCTCTCTCATTGGCCCATTGCCCTCCAATTCACATTTGCCTCCGCGACTCCCATTCCTTTCCCAGCCAATCCCAATACCCACTACCAACATCCAGCCTCCTAGGCCTGCTCCCCATCCTCTCAAACCTACTAACTAAAGGATGTCTTCATCCTGCTAACTCTCCTTCTAATACCCCTATCCTGGCTGTGAAAAAACATGATGGCACATATCGATTGGTACAAGATCTAAGGATCATTAATGTATCTGTTCAACCCATTCATCCCATAGTTCCAATCCCTACACTATACTCTCACTTATCCCCTTTGGCTCTACCCACTTCTCTGTTATCGACCTAAAGGATGCTTTCTTCACTATCCCTTTACACTCTGATTCCCAAGATATTTTTGCCTTTGTATGGACTGACTGTAATACCCATCAAGTCCAACAGCTGACTTGGATCATCCTGCCCCAAGGGTTTCGAGACAGCCCTCATCTCTTTGGCCAGGCTCTGGCCAAGGACCTCTCCAGCCTACACTTTCCTCAGTCCACACTCTTGCAATATGTGCATAACCATCTCCTCTGCAGTCCCTCCTTACAACACTCGCTAGAGGATTCAATTACTCTCCTTAACTTTCTAAAGGGTACTAAGCCTCTAAAGGGTACTAAGCATCGCAAAAAAAAGGCTCAATTATGTCAGCTACAGGTCACTTACCTAGGGGTGGAACTCTCCCTGATTCCAAAGCTATAATGGTGGATTGCAAACACCTAATCAGAGACTTCTAGTTCTTTCCACAAAAGAGGAGATTCTCTCCTTCTTGGGTTGGGCCGGTTATTTCTGTGCCTGGATCCCTAATTTTTCCCTTCTAGCTAAACCTCTCTATGATCTTGCTAAGAACCCTCCTTTAGATGAGCCACTACTCTCCTCCACTGATAAGCCATTCCTGGCTCTACACGAAGCCCTTCTTCAGGCGCCCGCTACACCTCCCCTACCTTAATAATTCCTTCACCTTATATGTACATGAGAACAAAGGACTAGCTCTAGGAGTTCTGGGTCAACTCAAGGGAACCTATTTTGCCCCAGTAGCCTACCTCTTAAAGCGCCTTGATCCTACAGTTCAAGAGTGGGCCCCTTGCCTCAGGGCCCTAACTTCAGCCAGAGTTCTTTTAATCGAAGCAAAGAAGCTAACCTTTTGGGGACTCCACCACCGTTGTCTCCCACATCATCTTAAGGACCTCTTAACCTATAATGGCCTCAAAACCCTTCCTCCCTGCCGTATACTCTCCCTCTTGGTTTCCTTCTTGGAAGACACCTCCGTTACATTTCAAGCTTGTTCTTCCTTAAATTCGGCTTCCCTCCTCCCAAGGTCACTAGAGCCCCCATCCCATCATTGCATCAAACTCATTTCCTCCCTCCTGCCCTGTCCCACACACATAACTGAGGGTCCCTTGGAAGACTCCACTTACACCTGGTTCTCGAGTGGTAGCTCCCTTTTGATAAATGAACAACGGGCAGGTTATGCTGTCGTCTCCCTATCAGAAGTTGTGGAAGCCAATCCACTTCTGCCTAATACCACCAACCAATAGGCAGAACTCAATCCCGCAACACGAGCACTCACTTTGGCGAAAACATATTAACATTATTTATTAATTCAAAATATGTCTACCATATCCTCATCTCACATTCAGCAATCTAGAAAGAGAGGGGACTCCTCAACACCAAAGGAACTTCCATCATCAATGCTGCCTTCATCATCCGCCTTCTTGAGGTGTCCTAGCTCCCCTTGAGAATTGGGTTGGTTCATTGCTGCTCACACCAGGCCAACCTCTCCTTAGCCACAATTGGCAACAACAGGGCAGATGAGGCAGCTTGAAAAGTGGCACAGACTCCATACATCAGGGACTCCTGCTCTACTGTCCTTCCAATCAGGCTCTCTTCCCTTCTCCCTCCACCTCCTTTAAGGGTTCTTATCTCCTATGTCCACTCTATTTTCCATACAAGCCCACAAAATCTTAAACTTTTTTTATCCTCATTCTTTACTCTCACTCCAGATGACATCACCCATCTCCAGTCTATAACCCAATCTTGTGTTATTTGTCAAAGAACAAATCCCAGCAGCCCTCTTCATCCAGGCCCCTTTCCCACTTGCCAGATGCCTGCAAGCAACTGGCAGATGGACTTCACTCAGATGTCCCGAGTCTGCCGTCACCAGTTTCTCCTTACCTTTTTTTTTTTTGGTTTTAATTGTTTTAGTTGGAGATGGACCTTTATTTTATTTATTTTTATGTGGTGCTGAGAATCGAACCGGGGGCTCACACATGCCAGGCAAGTGCTCCACCACTGAGGCACAACCCCAGCCCCTCCTTACTCTTATTGACACATTTTCTGGATAGGTGGAGGCATTCTCTACCACTAACAGACTAGCCTCCACTGTAGCTAACATCCTCTTACATGACCTTATTCCCCGCTTTGGTGTGTCCTCTTCTTTCCAATCAGATAACGGACCTGAATTCATCTTCCGGTTGACACAATCTCTTTCTCTTTCCCTGGAAATTCCATATTCCCTATCACCCACAATCTTCAGGGAAGACAGAACACATCAATCACACCCTAAAGGATATACTAACCAAAGTAACCTTAGAAACTCACCTTGACTGGACACGGATCCTCCCTCTAGACCTCTTTCGCCTTCAGTCACTGCCTTGCAAACCCACAGGTCTTTCTCCCTTCGAAGTCCTTTACGGACATCCTCCCTTCCCCTCCCAGAGGTCGCCCTCCAAGACTCCCCTCTTCCTCCAGGAATGACAGGACCTATCCTCGCCTTCATAGGGTCAGAGTTATAGAAATATCAAGATGCTCTTCTCCCTGATCCCTCTATGTCCCAAAACCTAACCACCCTTAGACCAGGAGACCACATTTTCTATAAGCTTCCCCATCAGACAACTGATCCCTTACTCCCAAGATGGCAAGGCCCAGCTGGGGTGATTTTAGCCACACCTATAGCTGCAAAGCTCAAAACCACTGATGGCTCTCTTACTTCATGGCTTCATATTTCTAGGGTAAAACCAGCTCCTTCCTCCCCCAGCAAGGAGGCCCCATCACCATTCTGTCCATACTACACCTGCAAGAGGGTCTCAGAGGAGCATCCCCTCAAACTCCAGATCTCAAGAGTTGCTCCCACGCCCCCTGAATCCCTCTAATAGTCATGCATCTTCCCCTTAGTCTTCCGCTTACTCTCCTCACACTTCCTTATGCTCTCTCGTCCATACCTCCCATACTTTATCGCTTTACCCTCCAAGAAAAATATATAGATAACAATCTTCAAAAAATCCATACAGTGTCCACAACTGACTGTTTTATCCAGAACTGTACTTTCATCTCACTCTCATTCCAAGGCTCATTCCTCTTGGGAAATCCTAATTGGTCCTTCCTATGCAAGTTGTAGATCAAATCTAAGACTTCTGAAAATGGTGGCCAAACATTTATGGTAGTTGCCCTTATTGGTCGTGTAGGAGTCATGGGAAATACAATGAACACCAATCCTGGAAATACTCAAAATACCACCAGATGGCACAAGGGGGATGTAAAGGATACTATACCTTTGATATCAAGGACCCCAAAGATAGCAAATGGAATGACGTCATGGACGTCACTGTCTACCCAGTCAAATGGGCTTCAAAACCTGAGGGTACCTTGCACATCACTCACAGCCTATGGACGCTTAGGGTGGCAGTCCAGTCCTGAGTCAATTTCAACATGCCCTTATGGAAGTACTTCAAAACCCAGAAAACACACAAAATGCCCAAGCTAGAAATGAGACCTCACATTCCTCCACCTGACCTTTATATGCCTGGAAGCAGATCCTCACAGATACCCTGACTTTTATCAACTTAACTATACCATCCTTTTCCCCCACTGAGTGCTTTGTTTGTGCTTCCCTCAACCGACCCCTCTTGGTGGCTGTCCCTCTTTCTCTGACAAATTACACCTTCTCCACCACAGGATCTCCAATTTCCAAGATTCAAGTCCCCTTATGGGAATCCTCTATACTGGCATCTAATGCCACTGATTCTACTCCATCCCTCCTCTACATACATTCAGAAGAAATGTCCCTGCTCACTTCATGCACTTACAATATGACCATACCTTCAGCCCCACACTTTGCACAGCCTGGCCACTTCTTCTGGTGCAATGGGACTCTAACAACCTCCACATCCAACATCTCTACCACTTGCCTCATGACTTCATATTACAATATGACTACAACTACTTCATATTCCAATGCAGAGTTCCACCAATTACTCCCCCACTCCCGGGCATGTCGGGTGGCTTTCCTGCCAATCATGGTAAGTATTTCTCTGGTGGCCTCCACTGCAGCCATGGGATTCTTGGGAAGAGCCTTGGGCCACTCCCTATGGGCCACAAAGGATCTCCAAACTAAGCTCCAGGCAGCACTGGATACAAGGGCAGAATTGCTGGGATCTCTACAATGATAGCTGACCTCTTTGGCCCAGGTGGTCTTACCAAACCACAGGGTGTTGGACCTGCATATGGCTGGAAAAAGTGGGACTTGCATTTTCCTTCCGGAAGAATGCTGTTATTATGTTAATGAATCCAGACTGATGGAGGAAAACATCAACTGCCCACATGACCTGGCTGCACAGTTTCATGCATCTCAGGGAATGAATGGACTAACGGGATTTTTCTCTACCTTTCTTCTACAATGGGCATTTCCACTTATTGGACCTGTAATTATGCTTATACTTGTGTGCATGTTCCTTCCCTGCCTCTTTATGTTTATCCAGAATCAGATCCAAAGCATTTCTAACCAAACATTTAATCAGTTTTTCTCAGAGACTACCAACTCTTAATGGATGTCGAGGAGCCGCCTCACAATCTTCATTAAGGCTCTACAGGAGGATGCTTGGTTACTCCTGCCATCTTTTACCCTGGATGAATGGCCCAAATACTTGATTGACCTATGGCTACAAGGCACCTTTCAAGAATTCACCCCATGGGAAATCCTCATATCGGGGCATGGATCCACCAGGCCCTACTCCTCCTTTCCCCCTCCCCATCTGATGCCCCCATACAGCAGGAAGTAGCCAGAAGACATTGATCTCCCTGCTCTTGCTTCTATAAAACCAAAAAGGGAGGAATATAGGGCCAAGCACATGCCCCATCCTAAGGAATATAGGGCTAAGCACATGTTCTGCCCTAATTCCTAGCTTTCGATTCTCCATGGGCCCTGACTTGACTCCTCATAATGACATCAGGCCTATGCAACATTGGGCGGGTTGTCAGGACCAATCAGTAACAGACAAGATGCAAACCCAGAGATACCTTACCAACCCCCCTTCCCCCTTTTTAAGATACATAAAAGGCCACTGCCCAGCGCTCTCTCTGTCTCTCTGCCATCTCCCTCCTCAGAATAAAGAGCTCTTGGTTACATGGAGTGTGTTGTGTCCAGTTCAGCATGAATCTTTCATATCCAAGATAGCAGGGCCTAATTGTCTTCTTCGTTTCCATGTCTCCAGATCCCTTTACAGTTGATGACATATTCAATGAAGGAATTAATTTAAAAAATATGAATGAATAAATAGAGTCAGCTGTAGGAAATAAATCCAGATGATATTTACTAGGTAGAGTCAAGAGGATATAGGGGCAGAATAATATGAAAGATTAGAGACAAAATTAAGTGACACTGTTGCTATTAAAGTAGACAGGGAACTTAAAGAGAGCTAATTTGGGGATGGGTAAGATATTGATTTGTAGGATCTGGATATATCATCCTGAGGTTTTTGTAAGACATCTACATCTAATTACACACATCCAATAAGCATAACTTTATTTTCTAAGAAAGTGCCCTAAAGAGATTATTTTATTAGGTTTTTACTTATTGCTAGATACTATGGACAATGTATTCTAAGAACTGCTTTATTCTAACCTCCTGATGCCACCCGTTACCAGTGACAAATTCTGCTCCTCCACATGTTGAAGTTTGAACATTACAGAAGCATACCAAGGCAAGCATATAAATCAGGGTTTATTTAAAAAGGGGTAACTTATACTTCTCCAGGGAGGCAGAAGTGGGCCATAGCTGGTATCCTGGTATCTCCAGAAGTATTTGTATTGTCTTTTTATATATCGTAGGCCTCCTTTGTTCTGCTCTCTTCCCCTTATCTCTGTTTCCTGCCTATGTGACTAGGCCCAGGATGTTTGGTGGGATAGCCAAAAAGCAAACGGATGCGGGAAGGGCCCAGGTATAATTAACAACTCCTTGGGACAGGTTATCTTAGCAACCAGTTGGAGCAGAGGTGATAAGGGTGGAGGAAGGGCTCTGTAGGCATTAGCATTTTAATACTTCTCCAGATTGGCCTCCCTGATCCGACCTGACTCAATTTACCTATCTTCACTGACTGCCTGTCTAGTTCTGACTTCACTACAATAACATACAGTATAGAAATAAGATAATGAAGTTAAGTAATTTATCAAGATTACCTAACCATTAAGTGATGGGATCAACACTCAGATCCAGGTGGCTAATGCTGAGCCTAAATATAACTTCTATGCCATATAGATTCCAAAGATTTAGAGAGCAATCTGTGAATTCATCATAGTGGAAACATTGAGAATGAATTAAATTATCCTTCAAGAGTGGATAGAGCAGTAGTGAAGAGTGATGAGATTTAAAAAACTGAGACCAAAAGAATTTAAGAAACAGGCAGAAGAGAAAGCCAGGAAAGAGTCTGACAAGGGGCAGGAGAGAAATAAGAGGAAAGCAAGATAGACCTTGACAAGGAACCTGGGAAGACACACTCTCAGAGGGATGGAGAGATCAGGTAGGGAATTTAATTTACTTTCTGACTGTGACTCTTTATTGTTTAGTTCCAAAATTACTCCATGCCAATCAATTCTCATTCTTTAAATTTTTGCTCTCTTTCCCTTCCAAAACAAGATGTCTGGCATCAAATATTTTAAGACATCTACAGCTACAGTAAGGAAGTGAAATTTTCATAAAATTATCAAACAACAAGAATAGGACAGAACAATATTTTCACTTAGGAAATTTATAAACGAAAAGTTTCATATTTTATACACCTACGCTACTTAAATATATTTCAAGTCATTGATCAAATGTAAGCAATATGCAACTTTGTGAAGGAACTGGTCCATTAGAATAATCTCTAGCAGGTTCTGAAATTCAATTTTCATAATTAAGTGAGAAAATTCTATTAGCTCAGGTTTCTTCTTCCTTACTGTACTTTAAATTTGAATTGCCATATAAAGAATAAGAAATCAACATACTGACAATAACAAACAATTATGTCAAATTAACAAACAATATGTCAAAATTTTTAAATGCAATATAACTAGTTCAATATAGCAGTAAATATATTATTAGCTTTGCATTGTAACATATATGTCATTTCCTTTGGTATATGCTGAAAGTTGAAAGATCAACAAGGTTATCCATTTGGACTTGGTTGAAAAAATTCATCTTTATAGTCATTTAAATGCTATTGGTTATCTAGTGATTCCAATTTATATTTTATGGAGTTGGTAAGATTCCAGAATGGCTTTCAAAATCATCCATCTTGGCTGAGTGCAATGACGCACGCACGCCTGTAATCCCAGCACTTTGGGAGGCTGAGACAGGAGAATCACGAGTTCAAGCCAACCTCAGCAATGGCAAGGTGCTAAGCAACTCAGTGAGACCCTGTCTCTACATAAAAACACAAAACAGAGCTGGGGATGTGGTCAGCGGTGGAGTGCCCCTGAGTTCAATTCCCAGTACCAAAAAAAAAAAAAATCATCCATCTTGTATATAGAGGAAAGCTTTAATCCTTTCATTTTTATGCAAAAAAAAATGTCCTAGAAATCATTTCCACAAAAGGAATTTTTTTTAATTAAATTTTATTTCTGCATTATAATTAAGCATAGTAGTGGAATTTGATGTTACATATTCACACATACACATAATAGAAAAAATAACTTGATCAATTTCCTTCTCTACCCAAAATAAATTCTTTAAAAGCAGAAAGGATGGAGAGAATGAATTAATGAAATTTTATTTTTGCAACTTGTCATTCTAAATGGTCTTGTAACCAGTTTAATTTCAGGAAGGATTTTCGGAATATGGTAACATCTGCCATCTAGTGGCTGACTTAAGCTACTGTTTGATGAACTAGAAATTTTTATTTTTATGTATCATAAATAACAGCGAGGAGGGGAGAGCAAATTTTTGGTCATTGTACTTCATCTACTTTCTCCTCCCCCCCCCTTGTTTTGCAAAAAATGAAAATATAGATGCTTATTTAACAAACTTATTTTAGTGCCAAATTTAATAATTCACTCCCTTTAATACAGGCATCTCTAAGTAAATGTGAAAACAGAAAGCAATGCAAAAGAAGAGCCTTTCTTAGGTGTCTCATCTAGTTCCTAAGTTTTAAACATATCTTGTATAAGGATTATGTCTCCAAACCTGATCTTCCCTCTGAACCCCAGTCATACATACTGGACTGCCTGGTCATCTTTTCCATTTGATACATAATGGGTATCTTATGCCTACTTCTCAATTTGCCCCATAAACTTCTGCCTCCCTTAGCCAATTTAACACACTGTTCACTTCGTCCCTCAAACATGGACCCTCTTTGCTTATTCCCCTTCAGCCTTCCTAGGGTCTAATCCAAACACATACCTTTACAATATATTTCCTTTAAGTGAGAAAGCAATCTGGTTTTACCTTTACAATATATTTCCAATTCAACCATTTCTCTCTACCTACATGGAGCAAAATCTAAGACTGTACTGCTGTTTGCTTCAGCTTCTACAATGGCCTCCTGAGCAGTCCTCTTGGATCTTTCTCCACATAGCAGCCAGAGTGGTCTTTCTAGGATGAAACCCATTTCACAGACTTTCCCTGCTCACATCTTTTTAATGGCTTCTGAGCACATGTTGAATAAAATCGAGACTTGCCACCGTGGTCTGGAAATAGTAAGGCTCTCAAATAAAATGGTCATGCCTATCTTCCTGTCCTATGTTCCTGAGACATTTCACCTGGTCTCCTAAGCTCCAACTGGCTTTGCTGCTTCTTTGCTGCAAACATCCTGAACTCAGCCTCATCTTCTTCCTTCCCTCTGTCCTTCCCTCTGCCTGGGCTATTTTCCCCACTCCCAATCTTCAAATTGCTCACTCTTTTAGGTCATTCAGTTTTCTATTCAACATCATCTTTTCAGAGAAGCCTTTTGGCCACTTTTGCTAAAATAGCATCCTTGTCCTGTTCTCCCACAAGCACAAAATTTTAGACTGTTTATCTGCTCAGTAAATATTGTAAAAGGAAGGCAGAAAGGAAGATAGGAGGTTGAATAGGAGAATCTCGATTTCTCAGTAATTAGTTTACTTTTATGTTTTCAGGATTAAATTATTATTTTAAGTTAAATGAATTCTGCCAACATAGTAACACTAATTTTTTAAAAGTAAATCTTATTATTTTCCTCTTATGTCTAATAATTGCTTTTATTGAAGGGCAAATAGGATTAAAATTTAAATTGCAAATTCTTTTTTCTTGTATTTTTTACCTTCAGCTCCAATTTACCCTAATACTAAAACTGTAGACAAATATAAAATTCTCTCTTTAGTTTTCATAATATCACAGATAGAAGTAAAAATGAAATTTGATTTGTGCTCTTGATGGATGACTGATTGCTCTGTGAATATCTAAATAACATTTCATTGCATTTGTTGATAAATATAACATCATACTTTTATGTGTCATACATGAAAATTAGTAAAATCTAATTACTGTAACTTTTGGAAAACAAGCTTTAGAAGATCTTTTTGCACACAACAAAACTATCTCAGTAAGATTAGCTTTGTTCTGTTAAAGGTACAATAAGTATATAGTGAACGAATCTGCAAGTCTTTCATTTGCAATTCAGTATATACACGATGAATAAAATAACTTTTATTTGAATAAACCCAGATAGACAGAAAACAGATAAAAGAATTGAATATATATGGGTAAGTTGGTAGATATATAGCTAAATGGGTACAAATGTAATACGATTTGTTTTCACTTCTTTGTTTATATTGTTGCAACCTCTCTCCAAACTAACACCTTACAATGAAGTAAACACCTTCAGAATAGTTACCTCCTTTGGGGTTAATTTGAAAAACAGATACATTTCCAATAAGGCACATTTCCTGTCTTCTGAGGCTCAGAACCTAGAGAGAAAAGTAACAAATTATTATTCCAGGGGCTGGGATTGTAGCTCAGCGGTAGAGCGCTTGCCTCGCATGCGTGAGGCCCTGGGTTCGATCCTCAGCACCACATACAAAGCAATAAAATAAAGACATTGTGTCCATCTACAGCTAAAAAAATATATTTAAAAAAAAATTTATTATTCCAAAAAATTGCAGTACAAGGACACAACAAAAGATATGCACACATGAACAAATCAAAACAAAACAAAACACAGGAGTGCAAGGTAGGCTCAATTACCTCAGACGAATAGGACTGAGTTTTGTGAAGGGGAAGGTATGGGGACGGGGGCGGAGATGGGGGGGGGGTTACAGAAATAGGAAACAAGATGAGACGAAAGACATGTTTTCAAATTAGAAAGCTGTGATAGTTAGGCATATTGCTAGGTATAGAGGAATAGGAACAGCGGCAAAAAACTAGCCACTTTTTAATATTTTTTTTCCCGTACTGTGGTATGAACCCAGGGCTTCATCATACTAGGTAAGCACTCTACCACTGAGCTACATCCCCAGCTATTTCTATTTTTTATTTTGATACAGGATTTTCCTAATTCGTTCAAGCTGGCCTCAAACTTGTGATCCTCCTGCCTCAGCCTTCAGAGTTGCTGAGATTACAGACATGTGACACTATTCAGCTAGAGGTGAGTTTTTTGGTTTTTTGTTTTGATACCAGGGATTGAACCCAGGGGAGCTTAAGCCTTGAGCCACATCCCTAGCCTATTTTATTATTTAGAGACAGGGTCTTGCTAAATTGCTTAGAGCCTTGCTAAATTGCTGAGGCTGGCTTTGATCCTCCTGCCTCAGCCTCCCCAGTTGCTGGGATTACAGGTGTGTACCACTGTATCTGGCTGAGATGAGGATCTTGATGCAGAGATTAGCCAAACCTTGATTAAATACATTAAGCATTGTGCTTAAACACCACCTATGAGCAATGGGAAACCATCCAAGGGTTTGAAGCAAGGGAGCGATGCAGAGTAGAGATATCATATAGAGATGTGCTTCTCAAACCTAACTTCACACAAGTGATTTAGGGACCTTCTTAACTGCAGATTCTGATTCAGTATGGCTGGTAGGGCCTGCATTTCTAGCAATAACCTAGGTGATGCTCATGGACTGCTATGCTCTGAACACACTTCAAACAGCGACAGTTAAGGGAGATTTCCCTTGGGAGTATCCTGTAGGGACAAACATGACTCCTGGAATATCAAGGAGACTATTGCAGTAGTTTCAGTGAGAGATGAGAATCCAGGCCAAAACAGTGACAGCAACTGAAGATGTTTTTGGGAGAAAATTGGAAAAAAAAAAAAGATTTTGCTTCTGTTTTTAATGGATGCCCGATTGCTCTATGAATATATAATAACATTTCATTGCATTTGTTAAAAAATATTTCATACTTTTATCTGTCCTGCATGAAAATTGGTAAAATCTAATTATTATAACTTCCAGAAAACAAGCACTTAGATCTTTTTACACACAACAAAACAATATTTTAATGAAAAAAGATCTGAAGCATCCAAAAAATATAAATATTTTTATAGTGAACACCAATATACCACCACCTAAACTCTACAATCAATATTTTTATTATTTTTTATTTTAATATACTTGCTTTATCACACTTCTTTCTATCCATCTATTCACTCCTCCATCAATGTCTATATTTATCTTATTTTTTGGATTCATTTTGGTCTAAGTTGTAAATATTAGTATTATCCTCAATGAAAATAATTAAGATTGATTGAAAATGTAGTAAAGGAAAGTGGATCGTTCTTTAAGTTTATGATTAATGAGGAATAATGTAGAAAGAAAAGCTTATGGGGTGGCCTTGGTGATACTGTGTTGAGTTCAACCCAGTAATACTGGACTGGAGATGCCAACTGAGTGCATTAGTTATATGTAGACACAGGTGCCTTCCACAGCTTTAGCCAGATTTCACAACTGGAGATGAAGACTAAGAATCATCAGCTGGTAGTGAAAACTAAAAGAAAAGATGACACTGCTCAGAGACTAGGAAAAGAAAAGGCCCAGGGTAGTATCCCAAGGAAAATGACATTCAAGTCATGTACAGAGTGAACAGAAAACAGAGTACTAGGGAATTCAAGAGGCAAAAGGGAATTGGCAGAGAGAAAGGTGATAAAAAATATTTCCTTGTACATCTTTTTACAGTTTGGGAATATTGTGGTTTTAAAAATGCTGACATTGCACTTTATGTTAATGACACAATATACAATAACTCACATTGTTTTTGTACATTTATACTTAAGAATGCTGACATTGTACCTTCAGTAGTCAATCCCAACTGTTTACTGCTTTAGCTACATGGCAGTGGGAGAAAAGAGCCATTCAGAGAAGACGATAGGAAGTCTCCATCTCAGTTCTCCTTAGTGAAATATAGACAACATCCCAGGTTTTTCCTGGAGTGGGGATGAGGCCCGCCATCCTCTCCTCACAGGTGAGGAGCTCATTTCCTCCTAAGGCTCCAAACCTGCAGGCACATGTTTGCCATGTAGTGAAAGTAACTTCTGATTAACTTTAGAGAATTGAGTAAGATGAGAACAAAAAAGATAATTTTTACTTTAAATTTGAGAAAGAATCTAAAGATTAAATCTTTAAATCATTTTAAAATATCTTCATTCCATATTATGACTATTTGAATTAGAAAGAAAGAATTAAAGAGCGGGGAAATATTGGGAAAAATCATGGGTGACAGGAAGAAAAAAAATGGAATAAATCAAGCAAAAAAACCAGGAGGGAAATAGAAAGTAACAGGGAAAATGTACAGATGTACACAAGAGAATAAATGTGTACTTTATTGGAGATTATGCATTGTAGGAGTTTTAGCCAAATTTTTTCCATCAAAGGCCAGATAGTATTTTTTGCTTTTCTCTGTTGAGAGGACTCAGTTTTCCTT
>CM053409.1:32408199-32450903 GCA_028644305.1 Xerus rutilus
TCAGTTTTCCTTCAGCAGCATAAAAACAGCCATAGGCAATATGGAAATAAATAACACATGGCTATATTCCAATGAGAACCTGCTTAAAACTTTCAAAAAGGGACTGAAGGTGTGCTCAATGGTACAGTGCTGGCCTAGAATGCCCCAGACCCTGGGTTTGATTGACTGGAAGCTGTCTGGATTGGCCTACCTTTCTGGCCCCTGCATTAAAGCAAGGGCCAACAAATTAGTCCGCAACACTTTTTCTGAAATGGCTAGGTAGTGAATATTAGAGGCTGTGGAGGCCACACATATCTCTGTCACATATTCTTCTTTGTTTTGCTTTTATAACCCCTTTAAAATATAAAAGCTATTCTCAATTTACGGGTCCTCCAGAAGTGACTGTGAGTCCAATTTGGAGTTCTTTTATACCCAGAACACTTTTAACACCAAATGTATGGGTTTCCCACACCAAGCCATTCCCAACTCCAAACTCTCCTAACACCAAATGTTGTTTTACAATTCAATTCAGTCCTGACTCTACCTACCTGAGGTTAGAATCAGACACACAGGCTAAGAGTAAAGTTTTATGGCCACCCCACTTCAGATGCCAACTGCAAATCCTGGGCCTAACCAACTTGGCTACAAACTGGAGTTCCCCATGACTTCTTTCTCAGGTTTAGTAATCTGTTACAACGGCTAACAGAACTCATGGGAACACTTTATTTATGTTTACCAATTTGTAATAAAGGGTCCAAATGGATAGTCAAGTGAAGGGGTACATAGGACAAGGTCCGAGGGGAGGTGTGTGAAACTCCCAGAGCCCTTTCAGGCAGCCTTCCCTGCACTTCCATGCGTTTACCCACTTGGAAGCTCTCCAAACCCCATCTTTCAGGTATTTTTATGGGAGTGTCATTAAGTAGGCTGAACTGATTGAATCATTGTTGATTCAGTTAAACTCTAGCCTTTCTCCCCTCCCTGGATGAAGGGCAGGGTTAGAGTGGAACTGAAAGTTCCCAACATCTAGTCATGCAGTTCTAGTCAGCTTTTTTGTTGGTGTAACCAAACATCCTGATAAGAACAACTTGTAGGAGAAAAAGTATATTATGGCTCATGGTTACAGAGGTTCAATACGTGGTTAACCAACTCCATAGCTCTGGACCCAAGGTGAGGCAGAACATCATGGCAGAAAGTCATGGCAGAGGAAAGCAGCTCAGGACATGGCCAAGAGAGCTCCACTCAAAGGACAAAGACAAACTAGGAAATCCAAAGCACACTCCCAGTGAACTATTTCCTCCAGCCACATCCTACTTTCCTACAGTTACCACCCAGTTAATCCACATCAGTGGCTTAATCCACTGATTAGGATACACCTCTCATAATCCAATCATTTCACATCTGAAAATTCTTGCATTGTCTCACATATGAGCTTTTGGAGGACACCTCATATCTAAACCATAGCACATGCCTTGGTCTTTCTATCTGGGGACCCCAGCTACCAGTTATCTTATTCACACACAAACAGGTATTCTAATTACTCTGAAGATCCCAGGGGTTTTAGAAGCTCTGGCGTCAGGAATTGGAGATTAAGACCCCATATTATAACAAATGATGTGCCTATTACTCTTGTCACTCAGGGAATTAAACGTGTCTTAGGGTCTTTTGTATCAGGTACTGGGGACAGAGATCAAATACATATTTCATATTTTTTTATATATCATAGTCTCATATTCTTGTTACCTGTTTGTTGTGTTTTTACAAACCTTTCAAAACTACAAGTAAACAGATGAAAGCAGAGTAGAGGGAAGAGAATGGGGAAGGGAGAAGAAGGAAAGGGGAAGTACTGGGACTGACAGCAAATTCTTTTACAATTATGTCCAAATGCATCCTAACATTATGTACAACTACAAAGAATTAATAAAAAGTAAAAAAAGGTCAAAACCATACTTGGTCCACAGCTTCTACAAAAAACAATCATGAGCCTGTGGACAGTACTTTTCCTGGACACTTGTCTAGAACATACCTTTCTTTGTTGTCTGAATAGAATTTGATAGTAAGAATTTTGCAATTCTGTATCTTATAAATAACTGATACATTGCAGAATACTTCTCCTCTGTAGATATGACATGTAAATTCTTTTTATAAAAGTTCAATTGAATTCCCTCACTCACTGTGGAAAAAGCTGGTTTTGCTTATATATCCACATTCATTTTCCTACTCATAAACTTACCTGTTCTATACAGTCACCGTTGACATAATTGTAACATCTTAGCAATTTTCTCATAGAGCTAAAGAATTTTCACATGTGCTCATTTAAAATCTATATGAGGATCACTATTTTAATTTTAAATTTAAATTGTTCTTGCTGGGCTTGGTGCACATGCCTGTAATATCCTGTACTTGGGAGGCTGAGGCAAGAGAATCATGAGTTCCAGGCCAGCCTGGGCAAGACCTTGTCTTAAAATAAAAAAAGAAAGGGCCAGGGATGTAGCTCATTGGTAGAGAACCCTTAGGTTTAATCCTCAGTACCTAAAAACAAAACAAAACAAAGACATTATTCTTTGCCAAGATAATGTTCTCTCTACTCACACCCTCTCTTTCTCTCAACTGAGAGCCTCACCTCTTCCCTGAGAAAAGTGAAGCCTTAGGAAGGTGAGCTCTCCCAATTTCTCTGTCACATCTACAAATATGCCTGTACTCACACACTTTCTTTTATATCTCTTCTCTTGTTATAAGGGACAAATTGTTAAGATCATTAAATCTTAACTCTGGATCCTTACTCTCTAGTCTCCCCAGTTTACCCTCCACTAATGGTACTCGCCTTCCTTCACTGTTTACTGTGTCTGGCTCCTTCCTAGCAGCAGCTGAAGTGTGCAGGAAGTGTGCATCACTTCCCCTCTAGAGCTCAATGTCTTGAGAGCTATGCTTTATCTTTACTCCCTATCATCTACTCCTTACCCTCGGGCATTCTAAATTCTGTGTTAATGTCATGACATTTGCTTTTACCAAAATCTCTAGATCTTATCCTTATCTTAATGCTTTTTTCAGTTCTGATGTCTCCCTGTAACATGCTCTCCCTGTTGAAAGCATCCCACCTACTTCCCTACTTTTTTGTTTCTATTTCTATAATCATTACCAGTCTTGTTTAAGTATTCTCTTTTTCCTCTCCTTATCTGTTAAAGGTTAATATTTCTCAAGGGTTAGTCCTGACCCTTTTTTCTCATCTCTTCCTATGTTCTCTATGCAATCTGATTCAGTCCCATGCTTCCCATCATATATATATGTGTGTATATATATGTATATATAAAATCTATATAAAATAATGTGTGTATATGTATTTATTTATATATACACACACATATACATATATATACACACACAATATATATATATATTTATATATTTACATGTATATATATATATATATAATCTATTGAGGGCTGTGGTTGTGGCTCAGTGATAGAGCACTTGCCAGGCATGTGTGAGGCACTGGGTTCAATTCTCAGCACCACCATATAAATAAATAAATAATTAAGGTCCATCAACAACTAAAAAAAATATTTTAAAAATATACCATGGCAGAAGAAGATGAACAAATATTATTTACTGAAAAGTAAACAAGATAATCTGAATGCCTAAACCTGATTAATAAGAGATGCCCAAAAGAAGAAATATTGGTTACACTGAATGACCTAATTAAAAATATTATAGATGCCAAAAAACTTGTAAAATATTGGATATGTTTTGTACATACTGAACCAATCACAAGTCCTATTGAAAATATTTTCTCAATCTATGAGAAGGCCATTCTGGCAGGGGCTCAGCCTACTGAATAGATGCGACATGCCCTTGTGGATATTCTAACAATGAAGAGTCAAGAAAAGTTAATTTGGGAGAAAATATTGAGGCTTATGCATCCAAAGAACAAGTTCAAGAAGTCAACACTGAAGACAGATGTTAATCTAAAGCCAGGAAAACCAGAAATGGAGAATAAACATCATAGAAAAGTGGTATTTAAAGAATATGAAAAAAAGCAAGACAACAAAATGAAAGATCCAACCAATAATGTTAAAACCCCTGATACAGAAACTATAGCAAGTTGCTTAATTAAATATAATGTATCTACTACACCATACTTGCAAATTATTAAAAAGAAGATGCTGAAGTTTCTGACACCAGTGAGATGTTCTCAACATCAAGAGAAGACTTCTAAATTACCAGATATGTTAAAAGATCATTATCCTTGTGTGTCTTAAGTGGAACAGTTATCAAAGCTGAAATGTAAAACTGATGCTTTTGTATGGCGCCCTAACGCAGCACTGTGCTTTATGTACTCAGACTGATACAGAAGAGAAATCAAGTTCCAATGAGGAATGAGGGTTTTTATTATTCCTTGGTTTCCTTTGTTTTGCATGATTTTCTATTTCCCTTAAGTCTACAGTTGGCTAAGTATCTAAATATTCATGGCAGTGAGTTTCTTTACTAACATTCATACTATAGGACTTGTCTTTCCATGCATCAGGAAAGTAATCCTGCCTTGTCAATCTCAGCCAACTGAGTTTTTCTTTAACATAATTTTTGTCAGTCTGTTCATTGTGTTCCCTAAATATAAATACATTTTGTCATAATAGTAGCTTGTTCACTTTACTAAATATAAGTACAGTCATGATGCATCATCAGGAAATAAGGTGTTCTAGATAAGAGTATATTTTTAATGTTGGCATGTTTTAAGACTTTATGATGTACCCCCTGCCTTTAAACAGAATACTGATAATATTTTTGCCTTTATTTAATTAGTAGGAAAGCAAAATATTGGGACAGGAAATAGAGCTCAGTGGTATAGTGTATGCTTAGCATACCTGAGGCCCCTGAGTTTAATCCCTAGCGTGTGTGTGCTCATGCGCGCGCACGCACACACACACACACACACAAAAGAAAGAAAAAAGAGAGAAGAAAAGAAAAAAAGTCCAAATTTTTAATGTGTAGAGCAACTCCCTTCAAATGTAAACACATATAAAAACATGTAAGATTCTGGTTGGTTTTCCACCAAATTTGTGTTACCCAGACTGTAGAATGTTGTGCTATATTATGTCCCTTGAACTGCCTATGGTTCTTCACTATTACTTTTCATCTGTGATAGAGAATCTGTATATGTAATCTGTTGGCCTCTGTCTTTTCATTGTAGCTGAGGCTATAAAAAAGGATAGTTTCACTAAAAACCCCATTTCTGAGAGAAGGTACTTTGTATAAGAAAAAAAGTGATAAATTTAGTGAATATTAGAAACTTTAAATCTAGTCTGAATTCCTTTTATAGCTGGATTATGTTAAAATTTTAACTTCCATAGCTTCATTTGAGAGTTTATAAATTTTATTAGAATGGAGTTCAGGAAGGAATGTATATTTAAGAAGTGTCATTCCAATGTAGGTAGCATTTCTAAAATAATAACTACTTACAGTTGCTTTCTTCTCTTAAATCATGTCCCCTGAAAGTTACACACAGTGAACAGTTTTCTTTTCCCCATACATAAACACCACCAATAAACTAGTTTTCTAAGGCCCTGAACTAATACTTGAGTGGCATATATCCTATATCACTCTACAGTTTCAAATAAGTGAACTATAAACAGTTGAACAACTTATGTAATTAGAATGTGAAGATCACATACTTTGTCTAATGTTCATGCCATTATATAGATATATAAAATAAAATTTAAAAATATATATGTTTTATTTATTGTCTTATGTTCTAGAGAGTAGGATTTTCATTCTTTTAAAACTGTGTACCTAGTATGTATACAATAAAAGTATCTGTATAATAAGATAGCACAAGGCAGGTTACTAGTCTGAAGGACATTCAACACAGCAGGAGTCAGAAATGGGGATGTCACTGTTAGGCATTATCAATAAACACTGTACAGGGATTTTACAGGTAATGTCAGGTTAATTGACTTCAAAATGCAAAGTAACAAAAAAACTATAAGTTTCTAGGCATAAGCTGTTTCTTGAAGGGTGATATGATGTAGGCCAACAATAACAAAAGAAGTATCGAGTATACAGTGATTTCGTTATATGTCAGACATTTAGTAATCTCTCTTTCCCTTAAGAAGCAACTCATTAGGACCAGAAAACGTAAGTATTTTAATAGGCTTTGGCAAAAGAACACGGAACCCTTAGCACATATCATATCATATGTTTTTGCAAATGAAAAATACAAATTTTTCATTTGCAAAGTGAGTTACATTGACATTTAGCTAGCTAGAGGAAAATCTTTAGAACTTATCAGCTAGTTTTTGGGAGGCTAAATAAGACAATATTTGTAAGAGAAAAAAGTTTAATATTTTAAAAATCAGCAATGCTATAAAATCAGAATTGGGAAAATCCTGAAAAATCATTTCATTTATTTCCTTGCATTTTTGAAAAAATATTTTTAGTTGTTGATGGATTTTTATTTTATTCCTTTATTATTTATACGTGGTGCTGAGGATCAAACCCAGTGCCTCATGATGCTAAGCAAGTGCTCTGACACTGAGCTACAGCCCCAGCTCCCCACTTGCATTTTTTTTAACCAAATACTCTCTGCTCATATTTTAGGTCTCTACAAGAGCTGTAGTTAACATCCCATTATTTACCTGAAAGCAAGAAAACCTTTCTTTCATGCACACATGATGTAATCATACTGCAACATGTGAGTTGTTAGTATGATATGCCCTGTGGCCCTTGGTGGGTTTCAGGGACTTAAATCCAGCAGCCTGTTCCTTCTCCTTAATGGACTCCAGAGCTGTCACTCCCAAACACCCTGGTCCCCAAGTTAGTGACAGCAAAGCAAAGCGTAAATAAGGAAAATAAAGAAAACATAGTCAACTTTTTTAAAATATATTTTTTAGTTGTAGATGGACACAGTATCTTTATTTATTTATTTTTATGTGGTGCTGAGGATTCAACCCAGGGCCTCACGCATGCAAGGCAAGTTCTCTACCACTGAGCTACAATCCCAGCCCCATAGTCAACTTTTATATAAAGAGTTTGTTCAAGAATTATTCTTCATTTTAGGGTAGTATGTTTCCTATTAGATTACTTGGTATATCTTTCCATTTTAGAAGTGACAATGAAAGTATGCAGTTCTCCTGTTGTTTTTATTTACCTTATTTGGAAGAAAAAAATCACTAATCTTTTAGCAATTAATGAATTTGTAAAATTTTGCATATTTATAAAATACTCAAATCAGAAACTGGTGCTACTCTACAATATGAATTTATAATAAGAAAATTAAGTGAAATTTTTAAAAATCATGGGACTATATGTTTATATACATATTATATATATGCATATATATAATTTTGATAGAAGACTCCATATGAAGCACGGATATTAACACAAATCTAAAATAAGAGAACCTAACCCACTTCATACTTTAATTTTATTACTTGAAAACAATTTCTTCCAGTTTGTATTTCTAGCTCTCAGCCTTTTTTTTTTTTTTTTAATTGGTACTGCTGCAGACCTTGGAGAAAAGATTTTTGCTCTTTCCTAATTAGGAAAGTCAATCTCTCCAAAGACTTCTAGTTCACTGGTTTTACTCTGCCACAGAGTGCCCTGGGCCAGATCCTCAGAACTCTGGTAGACTGAACACATCACTGTTCACACCACAGGAAAAAGAGAAGGGCAAAACCCAGCTTCCTTTCATGACTATTGTCATCCCTAAAGAATGGAAAATGAGGCATCCATCTATGCCATGGAATTTTTCTCACTTTTGGCCTTGTTTTCTGACCTATTTTTCATACTTCTATACAAACCTTTCTTTTTCTGAAGCTTCCAGATCAGATTTTGGGGGAACTAAAATGAACTTGTGCTGAAATAAGCCTCTTGAAATGTTTTCCATAAGCAACACATCTGTGGATGCATAAACATTTCCCAGTCATTATCCTGTGAAGTATTCTCCAGTTTCATGGCCACCTGTCATATAGCTATGAGCTATTTTCATCTTTTATATTAGCAGACTGACTTCAGACACTTAAACTTTCAGTTAATCAATACTTACTTCATGCTGATGATAGAGCAGTTACTATGTTCAGCATGAGAGATAAAATGTGGTAAAGAATATAGGCAGGGAACCTACTGCAGCTGGTCAGTTACTAGCAGCAGGTAATGACTAACATGGGGAAAGGAGACAGGAAAACTGCTTAGCTAGTCAATTGTTAATAGAAGTCATTATTTGAACTTCTAGATGAGATTAGCCCCCTTACTCTGCAATAACCTCTTAAATCATCACCCCATATATCATTATACAGGTAACAACTGTAATTAAAAAGAGGGCCAGCATTTGATGCTTATGTTAGGTTTTAGTCACTGTAACCAAAATACCTGAGAAGAATAACTTAGAGGAAGAAAAGTTTATTTTGGCTCATGGCTTCAGAGGTTTAGTCCATGGTGGGCCCAAGGTGAGGCAATATATCATGGCAGAGGACATGGCAGAAGAGCGCTGCTTCATTCATGGCAGCCAGAAAGCATAGAAAGGGGAAAGTGAACCCTTTTAGGGCATACCACCAGTCAGTGACCTACCTCCTCCAGCCACTCCCACCTGCCCACAGTTACTACCAAGTTAGTCCATTCAAACTAGGATGAATTGATTAGTTTATAACTCTCACAATCTAGTCATCAATCTCTGAATATTCCTGCATTGACCCAAGCTTTTAGGGGACACCTCTTATCCATACCACAGCAATTCCTGATCTCTGCATGGTTCTGTGAAAGTAGTTTTTACGTTCTCCACTTTGTTTTCAGAACTCAAAACAATCTCCAGCATATCACATTCATTCATTAAGTACATATTGGGATAATGGTTAAATCTTAGCTCCAGGAGCAAGAATATTCAGTTTCTTCTCAAGTATATTCACATATTCTGCCCTAGCAGGGCAAGTTATAATCACCTTATTATTTTGATGGTTTCAAAACAGATTGGGATTTGGAAATGCGAGAAAACATAGAATTGATTGTTTCAGAGTGTCTGGTATGCCCCAAACACATTCCAAATTCCCATCCAACTTACCTGGTTGGCACAAAGCTAGATTTGCCACTGCTCTATAAAATTGCCTAATTTAAAATAGATTATAAAAGCAACAGGTAATGAGCACAAAAACCTAGAAAGCTTAGAACATTATATATTATATGTTTTAAAGATTTGAGCAGAGATTGTTAAGGCCCTCCCCAATAACCTTGCTTGGTAAGTACCCATTAATGGTACTTTCATTATTTCCTCTTTATTTCATGCTTCACTTTCTGGTGCTCCTGTGCTTCCACCACTCGTGTTCTACAAATTAGTCTGACCCTTCCTGGTACCATGTTCTGAATCTTTCCTGTCCCTCCCCCATCCCTTGGTTTCCTCCTCTAAGGGAATTTCTAGTGACTAACAAGCTTTTGTCAATCTAAATCTTATGCAGAAACTGATTTGTAAAACATATAAAAGTACAATTCTGCCTGCAGTTTTGGCAGGTGTGGGGGCTCAGATGAATCAACCTACCTGCATAGCACTCTAAAGAGGACATCATTCCAAGGTTAAGTTTTATCCATTAAAATGCATCAACCTGATCCCTAGTAAATACACACATCTATTTTAGCAGGACATCTGAGGCTCAAGTACTCAGAGTACTCAGAGGCTTTTCAAAATGTAAGCAAAACATCCCTCAAACAACAATTACAACAGCTGGAGATGTAAATCAGTGGCAGAGCACTTCTCACCTAGCATGTGTGGAGGCCCTAGGTTCAATCCCCGACCCTGCTAAGGCAGGAGGATCTCTGGAGCCCCAGTGGGTGGAGACCACCTTCCACCATGTAACAAAACCCTATCTCAAAAAGAAAAACAACACAACACAAAACCAAAAAAAGCCCTTATATGGACACCCATGTATAAAACAGATCAAAGCAGTAGTCCATTTATTCAAGCTCAATTTAAAGTTTAAACATACATTACTCATAAAAACAACCAGTGAGAGAAAGGTTATTTCCATGAGCACAAACATTTGGAATTAAAACATATGCCTGGCTATTTCAGTTCTAATATGCCTCTGCATTTATTTTACTGTTTTTTTCCTTCTGCTTTTGCTTCCTCACCCTTTCCTCCTCCTCCTCCTCCTCTTCCCCCACCTTATCCTCATCCTTTTTCTTGTCCTCCTGCACGTATTCCTGTCCTCCTCTTTCTCCTTTTTGAGCTTCTTGCCCTTCTCTTTCTCCTTCTTTTCTTCTTTCTCCTCCCACTTTCTCTCTTTCTACATATCTATATCTATACACACAAATGTATAATTGACATATATTTCACACATTTAAAATAATTTGATGTTTTGACATATGCATACACCTGTGAAAACTGCCATTATCAAGATAATACATATATCCAACACCCACAGTTTTTCTGGTGCATCTTTGTAATACCACTCTCTTTCCCTCCCACAGTCCCTCCATGCCCAAACACTGATTGGCTTTCTGTCACTATAAATTAAATATTGTTTCTACCAAGAGTTTGTCCCTGTTGATTGCTTAGTAACATTTCACTGTGTAGATATGCCACAATTTCAATTCATTTACTTTTTCACTGATATTTGTTTCCAGTTTTTGATTATTACAAATAAAGCTGATGGGACATGCATCTATTTCTTTGTATGGACATATGCTTTTCTCTCTTTGGTAAATATGTAGGAGTGGAATGAGTGGAGCATATGGTGCCTACATGTGAACTGCCAAACTGTTTTCCAAAGTGATTGTATGGTTTTTACATTCCCACCTGAAGTAAATGAAAGTTCCAATTCCTCCACATTTTCCCCATCACTTAGTGAAGTCTGTCTTTTTAGTTAGTTTAATTAATTAATTTTAGCCATTTTAATGGTATATAGTGATATCACCTTGTGGCTTCAATTTGCATTCCTTTAATGACTGAGGATGTTGAGTTTCTTTTTCATGTGCTTATGTGGACATTCATATATTTTCTTTGGCCAATTCTTTTGTCCATTTTTTAATTAAGTTGCTTGTTTTCATTATTATTATTGAATTTCAGAGTCCTTTAAATATTCTGGATATATCATGAAAGTCATTTGCAAATATTTTCTGTAAGTCTGCAAGTTATCTTTACACTTTCTTAAAAGTATTTTTGAAAAGCACGGATTCTTAATTTTTATCAAGCCTAGTTATTAATTATTTCCTTTATGGGTATTGTTTGTAGTGTCATATCTAAGAAATTTTTCCAAAGCTCACAAAGTGATACTCATTTTTTTGTCCTAGAAATTTTATGATTTTAAGTTTTACATTTCAATTCATGATTCATTTTGATTTCATTTTTGAATATGGTGCAAGATATGGAGCAAAGCTTATTGGGAGGTAGAGAGCAGAGTATATTTCTATTCAGTTGTTCCAGCAATATAAGCTAAAAAGTTAATCCTTTTGCAATAAGACATAATGTACCTTCATAGAAAACTAAGTGATCACAAGTGTATATAGGCTTATCTTCTCAACTTTCCATTATGCTCCACAATGAAACAATCTTAGGCTTATCAAAAAGTGACAGAAGTAGTACAAAGTGTTCCTAAATGCCTGTCATCCACCTTCTCTAATGCCAACATTTCCCATAACCATAGCACATTGCCCCAAATCAGGAAATAGACATTAATATTATTAAATAAACCACAGACTTATAAGAATTTCTACCGTTTTCCAATAATACTCTTTTTGTTCCAGGTTCCAATCTGGGAGCCTACTTTTCACTTAGTTGTCTTCCAATCTGTGACAGTTTTCCAGTCTGGTGTTCACTCATTAGATTGATATAGTGATGTATGTAGTTTTGACAAGAACACAATGCAAGTGATGTTGTGCCTCTTTCAGTGCAACATATCAGTCTTATTACTGGTGACATTAATCTTGATCACATAGTTAAGATGGCATCTGTCAGAAACTGGAATTTTATTACTCTTAATAATATTCTTTACTATTCTTCACTGTATATTTATTATTTTTCATTTAGTAGTTGTTGTTTGAGTCTATTATCCCTTCAGTACCTTGTAATTTTTCTTCTTTTGTGAGATAATTTTGTCTTTATTCAATCACTTCAATCTATTCTTTCTATATTTCTCCATTTTTCTTCTTAGTTTTTAAATTGCTAATTCAGGGTGGCTTTATAGATTGTCCTAGTTTATTTTTTGTTGTCATAGCAAAATGCCTGAGACTGGGTAATTTTTCAGGAAAAGGAGTTTATTTTGGCTCATGATTATGGAAGCTGTGGAGTTCAAGATCACATGGCTGCATCTGGTGAGGGCCTCATGCTGCTTCGTAGCATGGCAGAGGTTAAAAGGGCAAATGGGTATATATAAAAGAAAAAAACAGGAGGGGTGCCTTTCTTCATAACAATCTGCTCTTGAGGAAATTAATCCAGTCCAGGGAGAGGAAAAACTCACTCTCAGGGAATTCCAATGAGAAAGACATTGAGCTCTGTCAACAATCTAATCACTTCCTAAAAGCCCCACCATCTCTCAATAACATATTGACAGTCAAGTGTCAATAAGTTTGGCAGGTACAAACCACATCCAAACCATTGCATATATCCTCAAATGCTTTTCTTGAAGACTGTTATAATGCTTTTTTGAGCACATAATAACATTTTGGTTAATGATAGACTGCTCATATGACAGTGGTCCCATGAGATTCTATCACATAGTGAAATAATAACCATTTTATTTGTAGAAGTACAGTCAGGGTCACACAATGATAAAATTGCTTAGTGACACAGTTCTTAGAACATATCCTGTTGTTAAGTGATGCATAACTTTATATTTAATTCCAATTGAAGGGTTGAAATACAGTTTTCTTCTTTTCCATACTTGATATTTCATTTTCTGATTTTTTTTGCTATGGTTCTATACAGACGTGTATACCTCACTATTTATTCATTTTTATAGGAGTGAGCTGTTTTTTAAGAATTTTAATCTAGTGATGCCTTCTTCTGTCAATTACTTTAGCAGGTTTTTTTGTTTGTTTGTTTTTTAACTGGTTCACCAAGAAATCATGTGGGGAGGTGCATTAGTTTCCTATTGCTGCTCAAAACAAATGATCACTAAGTTAGCTGCTTAAAACATTATTATCTTACAACTTTGGAGATTCAAAGTCAGAAATGGGTTTTGCCTGGCCAAAATCAAGTTGATGGCAAGTCTGCCTTCTAGAGGTTCTAGAAGAGAATCAATTTCTTTCTGCCTTTGCAGTTTCTAGCTACATTCCTTGGCTCATGGTCTCTCACCATCTTCAAGGCCAGCAGTGGCCAATAGAGTCTTTCTCCCATTGCACCACTCTGACAGTGACTCTTCTTTCTCTTCTTTTACATATTTAAGGACACTTTGATGGCTTTGGATGTACCTAGATGATCCAGGAAAATCTTCAAATCGTGAACTGTTGGTAACTATCGGTCAATTTTCTGTTATGTAACAAAACATTTGCAACAATAAACTTACAAAGAGAAAAGGTTTATTTTTGACTCACAGTTTTGGGGGTTTTAGTGCATGGTCATAGTTTCCACTGCTTTGGGGCCTGTAGTGAGTCAGCATATCATGGCAGGAGTGCATGATGGAGGAAGCTTGTTTATCTCGTGGTGGAAAAGTAAAAGAGAGAGAGAGAGGGCTGGGATTGTGGCTCAGTGGTAGAGCGCTTGCCTCGCATGCGTGAGGCACTGGGTTTGATACTTAGCACCACATAAAATAAATAAAGATACTGTGTGTCCATCTACAACTAAAAAAAAAAGGAGAGAGAGAGGAAGTAGTGGGGGATCCCAGTGTTCCTTTAAAAGGAGCCCCCCCCCCCAGTGGATGAAAGACCTCCCACTAGGCCTCAGCTCTTAAAGTTTCCCCACCCCATAGTGCCATGGGCTGGGGACCAAATCTTTAACATGTGAACTTTTCAGGGGCATTTGAAGATTTAAACTATAGCAGCAACCCTAATTTCATCTGCAACCTTGCTTCCTCTTTGCCGTGTTAAGTTGATGTTTCCTTTTCACCTTTTCTTGTTTTTTTCTTTCCATAAGCTGTGTGTTTCAGACATGGCCCCTTTACAGGATACCTGTGCTTTTACATCCTGCATGCTTTGCAGTCTTTTCCCTGTAGTCCTTTGATTTGTCTGACAACTTTTAAGTGTAAGGGTTATGACCAGCCGGACACGACACACCTCATGCAACCAGGAAATCTTTATTCATGGGGGTCAGTGCAGGTGGGCGCCCAGGAGAAGGGAAGGAGGAAAAGGGAAGAAGGGGCATGGGGCATGGGATTTATAGGGCCCCTGTAAACGTGTGGTGGACTATAGATTGGTCATTTCAAGCTGGCACAGCAGGTGAGGACTGGTAGTTTGGTAGTGGGCTCTTCTGAGGTAGCTGGAAGGTAACCTGAGTGGTTAGGCTTTGTTTGCTGGGGTGGGAAACTCAGGCCAGAAACCACCCAGGGCAGGGACTGCCATAGGCTCTTAGGGAAGGGAGGGCTAAAACTGGGTACGAGAGGGCTTTTTTCTACCTTACATAAGGTATTTCTGTTTTAGAGTGAATTTAATCTTTGTGATGATAGTTTTAGGTCAATTTCCTGCCCTTTCTTTCTATCCTCCTCATGGTTTCTTTGCTGTGGGATGAGACTGGGGCTGGTGCAAGAGAGACTCACTGGATTGTTTTCATCACAGTTATTTTAAATGTACTGGTTTCTGTTATTAAGGTCTGCTGAGCATATGAGTTTTTCCTTATTTTTTGTTTCATATGATTTTTGGAGGAAGCTTTGGCAGGCTGATGGGTAGGCTGCTGCCATTATCTTAAGCTACCCACAAATTCTGTATTTTGTTTTAATATCATAATATTCAGGAAATATTCCATTGCACATAGAAGTACTTAAAAATAGTAACCTTTAAAAAAAAATAGCTCATGTTCCAAGTTTGGTTTCCTTACTTAAAGTTATCCTAAAGCTTAAAAAAAGGCATTTTTTTCTTTGAATTTAATTATCTAACAGCCTCAACCAAAGGCTCAGCTGCCCTTAACTAATATTAGTCAACTTGGAAGCTGTTAAAGAAATTTAGTCATTTCAAACTTTGATTGTTTTATGGACGATGCAAAAGGTAACTTATAACTTTGAGATATTACTCTTTAAAATTGGATACATGGATGCCTTGTAGCCCATCATAAGGATACTCATTCTTTGTGAGATGGGTAATAATGGAAGTGTTTTGATCACACGAGTGATTGCCCTTTAAGGGAATCATCATGAATGCTGTGTTTGAGAACAGACTACAGGGAGGGATGGCCTGAAGTTTGAGCACAGCACAGGAACTGTTGCAATGACACTAACAAGTGTGAGGTTGCGTCTCAGGCTGGTAACCATGCAGGAGTGAATGAGTCACATTCTGAATATACTGTGAAGAGATAGCTCCTCATAGCATTTCATGAGGAATGCAGTAGGCTCTGGGAGAAAGAATAGTTGAGGTGGAGTCTGTGATTTTTGGTTTGAATAGATAGAAAAAATGAAAGCAGCTGATTTGGACAAGAATTTTAGAAATTTACTTCTGAAATGCTAGGTTGAGATATGTATATGACATTCCAGAAGAATTTCAAGTGGGCAGGTGAATATATGAATATGGGATGAGAGAGAGACAAGATAAAGAGAGAAAAGTCTAGGCTGGAGTTATAAATTTTGGAGTCATTAGCATATAGATGGTTTTTAAAGCTGTGAGACTGGATAAGATCATCAATGGAGTGAGGTAAGAGAAAAAAGTCGAAAGACTGAGCTGTAGGCCTATAGATGTTAAGAGACGGTGAATTTGAGAAGACCACTGCAAAAGAGGCTATAAAGCCAAAAGAAAACTGATGGAGTGTGGAGTCCTGGCAGTCAAATGAAAAGCATGCTGAGAGAGTAACTGTATATTTCAGATGCAACAGGTAGATCAAGAAAATAAGGACTGGACCATTGGATTTAGTAACTCAGAAGTTACTAAATGGACCATTGGATGGAATGGACCATTGGATTTAGTAACTCAGAAGTTATTTATGATCCAGCCCAAAATACCTTCAATGGAGTAATAGAGTGAAAATATTTGAGTTAGTTCAAGAGAGACCAAGAAGAGAATTAGAGGCGGCAAACATAGACAACAATTTTAATGGTTTTCCTACATGCTACAATAAGTATAAAGTAATTTATTGGGATGGAATTTTCAGCTGCCTTTAGGGAGAAGAGCTAAAGAGAGTCTTTGCTTTAAACAGCAAAAATACATCCCATTTATATCCTTGTGGGAATTCTCCAATAGAAAGCAGAAATTGATAATGTGGAGACAGAAAATTTCTGGATTGATGTTCGAGACAAAGGGACAGGATCTAGTCACAAACAAAGATGAAGTACTGATTAGACATACTTGTTGAAGAGGGGAAACAGTGAATGGTAGATGAGAACAGGTGGATAAAAGGATGACAATACCTTATGGAAATTCTTTTTGATTACTAGGTGAGAGTAAGGAAAGGTATTAAAAATTAGGGAAGACAGAAGAGAAGGGAGTAGGTATGAAAATCATCTGGAAAACTGGGGGCCACTGAGAATGGATCTGGACTCCTGTGTGGTTGCCAGAAAAGACTTCAAGGTGAGTAGTTAAATTTTTTTTTTTTTAAACAATATCTTTATTGATTTATTTGTATGTGGTGCTGAGGATCGAACCCAGTGCCTCAGGCATGCAAGGCAAGCGCTCTACCACTGAGCCACATCCCAGCCTGAGTAGTTAAATATTGTAGAGTGAGACCAGCCATCATGGAAGTGCATTTTCCTTAAACCACATACAGATGAAGGTGCAGGTGAGTGGAGGAGCTAAAGGTGAACAATGACTGGGCCTTCCTCACTTCTGATATTCTTATTTATTTGGTTGAGAAAAGACCTAGTCATTGGATTTTTAAAAATGCATCCAACATGATTCTAAGCAAAGTCAGAGTTGAGCCACTAGAAGGTTACATGGCTTCTGCCTGAAGCAAGTGGGGATTTGCAGCAGTTGTTGTGGGCTACAGAGCCAAAATGATAAGGTAAGGCCACTTGAGGTTTGTGTATCTTATTCATTTTTGTATAATCCTGGCCTAGAATTTTTGGACTTGGGGAAATTCCTAGGACACTGAGAAAAGATAAAATTAAGGAAATGTCTGACATTTGTCATCTCTGCCTGTATAACAGGGAACACATCCAGAAAATTTAGATTTACTCTTTTAAAATTTTGGCAGTTTTAAAAAATTATACTAACTTGGATAGGAACAAATCAATATGTGGATCTTTGGAAAATAAGTTAAAATTACATTTTTTTAGCATAGGAGATTTTTATGCTAAGTTTCAGCCTGTAGCATTAATATATAAAATCGATGGTCTGACAGAAACTTAATATGAAGGGAAACTTTTTTTTTTCAATCTCTCTATGAAACACATTCATAAGGTAACTGAGTCATTTTTGTCTATAGATGGATTATACTGTACAGGAAATAAGAATGAAAAGGAAAATATGATACTTTTTCTGAGAAATGACAAATATTTTGATTAAAGACTAAATTTTGAGTAAAATGGTTCATTGAGATCTTGTTCTATGAAACAAGAAAAGACTGGAAGAGTTCACCGTGCTTTTGGCAAATAGCAATTTCTCAGCCCACAAAAGCACACTAAAACTTTGTATTTGAGGGGAAGGACAATCAAGTTGCAAGTTTACAGAACTTCCATTTTATCAGTTCATGAAGTTAAAAAAAATTCAGTCTGCTTTGTAGACACTGAGCAGACTTGGACCGATAAAGGATTATAAAATAATATGATATTTGCTTTGGAACAAAAAAATGTTTTTTGTTATGAACAAGGCAGAATTCTCTATCTTTACTTCAAAGGGGTTTTATTTGAGCAAAGTTCAAGGAAGAATTAGATGCTTCCCTTTTGCTCATTGTTCTAGTTCTGAAAAGTACAGAAGAGAAGCAAGAAACCTAATACTGAGGGATACATTGCACAAGCACCACGTTAGCAAAACACAGTCTAGCTGCAAACAATTCAGGAAATAATGGGACCGAACACAGTGCACATTTCAGGGATGCTGTGGATATTTATTCCCATCATTTATATTTCTGTAGTGAAGATTCAGTTATAACACAGTTTAGCCAACTCCCTGTAAACAATGTTCACTTATAATACTGCTATAGAAGCACAGGAATCCCTCTGATGTACTCTAAAAGATCGGTAACAATACCTCTAAATGGCCATGTTGCTAGGTAACAGCTTGTCTCCCTGATCACGGTGAATCTATGGAAGACCCCCAAAAGTGGCTGCAGATCTTAGTGTACAGCTCTTCGATCTCCTCCTGGGAACATGATGAAAAATATTGTCAGAAAAAATAGTTTTGCAAAGACAAGAGGAACTTTTATCGCCTGCAAGACATGTTCCAAAGGTAAGAAAATGAAATGAAAAGTAACCTTAGTCGTTACTTAGAGAAAAGCCAAACAAACCTAGATAGTGTTACCAGATGAAAGTTTATTTAAATATGAAAAATCATGCAACCTGTGTTATTACTGATGCTTCCTTTGAGAAACACCCTGCAGATAGCTAAAAAGGCAATACAAATCCTATGATCAATGTTGTAACAGAGAGTTGGGCTTACTCTATTAGTAATGGCATGTCCATAGATACACAGGACTCTTTAAGAAAGCATGTGTGAATTTCAAGGCAAAAAGCAGGTGAGACCATTTGAAGGCAATCCCAGTGTCAACTAGCCAGATTGAGATGAAAATACTACCAACAGGGCTGGGGCTGTGGCTCAGTGGTAGAGCACTTGCCTCTCATGTGTGGGGCACTGGGTTCGATCCTCAGCACCACATAAATATAAATAAATGAAATAAAGGTATTGTGTCCATCTAAACTAAAAAATATATTAAAAAAAATTACTACCACAACAACTCAAGACTAGTACTAGCTCATCAAAGCCACAAATCAGATTAACAGACCAAAACCCAATCCTTGTTTCCTCATGCAAACATTTCACTTAGGCGTCTCATAAGTGTTTCTCGAAGCTTGCTCATAATTAATACACAATTAAGGGGTTTGAAGGTTTTTTGAATTTGTATTCATGTTGGTGTATAACCTGGCTCTCTTTTAAAAAATGAGATTTGTACCCTCAGTTTTCGAAATTAAGTACATTGTGGCTTCCTAAAACTGTATGGAATTTATTCAGAGCTTCCATTTACTGCTCTAGGTAAGAGAAGAATTATGCTTAGGGAGGGGACTAGAAACCAAAGGAGAGAGAAAAGTTCAGTTTTTGTTAGCCAATTGTGTATATCTCAGACAGTGCCAAGATATTATGTTGCTTTTAATATTAAAATCTAAATGTGTCATTACTTGGAGAAATTGGCAGTAAAATAATACTTTTATTTTACGATAGAAAATTCTGTGCAGAATTATAAACTTCATTTTCTCCCCACATGCTAAGTCTTTAATACACTATACCAAGAGGATTTATTGGTGAACTCTTCATAAAATGATCTCTACTATCACTATTATTTTTTCATTCCATAAACTAATGTTAATAATTATAATATCAGTAAAATAATATTCTTTATGAAATAATCAGAGATGGCTTAAATTTTCATCTTCAAATTTTTTTTTTTTTTTTGTACTGGAGATTGAACTCAGGGGCATTCAACCACTGAGCCACATCCCCAGCCCTACTTTTTTGTATTTTATGTAGAGACAGGGTCTCACTGAGTTGCATAACGCCTTGCCGTTGCTGAGGCTGGCTTTCAGCTTGCGATTCTCCTGTCTCAGTCTCCCTAAGTGCTGGGATTACAGGCTTGCACCACCGTGCCTGGCTTCGTCTTTAAATTTTGACAGGGAAAGAAAGGGAAGGGGCCACAAAGGTGGGAAGGAAGAAAGGGATGGAGAAAAGGAGACAAAAAGAACAAAATTTTCTGAACACTAGTATCCTGCTGATTACATTGCTACACATGAAGAAATAAGAATCTGATTCACATTAACTTTGTAAACAATAGTCAATTTCATTTGGGATTGCATAACTATCTTTGCTTGCAAGACCTGTCTCAATCACATACCCTTTAGTGTGTATATTCATCTTCTCTCTTGTGTTATGGTTGAGCTTTCCATGTTGTGACAACATAAGGAGCAGTAGATAGTTGTTCCTAAGCACTGAAAACATAGGCAGCAAGTTCATGGGAAAAAGAGATGTTGTTACAATGTAGTTCTATGAGTTTCTAAGCATAATTTGTAGAGGGAGCGTAGAGGTATTTGAGTCCTTCTATTTTCATTGTTTCTGGTATTTAAATATTTCTTTTATTTTCATAAATGTCAGTGAATTCCTGAGTAGCTATTGAAGTTTACAACTTTTCTTTCTAAAGATATTTTAAAATTGTTCTTCTACTTTTGTTGTACCTTCAATTGGTACCCATTTGATGTTTTTAAGACTGAGCATGGGGTGGGAGCAATGAACATATAAAATTTATAAAAATAAAAATGGATCATATAAAATTAAAATTTGACTCATTCAGATTGTAAGTACAGAAAAAAACAATTGTGGTTATATATTTTTCAAAATTAAAAGTCACTGGTTTATGGTAACAAATGAAATAATATAAGATGGATCTGTTGAAATCTTAGGCTTTGGTATAGCTAAGATATTTTTGGAATAAGTATAAGACACAGTTTTACAGAAAAGCTGATGAATTATTATTTATTCAGTTCATGGTTTTAGCTCTAGAAACCTGATCTAGAGCTATCAGAAACTAGTAAAAATCTCTAAAGTAAAACCTAGCATATTTCATTTGGCATTTCAGAAACAACAACTTAAAATATCAAATTTTGTCCTGATTTTATAAGAACTCCATTGAGTACTTTCTATTTTATTGCCATCTTTACCATATAGGTAGCATAGTCATTACCCACTTATAAGTTAAGAAAATATAGTCATTAGAAGGACAAATTCGAGGTTTTAAAAAATAGAGAAGAGTGGTCTAGAGTTGACAGTAATTGATTCTAGCTCATATCTTGGAAGTACCCGGTTTTAGTAAGATCTCACTGGATTTGAGAACCTAGAGTAATGGTTTTTTTGGAAGGGAGAAGATGTTTTAGGACTGGGAAAAGTACTCTTTGCTAATGGAAAATTAAGACTGAACTCTTCTTTCCTTCCTTCCTTCCTCCCTCTCTCCCTCCCTTCTTTCCTAGCTCTCATGATGAAGCCATGAATACAAATGGAACCTTTAGAAACTTAACCATATTCAATGCTGTTTTGATAATGCTGTGTCTTCAAGGAGGCCCCTGGTCTTGTGTTTGACATGTGCCCAAGATTGCTACATTCAACTCATGTGCAGCTTCACTTCAGGAAGTAGGCCATCTGCCACTTCCTCCTTCACTTGCCTTACAAAGTTACATAATCACCAATTTGACATTTTAATTAAACAGATAACACCCATTGCTGCCGACAATTTATGAGGCTTATAAATCCTTTATTAGAAAGGACATTGCAATATTCCACTGAAAGGTACTCATGAATGGATAAGTTATATTGTTGTTTTTCATCTTTTTCATCTGAGAGCCTCAGCTCACCTGATTCCGTATTGTTAGTCATTCTATACTATTGGCCAGAATAGATGGCCAATTCAGATAATGCCATCTATTTTTAAAGACACTATGAATCATGGCTGACAAATGTTGTACAGTTTTAGCCCTGGCACCTTCTCCATGGCAGCTTTATATTAGAACATTAATAAAATTAATTCCTCTTTCATAAAGGTTTAGATTTGTAATTTATGATAACTGTTTGTTCACTGCAGGCAGAGAGATTAAAAATAAGTAAACCAATATACCAACTAAACTGCATGTGTCTAGTTTTATTCAGGGGCAGAGGAGTTAGGAGAGGGTTTTGAAAATGGTATGATGTTATCTGGAATGGTATTCTCAGAAGTTGTATTACAGAAGGCTTTTGTTCTCAGTAAATAAGAACTGCTCAGATTTACAGATTCTGTTCATTGGGAAATTATTTATACATGGTTAAGTGGAGTAATCAGAATAAGAAAAATCGATATTAATGATTCCTTTAATAACAATTGCATCCTAATAATGATAGAGCTTTACAGCTATTTAAAGCAGCACATTAGCTTATCTGACTTATTTGAATCCTAGTAGTTATCACATGGTCATTTATTTTTGTTACTTGGGCAAGATACCCCACCTCTCTATGCCTCAGTTTCTTTGTCTACAAAGTGGAAATAATAATGCTGCCCATTTCATTAGGTGATTAGATTGACTAAATGAATTAATACATGTAAAGCCCTTAGTGCAGTGCCCAGCATATGGCAAGTGTTCAACAAAGCTGCATAAATATTACGTTAGTAACAGTAGGAAGAAAATTACACAATACAAAACAAAACAATACCTATCACTCACACAGAATCTGTATCATCACTGAATCTGAAAGATCTGGAACTGACAATTAGGGATGCCAAGTGACTTGTCAAGGGTCACAGCTTTCACAGCTCCTCAAATTCCTGAGACTCTCAGGTCTTGCAATTTTGACTTCAGTGAAACAGAGTAGGAGTTTCAGTTAGTTCCATCATCTGGAAAATGCCTTAGTTTTACTTTCCTTTTTTAAACCAAAGAATTACAGATCATTTTGTCATGCTGAGATTTCTAAAACAAGTAAGAATGAAGAAAAATTCCATATGGACTTTTTGATACAAGAAGCATAACACAGAAGATTCTGAGAAGGTCCCAGAGGTTTTTACCACAAGCATACTACTACCCTTTATCACTGGGAGGGCAGGAATCCAGAAGAATAGGAGAAAATAAATTCGGGGATTTTATACTGAAAGGTTATTCAAGGTCTAACTAGTCACTAACTAGTTAGAATCTTCTCAGCTGAAACTCTTGACCTTTATTCTGTTTGTTTATTTATTTATTTATTTATTTATTTTTATATTTTTAGTTGTAGATGAATACAATATCTTTATTGTATTTATTTATTTTTATGTGATGCTGAGGATGGAACTCAGTGCCTCACACGTGCTAGGCAAGTGCTCTACCACAGAGCTACAACTCCAGCCCTTATTCAATTTATTTATTTATTTTAATTTTTTTTTTTTTTTTTTTTTTTGGTACTGGAGATTGAACTCAGGGGCACTCGACCACTGAGCCACATCCCCGGCCCTATTTTGTGTTTTATGTAGAGACAGGGTCTCACTGAGTTGCTTAGCGCCTCGCCCTTAACTGAGGCTGGCTTTGAACTCGTGATTCTCCTGTCTCAGCCTCCCTAAGTGCTAGGATTACAGGCTTGCGCCACCACACCCAGTTCAATTTCTTTTTAAACAAACAAGCTGGAAGAGAAGGGAAAGAGGGACAGTACTAGCTACTGACTGACTTATCAAAATTTTAGTTACCTTTTAGTATTCATAAGTGCCTAGCTGTTATGAGAACATCACAAAGAGTTCTTCAAGAGTAAACCAGAAAGGGCTGGGGTTGTGGCTCAGTGGTAGAGCACTTGCCTGCCATGTGTGAGGCACTGAGTTCGATTCTCAGCACCACATAAATAAATGAATAAAATAAAAGTCCATCAACATATTAAAAAAACTTTAAAAAAAAAAAAAGAGTAAACCAGAAAAAAAAAAAAAGAGGACTACCGATGTGGCTCAGTGGTAAAGTACATGCTTAACAAAGACAAGGCCCCGGGTTTGAACCCCAATACCACACATAAATAAATAAATAAACCAGAAAAAGATCTAATGTAAGCTAAGCTGAGATGACAAAATAATGCTCACCTACTTTTAAACTTAGTCCCACTTTGCAGCTGTTGAGCTTGGTCTGTAGCTCTCCCACAGAAGGTACAGTGAAAACCCACTCAACTGAATTTTTCTTATCAGATCTTTTAATTATGTGAACTTTCTTTCCTCTCATACTTTAGGGAGATTATATAAGAAAAATAAGATCATATCTCATATTTCAAATTAAAAAACAAGAAAGAGGGAGACTTCCAAGTTGTGTTAGCTCAGCCTCTCATTGAACACTATCACTCTAGTTAGAATCGCAAGACACATTTGGCCATGATCATTACTCTTATTTTTCTGATTTAATTTTGGCGGAAAATAGCTGGTATACTTCAATAAAAACAAATGAACTAAAAAAGTCAATTAAACTTTTATACCCTATCTATTCTCAAATATATTATTCTATTTCCATTCAATTTTTTCCTCATAATTGGTGGTTAAAATTCCAGTTATAGACAGCAGGATATGTTTGCTTTAGGAGTAATATTCAGAGAATTTAATGTCGTTTTTCTAATGTTTGTTAATTTGTTTTTATGAGAAGATGCTCATTGGTAATTTCAAGAAACAATATCAAAAACTATTAAAGTGGGAAAGATATGAGAAGCATATATTTTCTGACTTTTTCACATAACTAAGAACAAATTTTTTATTTTTTTAATTTAATGGCAGACGGAGAAATCATTTTCTCCTTGATAATAGAGATTGTTATTGTTTATTTTTAATGGCATGGTTGTGCTGTTTTTAGATGATATGATTCTGTTTTTAGAATATAATGGCTGTAAAAGTGTTCTTACTGTATCAGCTCAGTAATTAAATAAAAAAATGAAAAAAATACTATATTTCATGAAGACAATCTCAATATATAAGATAAATATTTTTGTTAAGCAAAATTGGTATAGAAGTCTAGTAACTGTGCTATAAAACATAGAATGCTCTCTCTTAAAGATTCTTGGAGCCAGGAAAATAATCTATCAAAAGAGAAAAAATCATATACAGCACCAATTACAGAAAGAGAAACTTACAACTACTGCTCCAGTGAAAGAGAAAAGTATAAGAGGAATAGTAAGCCACAGAATTAGTACAGGAGAGCAGAAAAGATATTTTCTATCTCAACAGTATAAAAATGAGAATATAGGGATAACTGGGTAGTTGTTAAGTGATTGGGGATGGTCACATATGCCCAATCCGCAGCTCCAGTAAGAATGATATTCTGACACGAGGGGTTGGTCTACTTTTAGGTTTCATTTTCTAAGACACAGTTCCTATAGACACCATTACCACTGGGGAGAATTTGTCTAAAGTGACTATTAGCCAAAAAAACTATACTTACAACTAGGAATGATGAAAAAATCCTTTTAAGGTCTAGGTAAAATCCTAGGGTATCATTTATCTCTTCTCTAAATAGAAAGATTGTGCTTATAATTTGTTTTTATTATAAACATAAGCATTTACTTTTAAAGACTTTAAGAAACATGCATAAACACTTTAAACATTTTCTTTCAATCAGCTCCTTGGGGCAAAACACAAGTGGTCAAGATATGTGTCCATCTCATTCATCTTACCACTCTGGTCCAAGTGAGACTCACCCTCCGTCGGCTCTGTCAAGGAAAAGAACATTCCATTCACATTCAGATTCTGGAATATTATCCTTGGTAAATATTGCCCTTTAGGCCTCAGATATAATGATAAGTTTATAAAACATACACTATATTATATTGAATATATTTTTTCAATCAAATATTCTTCTCCTCATTCTTTTACTTGTAATGGTTCCATTTATCCCACTGGCTTAAGAGGAGTTATTCATGTGTTTATTAAGAGGAATTATTCATATTACAGAAAATTGGCTTTTCAAGCACAATTATCATCTCATTCAACTTTGTAACACCAATGGCTGACAGTTTTTATCACACAACTGAAGTATAATATATATTTTTAAATAAATGAATGAAATGCAATGAAGTGTACCATTAGGCAGTGTTATATCCATATACAAACAAACTCAGAATACTTACATTAATGAAATCTAGAGTTCATGAGGCTCTAAATTAATCAACTGGTTCATCAAAGTTAAAAATGGAAAACAAACAAGGCTAGACACAATTATTCACTTTTAAATAGTGGTCATACACCACACAACATTGACAACCTTATATGGAAATAAACAAAGACATAAGAGCTCGTTTTCCTACAATGTCAGAAGCTCCAAATTAAACATGAGGCTCCTTAAAAAACAAAATAAAACAGGTTTTTGTACAAAATTAGGTAACAGGTAAAAATTGTAAGCTTCTTCTCAAACACAGCTTTAGCTTACATTCTGTTGTTTTTCCAGCAGGAACCTCATAAAGTAGCACAAAGAGGCAATGGGCTATAGCAGCCCCAGGGAATTTCATTTGCAAGAAATTTCTATTCTACAATAGAAGCAAGAAAAAGGAAAACTCTAAGAACAGATAGTATGTTAGGAAAGACGCTTTTATAAACATGTAAACTGAAGAGTCTACAGAATAATTTGATCACTATATTCCTTACTAATCTAAAATTCATTTGTTTATTGGTTGTTTTAAACAACAGTTCAAAAGGACAATTTAATTCCTTGAAATCCCATTAGCAAATCTTCAGACTATCTCAAAGTATTAATTAACTTCTTAGAGTTACCACCCATAAGGTAGAGAGGTTTTGCTATCCGTTCTGTATGTACTGGAACAAAGTTATTGAATGAGTATGTAATGAAGCTAAAACATCAATGTTAATTTATTATTTTAAAAAATCCACCTCTTCCCAGTTTAATCTTTTTTTCTGGTTTAATTTGAGGCAAACATTCCAATATTTGCTCTATAGGATTCACTGGTCCCATGTGTTGCACCAAGAATAAAAGATTGTTATTTAAGTGTAAGGAAACGCTTCATAGCATAGACTAGCCCCATACATTAGCGTATACATTGAGAAGTACTGTAAGAAAGGGAAATGCTTATTTGGTTTAATCTAGAGCCTCATGAGTTTATCTGAAGGTGGAAATGGTTTTGTGTTTGCATTGATTACACAAATTTGCAGATGAATCAAAGCATAATCTATGAGAAATACTGCTCAGTGAAATATTTTAATGACATTTCTTTAAACCAATTATTCTGGGTTTGTTTTTTTGCATATGTTTATAATGCTGACTAACAGAAGAATGAATCTGGTGTATGTATATGTTTAATATAATATTCTTTTCTAGTAATATGAGTTTTATTTTTATGTTTTTGTTAAACTTGAAATGATATATATATATATATATATATGGAATTTGATTGACTGCAACCATAGTATTAGAAAACAATATAAAATTGCCCCAAATGTGCTCTTGGCACATGTTCTGGTCAGTAATATACTGGCCAGAACAAAGAAGATGACCAGACCTGAACTATTTTATTCAGTGATGGCTACACATTTTAAAAACAATGTCAGTGAACTGAAACTCTTCCCAAGAAGAGCCATCAGGATGTTTGGTTATAATATATAAATCAAGATCTATATCAATTGGATGACTTAAGAAGATGACAGTATTATGAAATATTTGAAGCCGCAATTGCATGTGTACCTCACAAGGACATACCTTGCACAGTGGAAGCAAGTTAGAGAAACTATATAACAAAGAGTGTACATAAAGTGAAGGCTTCCTACCGATTAGAAGTGTTCTAAAATGGAATGAGATTCTTCACGAAATGTTCAGTAAGCATTAAAGGATGACTTATCAGAGCTGATATAGAATGGATTCATGATGGGTACATATATTTATGAATTCTGTAATTTATTTTCAAACATGAACCAGTTGCAGGTGTTGGGGTGGCAAAGTTGAACAGGAATACATAATTTCAGATGGACTAGAATGACTTCTATAAGCACATCCCTGGACATTTGGAATTCAATTTGGCTGAATATTTGACATGGATTGCATTGCTTTTATACACAATGAAGTCAATGAATTCCATGTTTCTACATGATATTTCTCTTCTTTCTTATTTTAAAGCTTCCATCAGATTCTTGTAAGTACCTCACTTGGCACAAGGTAGAAGAACATGACATTCAAGGAAGCCAACTGCATTGCCCAAGAGTAAGAGAAGGTAAAAGAACAAATGTACATATTCTTTGTGTACCTGCTCTGAGTAGATTTTTTAAAATTAAAATTTATTATTATTTCAGGGAAAAAAGACATTATTTGGAAGTAGAAAAATTTCCTTTTTTTATATCATCAAATTTTTAATACAGTGAAGTCACCCATAAAATGTATACTCATAACTGATTATATAAATAGTATTCAGTAGTAATTATTTGAAAAAATAGAAAGACGAAGAAGAAAGTGTAGACCAACTATCTAGAAATAACCACTATGAATTCCATTTACTACTTCAGTGTAAAATATATATAGATGTAAAAATTTGTTCATTTCTTACCATAACATAATACTGTGAATATTTCTGCCATGCCATTAAATATTACCAAAACATGCTTCTAAAGATTGTATGTGTTTCTATCATCTGGATACTGGATATAAATGTATTTTATTTTTATCGCAATCTTTGTTAGAAACTTAGTTTGTCTACTATTTTTTCAGGATCATGAATAGCAGTGCTATTTCAACTGATGACTTCAAGCTAATTTAATTTTATACTGTTTTTTAAATAAAATAATCAAAAGAGAGAATCCACAATATATTATTCAAGGTTCTTCAGAGAGACAGAACAAATAAAACACCTCCATCTACAAATGTATAAGAGATTAATTATGAAAATTGGTTCACATGATTACATGAGACTGTGAAGTCCCACAATACGGTCTACAAGCTGAAGGACCTGGAAATCTGGTGATGTAGTTCAGGTTGAGTCTGAAGGTCTATTAACCAGGCAAGTTAATAGTGTGACACTCAGCCTGAGTCCAGAGGCCTGAGAAACTAGAAGCCTACTTGTGCAAGTCTTGGAGTCTGAAGACCAGGGAACCTGCAGTTCTATGCTCAAGGTCTAGAGGAGATGCTTGTGCTAGCTCCAGAAGAGACAGTGAATTCACTCTTTCCCCATCTTTTTGTTCTCTGTGGTCTCAGCAGATCATGTGATGCCAGCTCACATGGGTGACTGCTGATCTTCTGTATTCAACACATTGATTCCAAAACTAATTTTTTCTAGTAACACCCTTGGACTGTGATGGTTAATTTAAAATGTCACCTTGACTGGATTAAAGGATACTTAGATAGCTGCTAAAGCATTATTTCTAGGTATGTCTTCGAGGGTATTTCTGGAAGCAATTTACATTTGAATGAGTGGACTGAGTCAGGAAGATCTGCCCTCACCCAACATGGTTGGGCACCATTCCATGAATTGAGGACCCAGATAGAACAAAAATGCAGGTTAAAAATGAATTGGCTCTCTCTTGGAGAGCTGGGACACCCATCTTCTCCTGCCCTTGGGTATCAGAACTTCAGTTTCTCAGGACTTTGACCTTGGACCTTGCATAGATTATAAATTCTGCAAGAGCACAGACCATGCATTTCTCATATTTTTTATATCCATATAAGCCAATGAAATAATAAGATGTATTACTATTATACTCCTGCTTCAATGAGTATTAGTCTTTATAAAACATCACTTATTTTGGCACTCTTATCTATATTTGAAGACTTTCAGTAATACTTTATAATGTCCATTTATACTATTGATCTTAAAAAATGACTTTAGATGTATTCACTTGCTCATTTTTCTTTCTCAATGGCATTACTTTGCCCACATGATACCTGCCTTCTTTCTCTCAAATTCAGTTAACAGAAAAAGAATGAAATAACAATGTTGTCTTGAACTTTGAGTAAAGTGTGTTCATATGCTTTAACTTTGTCAACTCTATTTGCAGCTAAGCACTGTCTTATATTTTCAAGTGTTAGTAATATTACTAGAGATATGTTAGAGTTGTCCCTCAAAAACCTTAGAGTGGATATTTTTCCAAAGAGAGAAAAATTTTAGGATATTAGGAATAAAAGAGACCATAGGAAGTAGAGGTCAAATGTCTAATGTGCATAAGTTTTCCAGAAAAAGAGAGAGTAATTTCATGACCTAAAGTGAGCAAGATGCAAGTTAATTCTTTTTTATTATTATTATTTTTAGTTGTCAATGGGCCTTTACTTAATTTATTTATATGTAGTGCTGAGAATCAAACCCAGTGCCTTACACATGCTAGGCAAGTGCTCTACCACTAAGCCACCACCCCAACCCCTTAAGGTGGTTCTTAAAACATAGCATGGGAAAAATTCAGATTCCCTTTTCCTGCATCCAAAAGAACCGAGGTAGTTAATATGGTGTGGAGTTCCAGAATGTGTATTTATGAAAAATTATTACAAGAAATTCTGTTTCAGATCATCTGAGGGCCATACTTATGAGAAACACTAATGTAAGAGGCTTGAAAAGAAAATAAATTTTGAAGGAAAAGTGAAAAAATTGATAAAGATGGGGGCCTTGATGATGTTTGTGGCAGTCAAGGGCAAAAAGAAATTGGGTTTTGAGTATAAGTGGAGGGTCGCGGTTAGAGAGAACTGCAGAACTGCAGAAACTAGAGCAACTGTCAGGAATAAGATGTGCGAGTAAGCTGAAAATAAGCATGCTCATAGAGGGTCCACAGGTCTCCCTTCCTCCCTGATTTAAGTGGCCAGGTCAGAGGTTGGGGTCATTATTCTGCAAAACCAATCCCACGTAATGACCATTCATGCAGAGGATGTCACCACTCTGGAGATAAAGCCACATTTCCTTTCCACAGATCATTAATGACACCCAATCTCTCCTGAGTGACTAATCATTAAAAGGAGCAGATCATGATCTAGGGGACGAAAAAACACTGGAAAAATCCCATCACCTCAAACCATAGAGAAAATAGATGTCCCTTCTTTATTGCCCGTAAATCAGTTTATGTTTGTTTTATGAGATAGAAACAAATGTTTTCAAAAGCATAGTGATAAGAAATACCCTTCTTTTAGATTAAATCCTGAACCACTCAACAAAACTCTCTTGGTTGATCTCAGTTTCCCTACTTGTACATCCAGGAAGAGTTTGTAAGAAAAGAAAGGTTATCTGGTATGTGTGATTACCAGCCATTTTCCAAGGCTTTGGTTGCTGGATCAAGACTGATTTCACTTCTCACAATTAAATGAAGCAATAGAGCAAACTGTTGGCAGAGTTCTTTTAAGGGATAGATTCTTTGTTTGAAAATCTCCCAGAAAGTTAATTCAGTGGCTGCTGCTACAAGTTACAAATCCAGTGAGGGGACCAAGAACAAGCTCAAAGGTAGCAGGTGAAAGCCAACCTCCCTGGGCTGTCAGATATTCCAGACTGTAGTTCGTAGCTGCTAAAATACATTTCAATGACCCAACTAAGTCTGAGTGAAAAAAAAAATCCAATTTAATACAACTGCTCACAGTGGACGTGACCTTTGGCCTACAGAAGTCTTTGAAAACTACTGTAAAGAGAAATAATTAAAAGCAGAAAGTCAATAGCACTCAAACAAACAATACAGGGCAGAGTTTTTAATAACTCTGGCAGATTTAGTGCACAGAGAAATCTTCCAGATTTGGGTGGGGCTTCAGTTAAAGGCAACAAAGTTACTTCTAATCAATTAGGTAAGTACTCTAGTTTTCCACTCCACCATTCTTAAATCCAATCATATTCATCAATAAAGAAGCACATCTCCTAACTGAGGATATTTGACTTGTAAATTGGTTGACCCTCCCACACTTAGGGTCATAAGATGTTCTGGGTGGCAATGGTACAGTTCATTTTGTGAGAAATAAATGCCTTAAAGATTGGACAACTCCTTGGTCCTCACTTCCCTGATGTTTGCATCAAAATAATAAAATATTGGGCTGTTATCTTGTTGCCTTCCATAAGGCCTTGGAAATGGACTCTTTCTTTCCCATCATAATTCAAAAAAAAAACATGTCAGAAAAGCAAACCTTGTTTTTGATGCCTTCTGTGTTGCTTTCCTTCTTTTCTTATTCTTTTTTTTTTTTTTTTGCTACTGGAGATTGAACTCAGGTGTACTTGACCACTGAGCCACATCCCCAGCCCTATTTTGTGTTTTATGTAGAGACAGGGTCTCACTGAGTTGCTTAGCACCTCGCCATTGCTGAGGCTGGCTTTGAACTCGCGATTCTCCTGTCTCAGCCTCCCAAAGTGCTGGAATTACAGGTGTAAGCCACGGCACCTGGCTTCTTTTCTTATTCTTTACCTTTAAAATGAGGGGAGTCATGCATTCCAGAAAATATACAGTGGGGAACATGCTACAAGGTGTGACATATAGAAACACAGTATGTTAGCTTTAGAGGCAACTGAAATAATTTTTTGCAGGATTGCTTTTGGGGGCCTGGATAACATCAAAAAAGAAAAAAGTTTACCTGGGGTAACACAACTGCGGGGGCCTGTGGCAATAAGAAAGCATGTATGGGTCTAAAATATTAGAAATAACTGTTTTTAAAAATCCTTATCAGGGGCTGGGGTTGTGGCTTAGTGGTAGAACGCTTGCCTAGCATATGTGAGGGACTGAGTTTGATCCTTAGCACCACGTATAAATAAATAGAAATTTTAAAAGCCCATCAGCAACTGAAAAAATTTTTAAAAATCATTATGAATGCCAAACAAACATGGTTTCTCCCCAAACTCAGCTCATGTTGGGCCCTGGCTTCAAGTCCTCTTTGTGTTTTTGCAGATATGAAAAAATTAAACTCTGAAAATTAAAATCAGTCTTCTAGAGTCACATAATTATCGTCCACACACTCGGAACTAGAAGCAGGACAGCCATTGGTAGCTCTGAGAGTTTTGAACAAAACTTATTTGGAGGATAGAGTTGGAAAACAGTGGGAAATTAATTTCAAAATAGAAACTGGGATAAGACTGAGGGTAGCCTTGATGACAGGCTAAGATTTGTAAGCAGTAAGACATTTCTACAGTATTTTGAGCATGTGAACCCTATGTTAAAGCTCAAAAGAAGGCTGGATGGCAACTTGTGCCATTTATTTTGGAGGAGAGAAGCAAGCAGGGAGATGCCAGAGAAAGCAGGGACAGTCCAGGTTGGAGGATGTGATGATCTGGACATTGAACAGGAGGGGCCAGATTCTCATAGTGGAAAATGATAGGATCAGGAAGTTCAGTGAATGGAGAGACAAAAGACAAGAGAAAATCAGGAGTGGCTTCACAATCCTCACAAAAGGGATTACATACATGAAGACTTCAGGTACCAGTGATTCTTCCCTTGGCGAGATATAATTTATACAGGGTTAAAAGTTAATTCTACATGCTGATTTTTTTCTTCTGTTAATAGAAGTAACTCCTACGCCTTTTCAATAGTTCTAAAAAAGTCATAAAATTATCTATGTACTTCAAAACATATGCCCAGAATTTAAGTTAGTCTAATAAAAATGATAGGTATTATGCATTTTTACTATCACATTTTTTCTAATGATGTTGTTGTATTGGATTTAGAAAGGAATCTATAGCTGAATTTTGTTGTTGTTTGTGTAGTTCCAGAGATGGAAACCAGAACCTTGCACATGGTAGACAAATGCTCTACCAGTGAGCTACATGCTGAGCTCATACAAGTAAAAATTTAAGCCAAAGCTACCTATCAATCATCTGTAGAAACCTAGATCCTAGGTATCACAAATATGAACTTTTAAAAATTAAGATGATCTAGAGCCCTAATTGTTTTTTCTGATTACTATGTTCACTTTCCAGATGACTTTTTGGAAAAACAAAACAGATAAAAAATTAAGTTGCTGATTTGATATTTCTTCTCTCTCCCCTGTAATCTGATGTTTCCAAATCAGAGCTCTCACTTCTGGTTGGTTCTTCCTAGCCATCAGCTCTGCATCCCAGCATTTAATCAATCAGAGGTGTAGAATCTGCAGATAGAGAGGGCCAAACTGTATATTGTTATAAAATATGAGAGGAAAGTTATTTAACAATTTTCAAGAAAAACAATTTCAGCACTTAGAAAGTGGGGAGTGTGGTAAATTTGGGAACCCTTCCTTGCCCTGCCCCCAAACTGCATTAGACAAAGAATGGTGGGATAAATCATATTTTGTGACTCTTCACACTATTTGGGTATGATGTAGGTGGAACCATACTTCCCTTAATCCTGATATTGGGTGGAACTTTCAAACAACTGACCAGATACCAAGTGAAGAAGCCAGTCCTGTCCCCTTAAGCCTTTCTTACCAGATCTTACCTTCTGATTTTTGCCGAGGACCCTCTGAAGAAGAGTTACTTTTTCAACAGGCAAGGCATAACTTGCCTCCAAAGAAAAAAGTCCTTGAAAAAAACAAATGGGAAACATGGCTACAAGAAAATTGGGAGGACTGCATGGTAAGAAGCCTATATTCCCCACTGATTCAACTATGACACCATCTTTTAAGGGACAGTTACCAGCCTAAGTACTAAAACTTTTAGCATCTCTTCAGAACTTTCTCTCAAACTCATGGTGTTTGGGCTTATCTGTTTCATTTTTCTACCTTCTCTTCATCCTGACAACATTACATATGTATTTTTATTTTATCTAATATTATTGAACTTTAGAAAAAAGTATACAAAAGTTGAAAGTGAAATTGTCCCTTTTGGTTAATTTAGGACAATAATCCACATCTACAAATTTGTGGTGAAATCTGGGATCCCTTGAATAACGAATCAGGGTAACAGTTTTGATTAGCTGGAGCAACCAATCTGGTTGGGAACAAACCAAGTTTGTATCACCAGTGAAAGACATGAGTTGTGACTTTTTTGTGCTGGAAACCCTCTAGCTGACCAAGCTGCTGGCGGTGAAATAGCCCTACAGCTGGTCACTCCAACCAATACAAGGCCCTCAGGCCATGACCCCTTATTTCCAGTTGAATCAAGTCATATTTGGGCACGAAACTTAAGGTTTAACTGGAAGAGACAAGCTTTGGTAACTATAAAGGATTGCTATCCACCTCTTCAAAATGGAGTGGAAATAATCAAATTATCCTGGAAGCTTTTAAGTCTTTTATAAATGAAAGTCAGTTTGAAAGCTTTTCATTGGGAATCCTGATGCCTCCTTTGCTTCACAGGCTGATCTTATGTCACAAAATTATAAAATTGGTGGGTGGGAAGGGGCTTACAAGAGGGTCTGACCTACATTCTTTCCTTTTTAAAAAAAGAAAAGGAAGTCCAGAAAGAAATGATTTGCTCTCAGTGACACAGCTTAATATAGAAATAGAACTGTGTCTCAGTGTGGTGCTTTTTTATAATAATTTAAAATATTCATATATAATAAAGGCATACTACTCTCAGAAAACAAACAATATTCCTACTTATTTATTATAAAAATGTAAACAACACACCCCAGATTTTGACCTCTAGTCCCAGGACTCTCCTTAGAGGTAATGGTTTTGGTGTATATATGCATTCATTCCTTATAGGTGCAATTTAAAGCATGGGAATACCATTAAGAGACTGGGGCCTTGCTAATAAACTATCAAAGAAAATGTAGTTGACCTTTCAGTAAGTGTAAGAGAATAGCTATATAAACCCCAAACTATCACAGAATGATTAATTGGGAAATAACAGTAAATAAGAAAACTTCTCTCAGGAGGTAATATTTAATGAATAGATGGGAGATATAATCTTTTATGATTTCTCAAGTTTTCTTTTCAAATGAAGACCTTTTCAACTTTTGGAAAATAAAAGTTTAAGAATCACATTTTATAATGTTGAATGTGTAAAATTATCAAGAACCTTAATTTTTCTAAAGATATCAATATCTAGATTTCCTCAAGTAACAAATTATTTTGCTTCAGAATTATAATGGGGTATTGTCATTCTATTCAAAAGTTTGTATTGACAGAAACTGGTGGTAAAATATGAATAAAAAAGTTAAGCTGATTTTTTAGGAATAGTTTCCAAGAGCAATGCCAACACCAATAATGGGATTAATTTCTGTTACAACAAGGTTGACTGATGTGAAATGGAAAAATTAAAAAGCCACTATCTTTGAAATGTGTAAAGTCATTTTTAGGTATGCATCCCTAGTTGCTTTAAAACAAAATCATAGTTTTAATCTTTGATGATGTTCTCTTACTCTGAAGTTCTTAAAAATATGATTTGAGTTTTTTCAAATAAAACTAATGATAGCTGATCATTCAATTCTCAAATAGAAGTTTACCCACTCCACTCTGAACCCCTAGACAATTTCAGTTTTTGAGGTTTCTGTCCTTTTTCCCCGCCTGCCCTGTGAGAACCTTGTTTACCAGTCAGTAGTTCTAAACAAAAGCTTCACCTTCTAATTTGAAAATTCTTGCAACATAATTGTGTTTGGATATATGTATACTAGAAAGAAAGAGAGAGAGAGAGGGAGAGAGAGAGAGAGAGAGAGAGAGAGAAGTGTGTGTAAAAACGAGTATTTTAACTAATTATCAACTTACTTTTAAAAATCTGTTTTTCCCTCAGAATTTGAATATTTCATTTCAGGATTTGGGGGATCCTTATCAAGTTGAAAATTTTAACAGGATTCTCAGAAGATTAATTCGAGTTGAAACCCTCTGGTTAATGGACAATTCACTGGTGGATTTAAGTGCCATAAGGTTGCCAAGGTACCAAGCTACCATATTGAAGTTAAATCTTTAGTATTTGAAGATGTATTACCGCCATCTACACATGTTATGTTTCACTTTATGTGGTCAGGTCTTAAAGTGACTTACATAGCAAGATAAAAAGTAAAATTTTATAATAAAATATCATCTTTTAGAGGGTAAATCTATTCTTTTTAAAATTAATAGATTTATTTTGAATTGTTAGACAAATAATTTATAGTCACAGAACCTGTGAGCAGAAAATCTTTCCATTTCCTCATGTTGTAAACTGGAAATGCAATTCCATTACATATACATTGCAACTGGGAACAGTAATTTTCAGTTAACTATATTGAACCACTTATGAGAAAAGAATCTACAAAAGTAGTTAATAAGTGTCAGCTTTAGGGTTACATTCTAATGCAGGGGCAAAGGTTGGTGATCAGATTAGTGACAGAAACAAGTTAAAAATTAAAAGAAAGTATTGTGGAACCCTTGGTTACCCACAGATCCCAAACTCCTATTGTCAAAGATACTGTTTCTCTGATTGTAGGAGCTGCTGTCTGCTTCACCAGGCAGAATGGGAAGGTGGAGTGAGCTTTGAGAGGCAGACTGAGATCCTCAGAGGTGAATTAAGAGATGAAGGAAATCAAGTCACAAAAAGGAAGGGTAAATTATAGAGCAATTAAGATACATTCCAGATCCTTGACTGATAGAGGGCTACAAAAGAGACCAGCATAGCTGCCATAGAAGAGGGGAAACAGCTGGGCAGAATGACGTGCCATTATTAACAAAGCATCTAAACTGGGTACACCCCACCATCTTCAAAGTCCCTTTGAATCTTCAGACTACTTGCATAGCATTTGAATTTACTTCTGCTCTTTTTAAATAACTAATTTTAAAATGCACAAATAAAAATATTAAAAAGAAACTTTACATCACTACCATAAATTTTTAAAAATTTGATGTCAACTTATTTAGTAAATTTATGGCACAGACTCTCTTCTCACTCTTGGGGCTATAATAATGAACTAGTTATATTTTTTGAATACACATTGTAATAAAAAGCAACAAATAAGCCAGGCATGGTGGTAATCCCAGCATGTTGGGAGGCTGAGACAGGAGAATCTCAAGTTCAAAGCCAGCCTCAGCAAAAGTGAGGTGCTTAGCAACTCGGTGAGACTCTGTCTCTAACTAAAACGCAAAACAGGGCTGGAGATGTGGTTCAGTGGTCAAGTACCCCTGAGTTCAATCCCTGGTACAAAAAAAAAAGCAATAAATACATTTTAATGGTCACATATGTCCATTTTATATTTTAGAAAAATTGAACTAGAAGATCATTTACTTGACTTGATTCAGATTAATACTTTTGAAATCTTTACTATTTTATGTAAACAAAAAAATGAACCCAAGTAAATATCACAATCATTAAAAGAAAAGAGCCATTTTCAGTGTTCTCTAGATATACCCTCTAGGCTTTTATTTTCTTTAGAAATAGAACTTATAATTTAAAACCTATACAATAGCAATTCAAACCCTGCAACTTTCAAGTTGACATACCAAAGAAGAAAAATATTGATGTCTCCCTGTTCAGAGCCTCCTCCCCATCCTTTCCCTCCTTCCCCTCCTTCCCAGTAGGTTTGTGCCTACCCCTCATCATTTCCTACTGCTTGGGCCATCTCTGATGGGGAGATGCTGAGAGACTGGAATAAGAGGACAAACACTGAAAAGTGAGAGCATGATTGGTAATTAAGGAAAGAGCAACCGAGTGTGGGTGGCCCATGCCTATAATCTCAGCAAATCAGGAGGCCAAGGCAGAAGGATCGCAAGTTCAAAGCCAGTCTCAGCAATTTAGCCAGGCCCTAAGCAACTTAGTAGGACCCTGTCAAAATAAAAAGTCCTGGGGATGTGGCTTAGTGGTAAAGTGTCCCTGGGTTCAATCTCTGGTATGAAAAAAAAAAAAAGATTTCAGAAGGAACTCCTTGAGTTAGGTTTCAACTAGAAGTTGTCGCAGTGCTAAAGTGTTCCTAAAGACTGGAAAGGAGCACAGATCAAAAGCTATCAAAGATAATTAGAGAAGTACAAAATCTTGTGGAAAGAAACTAGAAGAAAACAAGAAAAATGAAAATAATAGATTTTAAAAAATGATGAAGTCTGAGTGTGTTCAAACTGAATTAGCTTTTTTAATGCTCTCTAGATATAGCCCCATTTTTTACAATTAACAATTATTATTTACCAAGTGTCATTCTGGAGTCCAAGGGCCATAAATAAGTACTCTGTGTTTCTCTCATGATATTACATCCCAGTGTATACATAAAGAAATTTCTTCTTAAGGCAAGGTACCAGTGATAGATTTTGAATTATTTTCTCCATGTGCACAGTCTTGTACAATTACAGTTGTAAAGCAAAAATATTTAGAAACATTATCTATCGGGAAAATGTATTGAATTTAAATGCCTAACACACTTTTCTTCCCCTAAGGATACTTTTAAATTTTCTTTTATATAAAAAGCCTTTTTTTTTTCATTTAAAATGCAGTTTTCACAATATAGAATTTTTTAAATACAGAAAAGTAGAAATAAAAAATAATAATTTCATTACTGTAAGGCAGTATTCTTCACAAGTTATTTCTTCAGGTACCTTTTTACATTGAGATTATATGGAGTTATTCATTCATTCAGGACAAATGGAGAATCTACCATGGGCCAAATACTGTGCTAAACAGTATATACATTGGAAAAGAAAACAGGTTTCTGTGCTCAGCAAGCTGATAGTCTCCAATATCCTGCTTGTTTTCTCATAATATTTATTATAAACATTTCTGATTATTTTTAGCCACGTTTGTAGGAAACATCACTGTCACTGTCTTATGCGGTCATGGTCTAGGAAAAGCAGGCTAATCCTATGTAAGATTTGGTAGTTAACCATCTCTTTAAGAGATAAGTAACAAGATGTTTTTATTTTGTATCCAGCTGCAGAACTTTAAATCTGAACAGAAACTATCTCACATCTTTCAAACAACTACCAAGGATACCTCAGATACAGCATTTATCCCTGGCTGAAAACCACATTGAGAGCCTCACCGGACTTGCCAGTTTACAGTGCACTCCATTAGAATCTCTAATACTCAAGAGGAACCCTTGTGAGTTTCACCAAGATTACAGGAAACGGTAAGGCCCCACATGCCTTAAGTCAAATTTTGCATTTCATTAAAGATAACACTTTTAGTCACATTTACATGGTTGCCTTCTTGCTTAAGTTCACTTAGCAATATTTATCATATTTACTATGTGTTGAACACTTCATGCTTCCAATACTATCTAAAGAACTTTGAACTAATATTTCTCTATTTGTTTTGAATCTCTAATACACATTTGTCTTTTTGTTAATCTATGATAGCTATGCAGATTTTAGGCTCCTCTTGTAATGCAACTAGATACACAAAGATGTTTCATTCTCGGTTTCCAAATTCTATCATTTCTCTCATATCATTTTTGCTGTTTTTTGTTTTTGTTTGCTTACTAGAGTTTGAACTCAGGGACATTCAAACACTGAACCACATCCCCAGCCCTAATTTTTTGTATTTTATTTAGAAACAGGGTCTCACTGAGTTGCTTAGCACCTCACTGTTGCTGAGGCTGGCTTGGAACCTGTGATCCTCCTGTCTCAGCCTCCTGAGCCACTGGGATTACACACATGCACAATTGGGCTGGGCTCATTCTCACATATGTTTAATGGCTATTCTGTCTTTCAAAAATTTTCTAAATAGGAACCGTGGAAATCTAGGTCCAAGCCCAGGACTGCCCCTGCCCACCTGCTGACCCATACTGGAGCCCAGATATAGGTCAGGGCCAGGATCACCCTGGCAGACCTGTGGAAGCCCAGGCCCAGGCCTAGGTCAGGCTTAGGACTGCCCCTGCCCACCCACTCCAGAGCCCAGTCCTAGGCGCAGGCCCACTCCTACATACCTTTGCGGGAGCCCAGTCCAAGGTCAGGCCCAGGACCAACCCCACAAAAAGTGGAGGCCTCTGGTGTGGCTCCTCATTTGCCAACACATTGCTCCCTGGTCCACATCCATCTTAGGACACTGTGGCCATCGCCATAGCCCTCCCCATGTAGTAGCCTCCACCTTGGGACAACAGACAGGGCCTGGAGGCAGCTGGCTGCCAAAGCACAGCACCTCACAGTGCTACATCTCTGAAAAGAAAGCCCAAAGCCATTGTAAGTCCCAGCCTTTCAGCCCCATCCCTGAAGTGGTTGCATCCATCTTGGGACACCCTCACTGCTATCATGAGTTACCTCTGCTACCACTGCCACCATCTTTAGTGGCAGTAGCATCCATCTTGGGACACCTGCCAGTGACTGGAAGCAAACACCAAGGTGAGGTACAGGTAATCTGCAGGGTCAGTATAAGATTATAGGGTAGAAACTGCAATACCTCAGATACACACTGCAAGAAAGGAAAATGCATAATCAACATGAAAAAACAAGGGAAGATTGTGCTCCAAACAAACCAAGATACCACAATAATAGAATCCATTGACAGCACAGTTGAGGAAATGCCAAAGAAGGAGTTCAGAATATGCATAATTACAATGATCTGTGAATTAAAGAATGACCTAGGTGAGCAAATACAGGCAAAAATGAATCACTTCAACAAAGAGATAAGAGAGCAAATACAGGCAACCATTGGTCACACCAACAAACAGATAAGGGAACAAATACAGGTAGCAAAAGATTATTTCAAGAAAGAGAGAGAGATTCTGAAAAAAAAAATAATCAGAAGTCCTTGAAATGAAGAAAACACTAAGCAAAATAAAAACTCAATAGTATCACCAATAGACTGGATCACTGGGAAGATAATGAAGACAAAATATGCAATCTTCAAAATAAAGTTGACCATACAGTGAAGATGGTAAGAAACCATAAATAGAACATCTAAGAATTATGGGATAACATCAAAAGACCAAATCTAATATTTATCAGGATAAAGAAAGGCACAGAGTTTCAAGCCAAAGGAATGCACAATCTCTTCAATGAAATATCAGAAAATTTCTCAAAAATAAAGAATGAATTGGAAAATCAAATATAAGAGGTTACAGGACACCAAATGTACAAAGGTACAACAGATCTACACCAAGGCACATTATAATAAAAATGCCTAGTATACAGAATAAGGATAGAATTTTTAAAACCACAAAAGAGAGGAATCAGATTACATATAGGGGAAAACCAATTCAGATCTCAGCAGACTTTTCAAACCAGACCCTCAAAGCCAGGAGATCTTGGAACAACATATACCAAGCTCTGAAAGAAAATGGATGCTAACCAAGAATCTTATATCCAGCAAAATTAAGCTTCAGATTTGATGACACAATAAAAACATTTCATGATAAACAAAATTTAAAAGAATTTACAGTGAGAAAGCCTGCACTACAGAGCATTCTCAACAAAATATTCCATGAGGAGGAAATGAAAAACAACAATAAAAATCAGCAAAGAGAAGAACTACACTAAAGGAAAGGCCAATTAAAGGGGAAAACAATTCAATTTAAAAGCCAAAAGTAAACCAAAATAACTGGAAATACAAAACATATTTTGATAATAACCCTGAATATCAATGGCCTAAACTTATCAATTAAAAGACATAGACCGACAGATTGGATTGTAAAAAAAAGATCCAACAATATGCTGCCTTCAAGAAACCCATCTCACAGGAAAAGTCATCCACAGACTGAAGGTGAATGGGTGGGAAAAAACGAATTGCTCACATGGACTGTGTAAACAAGCAGGGGTTCCCATCTTCATATCAGATAAAGTGGACTTCAAACCAATGTTAGTTAAAAAGGAAAAAGAAGGTCACTTCATACTGCTAAAAGGAATCATACATCAACAAGACATAAAAATCATAAATATCTATGCCCTATACAATGGAATATAGATATCTATGTATATAAAACAAATGCTTCTCGACTACAAGAATCAAATAGACCACAACACAATAATACTGGGTGATTTTAACATACCTCTCTAACTACTGGATAGATCTTCCAAACAAAACTAAATAAACAAACTACAGAACTCAATAAAACAATCAATAATTTAGACTTAACAGATAGATATAAAATATTCTATCCATCAACAAGCAAATACACTTTTTTTCTCAGCAGCACATGGGTCCTTCTCCAAAACAGATCATATATCATGCCACAAAGCAAGTCTTAGCCAATAAAAAAAAATAGAGATACTACCCTGCATTCTATCTGACCATAATGCAATGAAATTAGAAATTAATGACAGATTAAAAAATAGAAGCTACTTTAACAC
>CM053409.1:32451403-32483637 GCA_028644305.1 Xerus rutilus
AAGACTGAAGCAGGAGGCATCACAATACCAGACCTTAAACTACACCACAAAGCTATAGTAACAAAAACAGCATGGTATTGACACCAAAATAGACATGTAGACCAATGGTACAGAATAGGAGACACAGAGACTAACTCACATAAATACCGTTATTTCATACTAGACAAAGGTGCCAAAAACATACATTGGAGGAAAGACAGCCTCTTCAACAAATTGTGCTGGGAAAACTGGAAATCCATATGCAGCAAAATGAAACTAAATCCCTATCTCTCACCATGCACAAAACTCAATTCGAAGTGGATCAAAGACCTAGAAATTAAAGCAGAGACCCTATGCCTAATAGAGGAAAAGTAGGCCCAAACCTTCATCACATGGATTAGGCCCCAACTTCCTTAATAACATTCCTAGAGCACAAGAAATAAAATCAAGAATCAATCAATGGGATGGATTCAAACTAAAATGCTTCTTCTCAACAAAAGCAACAATGAGGTGAACAGAGAGCCTACATTCTGGGAGCAAATTTTTGCCACATGCCACATGCACATCAGATAGAGCACTAATCTCCAGAATATATAAAGAACTGAAAAAACTTAACACCAAGAAAACAAACAACCCAATAAATAAATGGGCTAAGGATCCAAACAGACACTTCTCAGAAGATATATAATTGATCAACAAATATATAAAAAATGTTCAACATTTCTAGCAATTAGAGAAAAGCAAATCAAAACTACTCTAAGATTTCATTTCATGCCAGTCAGAATGGACGTTTTCAAGAATACAAACAACACTAAATGTTGCTGATGATGTGGGGGAAAAGGGATATTCATACACTGCTAGTGGGACTGAAAATTGGTGCAACCAATCTGGAAAGCAAGATGGAGATTCCTTAGAAAACTTGGGATGAAATCAACATTTGACCCAGCTACCCTACTCCTCAGTCTACACCCAAAGGACTTAAAAACAGCATACTACAATGACGCAGCCACTTCAATGTTTATAGCTGCACAATTCACAATAGCTAAACTGTGGAACCAATCTAGATGCCCTTCAATAGATGAATCAATAAAGAAACTGTGGTATATATACACAATGGAATATTCTCAGCATTAAAAGAGAATAAAATTATAACATTTGCAGGTAAATGGATGGAGTTGGAAAATATCATGCTAAGCGAAATAAGCCAATCCCAAAAAACCAAAGGTAAATGTTCTCTCTGATAAGTGTATGCTGATCCATAATTGGGGGAGGGAGCATGGGAAGAATGGAGGCACTTTGGTCAAAGGGGAAGGAGGCGAGGGGAAGGGACATGGGGGCAGGAAATATGGTAGAATGAGATGGACATCATTGCTCTAGGTACATATATGACTACACGTATGGTGCCACTCTACATTGTGTGCAACCAGAGAAATGAAAAATTGTGCTCCATTTGTGTACAATGAATCAAAATGCATTCTGCTGTTATGTATACCTAATTAGAATAAATTTAAAAAGATAAAATATCAAATTATATGGAGAAATAGTAAGACATAAACTGAAGATTAATACTGGCTAGCTCCTGAAAAAGAGAATAAATGAAGAAAAGAAGAAAAATTATAAATGTGCCTGGAAGCAAATTACTGAAGAATGAGAAAACCAACAGAATCTTAGGCTGGTTTTCATTTTTTTATGTTTCTATTAGTGTATTATGTTTACACAGAATATTAAAGTTCATTTTGATGTAAAAATATTCTAAATATAGACTTCTATCAAATTATGTGACAATCTTATAAATTCTTTATCCTCTGATTTAATTTTCACTCATTTGGTCCACAAGGGAACCATTATGAAAATACAAAGAAGTAATGTTTTAATCTACTGCAGTGGTTGAAAGAGCTCAACAACCTGTCAAGAAGAAACCATATTTATTACCTTGTCACTATTGGGAACATTCTTAATAATAAGAGAGATATAACCTTGCATTGTGCACCAAGTAAAATGTTCACCTATTTATCTCCAGCTAATTCTCAGCATCACTGTCAGTGTACTTATGAGAATTAAAAGTTTAAACAAGCAACTGAATTGTATACCTGTAGCTACTCCCATATGACTGCAGGCCATGTGGCCTCTCAGGGGAATCTGTCCTGCGAAGGTTTCTATCAGCTCTTGGATTTGTCTATTCTATTCCTGGTCCTAGTCCTTCATCTACATCCAGTTTCAACAGAATATGTAATTCTTACCATCCTCCTTTCTCACACTGCCATTTGTCCATGACAGCATCTATATTCCGGAAGCTTCTATGATGTTAGACTCTTCAGATCCTGATGTAAAATGAAAAATTGTCAAAATAAAAATTCTAATCTCTGTTGCTGCTACATAAATCTCATTACTGCAGTTGTCTCCCTTAAGACTGTAGTCTGAAAGCAAAATTTTGTGTCTGTGATCATAAATTCTCAAATTGTTTTTACATAACAGTGAAAACTGGCAGCACAGTTGCTTTAATATTGAACTAATATTTAACCATAATAATGTTTTGAAGTTTAAAATTATATTTCCTGCAGTCAGAGGAGGTTTAGCAGTACATGTCAACATCATTCATAAGAAAGCACATTTATAGTCATAAGGATAATTTAAGAGTATTGTATTTCAGTTTTGTTAATTTATCTATGGGATGTTACAAAGCATTCTGGTCTCAACTCAGTCACTTTCCTCCCTTCAAAGAATGCCTTACAATAATAGTGGTAAGACTGTCTGAAATCTGATATGCCCTGAAGTCTCACTATAATTCTATCCTCAGAATTCATGATGTGGTAAAAAGTTATAGGAGGAGGAGGAATAAAACGAGATTTTCCTATTTTCCCAGTATTAACTCCATTGGATTGGGTCCAAGAGGGATATATACTGACCTCTAGACTGTGAAAAGGCAGGTTGTGTTGGCTTAGGTAGTGCTGCTTTGAACAGAAAATGTGGTCATTTTGAAGTCTAAGGAATGAACTCGAGCATCCACTCATGCTGAGAAGCTATATTGAAATTTGAAGTTCATTCCAAATTTGGGTTCAGCCACCAAGCCAATAACCCATATTTAGAAGATCATGACAGGATCCATTCTGTCACTGGGTGTCAGTACTAAGGATCTGGGTCACACCTGCAATCATCCTTTTACACCACACTCAGGACCATTTTAAATACAGCTTTTCTTGAGCATTGTCTCCTAGAATTGTAAATGTCTTTCCCTTCCTCCTCCATTTCAGATCTTCCAGTAAGAAGACAGCACAATTCAAAAGAGAAAGGACAATGTAGAGCTTATAGTCTCAGTAGGTAAAGGCTAGCCCCATTTCTGGGAACACCCAGGAGTCAATGTGATATTATTTCATCAGAGTTCTTGCCAGCGAGTTAGAACACTGGAACCTGTAGACATAGACTTTAATGTTTGCTGTGTCACCATTGGGTTTCATGATCTTGCATAAGTTATTTAAAATGGGGAATAAAAATCAACCTGGTAGGATTGCTTTGAGGATTAACTGAGATGAAGTGTAGAAAGTAGGTAGCTCTCAGAAAACCAGGCAGATAATGGTTTTTTTTTTAAGAAGATCAGCACCATGATTGGTTGGTCTTCTGATAAGAGGTTTCAGTATCTTCAGTCCAACATACCAAATACCATAGAGTCTGCTGGCCCCAGCCGTCAGAAATCCTAGATCTATGAAAACCATCCATATGAAAGAAAATGCTGCTTTATAACATGCTATGTATGTGACCACTGTTTCAACAAGTTGACACAAAGGATCTCTTCCTCAACTTGGATGTGACTCTCTAAATTTGAAATATAAATTTCAAGAGCTGGGCACAGTGGCACATACCTGTAATCCCAGCAGCTTGGGAGGCTGAGAGAGGGGGATCAAAGCCAGCCTCAGCAATGGTTAGGCACTAAGCAACTCAATGAGACCCTGTCTCTAAATTAAATGCAAAATAGGGCTAGAGATGTGTCTCAGTGATCAAATGCCCTTGGGTTCAATCCCTAGTACCCCCGCTCCCCCCAAAATAAAAAACCTTCAAGAGTGTTCTCCACCAAGAGAAAATAACTCAGCACAATACATTTATCATGATTTCATTTTTTCTTTTATGGTTAGTTGGCTAAATCCACTCATTGATATTTTTTCTTTATAGGACTTTAGAAAGACTGGAATGACATTCTCTTATAAAAACAGATTGTATGTAGCCCCATTTTCTGATCAATACTCACCATCTGATAAAAGATCTGTTAGATACAAGAGAGGGCAAATTATGGCGGGCTCATCAGCTCAATGTACGTGAATAATACTTTCTTTCAACCCCATTGAAAGATAAGGAAAACAGAACAAAATGATAGCCACTTGCCTTTCTTGTAACAACAGGCAAAGTCCATTCACTCATAAAGAGTAAGTGAAATAGAATGCTTTGGTTCAATACAGTTACTTTTTTTTTTCTTTTAACTTTTACTTTAGAGTATTCTCCTGTTTGCCAAACTTAAAAATGCTGGATGGGATCTCGAAGCTACCAGAAGATTGTTCACCACCAGAACCCAATATTTTTTCAAAATTATGTACTATATCCTAATGCAATGTCTATAGAAGAAAGCAATCACTATTGTTGCTAAAAGATACGAATGATTAACTATTGAAATCATATATATACACATAACACACATACACACATATGTAGCCTCTCAAAAATGCAGTAGGAAAATATTTTCTGTGAAGGACCTGATAGTAAATGTTTTAGGCTTTGTTGGCCATGTGGCCTCAGTCACAATTCACCTCAATCTCCATAGTGCAAAAGCAGTCATAGACAATATGCAAATGTATAGGTGTGGTTATGTCCCAATAAAACTTTATTTACAAAAAAAGTGGAAGGGTATAGTTTACTGATCTCTGCTCTAAGTTTTAAGGTCATGTGGTTGGTTGCCTCACTCTTTACCAATATTCACTTACCTTCCTCAAAGAGGTGTATATTTCCCCTATTCCTTGAAGTTTGAGAATGTCAATCAACTTGTTTTGACCAGTGAAATGTAAGTGGGTATAATATATTTGAAGGCAGAAATTCTGAGAATCAGTTTGTTGTTTATCACACTTCTTTCCTTGTATAACACCAGTAGGCAAATTACCAGATGAAGACTACTCCATCCCCATAGGACTTGCAGTGAATATGATAAAGAGCAGAGTTATGGTCATATTATGGAAGATGTATAGCAAGAGAGATGGAATCTGTGTTATTCACCTCTGGGATTTCATGATTTTGCAGCACAGCCTCTTCTCTCTCGATTAACATAGTTCCATAAATTTAGAGCCTGCAATATATCTTGCTCTATGATGCACCACTTCCTCAATAGCATAATGAGCATTCGAAATGTTGAAAGAATGGATAAATAGTTATTATAGGAAACCATTAATAGTGGGCAGAACTGCCAGATAGGATACAACTGTAAGAATTTAGGTGAGATGTATTTAAAACTTTAAGGAAGTCAACAGTATAGGAAATATAAGTTATAAGGGCATGAAAATTGGGGAGTTGTGACAGCCAACAATTTACTGTTCAAGCTGGTTAGAATTGTTTTTGTTATTTGCAAGTAAAAACATTCTGACAAGATAAACCATGGGTTTCACACATGGAAGGTTAGAGGTGCTGGGTGGCTGCACTTAGCTCTGAGGAAGAGGAGCTAGGCTCACTGGTAAGGTTCTCAGGATGTATATCACAGCCTGTGTTGAGGTTGCCATCTCATGTTCTAATCTTCAGAGACACAGGTTCTGTGGGCAGTGTGGCCAGAGGGGTTAAGTTGCTATGACAGAGGGAAATGGGGAGAGAAAGACCTAAAAAGTTAATGATGTCAGATCTAAAATTTATTTTCTCTGCTCACTGTAGTGTTGTCACCAGTGGTAACATGTCCAATAATGGCACTGCTATCATTTCAAATATATTTGCTCACATGACCTTCATAATAATTTTTTGCATCATCAAATGCCCAAAGATCTGAGCTATTCTTTACTGTGGCCTTAGCCATACAGTCATGCTGTGTGGGAAAATATACAATAATTTTTTATCAGCAATAAAGCTATAGTCATGGAAATTTTGTGCAGAGGTAACAAAGATGGCAGACTTCAGCCACTATGTAATTACGCCAAGGTTCATTTCCAAACTTTAGTTACCTCCAGTTACATATGAAATACTCAGTTCTTCTCCAATACACTAGAGGTAAAATAGGCATAAAACAAATGTTTTTTGCCTATTGTTGTAGGCAGGTTTACATTGTTGTAGACCAGGTTAACGTAAATGACTCCATCTTAGCTAAGGCATCCATTTTAGTTCCTTATGACCCTGTGTTTAACCCAGAACTTTGTCAATTATAAATAATCATAAAAAGTACTGAATGTGTCAGTTACAAATGATCATGGAAAGTACTGAATATGTGCAGAATGCATGCATTGCCTCATAGGAATTGTTTTGCTAACAGCTCAGTTCAGCTTCTGAACCCTTGCTTGCTTGCAGCTATGCCAACCAGGATTTGGTTTTTGCCTTTAAATGCCCTGAAACGCTCAGGCTTGGTGCTGTTCCCTGTGAGGTCTTGTAGGGAGCAGTCACCAGCTGGCTAACAAAGACATCACTGGGACTGGCTGGCTAATAAAGACTCTCCAATTTGGACATCACTGGGACTTGGTGTGTTTTCTGAGCAGTCTGCCCCATAACACTCATGTCACTTAGAATCTCATGTCAAATTTTCTGTTGCAATCTCATTCTTTCCCTGAAGGGCATGTGTGCATGTACTTGATTATCTAGAAGGCTCAGTTCAAAACAGTTTCAGGGATTAGTGTAGGCACTACAATTTTCTGAGACAAAAGCATAATGCATGTAACTCCTTTGCTAGAAAACAATTTCAGTGACAGCTCATTCAGTGCATAAAGAAAACTTACATATCATCTAGTTTAGCTTCTCTCTGGACCCAGTGAATGCTTATATGGACTCTACAATATTCAGTGAGGCATTTCCCAGTTCACACTTGAACAAATTGAGTTATTAGATACACTCAAGATAATTATTTTTGATCCATCTTAACTTCTAAGAAATTCTTCCTTATGCCTTTTTCAAATTCCAACAAATGGTTCATATTTATCAAATTATTATAATTAATTCCATCTTGTACAGAAATTTCTGAGCTTCTATATTCTTAAAAGTACCCTGATATTTTGTCTTTTATTCCAAAGGAAATACAAATAGATGAACTTGCGTCCTGTGGTGTGATGAGAATGGAGGAAGGCTAGATAAAAGCTAACTAGAAAGAATCAAAGCAAGAAATAAAATTTTATTTTCTTCCAGTCCTTTATGTATCTGAAGTGGAAGATTCCTAAAATGAATCTCCTGCACCAAACTTTTAAAATTAAGTTAGCAATCTTCTTTTTCAATTATTTTAGAAGTCATCTACTTTCAATTATTCTTTCTTTCCAGAATAGAACAATTATAACTGATTGCTTACCATTATATTACCAAAATGTGTTAATGGATGCCCATCTTTTTACAAGCTAATTGCAGTCATGAAACAAAATTTCTAATTAGTTTTAGTGCTTTAGAGCAGATGCATCAATATTTGAATGATGCAGGTGTATATTTGCTTTATTTACTTTTCTTTCTTCTCTCATCAAAAGAAATATTCTATGAGTTCCACTTAGAATTTCTGAAAGGTCATACCTAAACCTATGATACTATATAAAAATCATAGTGAAATCTCTTTACAAAAAAATCTTTATTTTCTTTAAACTGTCAGTGTCTTTGAGCTGTGCATATTTAATAATGATTTTCACTTTATTGTTATATTCTAATTTTGGGGGGGCAAATGCAAGTTCCTTCAAGGGAAGATTCATCTTAATTTCTCCTTCTACTTCTCAAAGTATTCTTAGTGAGTAATGAGTGGATTAGTAAAATTGGAGCATATCTTCCTGAGATTAAATTTCTAGGGCTAGAAAAAAATTTTTTTTGGAATTTTATATCATGAACATAAAGAAATAAAAGTTATAAGACTGAAAAAGTATTTTTTGAAAACCAAAATCTCACTCTGTGGGGCAGAGGTTACTAGAGCTTTGAGGTTACTCTGCACTTCTTTTCTACCTCCTACCCATGACCAAATCAGACTAATAGTCAATAGTTCTGCTCTTTCCCCAGCACCCAAGGAGAGAGGGCTGAACTGCTTGGACACTGATGAAAGACAAGCTGAGTTTTCCACGGGTGGGGTTTTTCTTGATTCTCTTCCTTCCATACTTGGAAAATGTTAAGAGCATCAGCTTTCTTGATGCCTTTCTTTCTTGTCTGCCTCTCTCTCACTCTCTCTCCCTGTCTCTCTCTCTGTCTCTCTCTCTGTCTCTCTCTCTCTCTCTCTCTCTCTCACACACACACACACACACACACACATTTTGTCTCTCTTGCACTCTTTTTAGAAGGTTTGTGATAGGTGATCTAGGCTGAGTTCCTGCTGAGTAAATGGATTAAAATTCTAAAATTTCTTCTGTGCTTGTTAGATTCCATGTTTTCTCAAGCTGGCTGGTGCAGCTTTGGTTTTATAGGAGTGGTCTTTTCTAAATGTTGGGTCTGAGCTGAGTAGAATGGCAGCCACTTATATATGAGTTCTATTAAATCTCAGTAAAATATACTAGACTTTGTTGATGGTTTTTGGGGCAGAGATCTAATTTGTAATAAAATGTTATTTTGTGTAACTGGTTATTTTCATTTATCTCTTTCCAAAAAACCATGGGAGATATTTTTTTCTGTAAAAGTATTCTGCTATTCCTGAAAACTATGGCCCAAATTTTATTTTATTAGCATGCTAATATCACCCTCCTCTCAATCTTAGAGTAATGCATGTGCTTGCACACAACATAGAAATATGCCCAGAGTTCCATATTAAACACCAATATGAACTTGACCTATGTCATAATCTCTGTAAATAATAAAACAATATATTGAGTAAGGCTTATGGATACTAATTATACAGATTCTCAATCCTATTGACAATGTGGTTATGCTTAAGAGATATTGCCTATACACATTGCGTAATGCAAAAAGCTAATGCCAGTAAACCCTTGTTATTCAAATGAAGGATAAAAATAAGAAAGTAATATGGATTTCTATTTACTCTCAAACAGAACTATCAAATTCAAGCAAACGGTTGCATATTAGTCTAGATTATTCAGAGGAATTATTCTTTCTCCCTCTCTCTCTTAAAATGAAAACAAAGTCCAAAGCAATTGATCACTAGGTAAAATGATTTAAGCTACCTTTCAAGTGAATTTATATTAGGTATCTATAGGGTATATTGCCCATCATTTTTCAGAAGTAGAATTCATTTTGATGAAAAATTGTTTTTTAAATGTTCATTTACTTCCTTTTTTTCCAGCACACACCTGTTCAATGATCAAATGAATTTTCTCTGCTTTTAAAACCATTATCTATCCAAAACACATTTAAAAAAGCATTGTGCCTTTTTCTCTTAGTAAATTATCATGGCTAAACATAGAAAATGTCCTGCTGGTGAGAGGAAATAAATTTGTAAAGAGAAAATTAATCTTACTATACATAATTGTTCAAATAGTCTAAACTTTTGAGAAGGCACATGAACATCTCTGTCTGCTTTAGTTTAACTCTTCCCATACTTAACTCTGCCCACTTTTTTCTTCTACACAAAAAAGACCATGTAAATTAGACCTTGTTTTCTAGCTATAAATCTTCAGAGTTAGACTACATGGTGAGTTACTAGATGTGAACTAGATACTTGGGGTAATATTTCTGGGGTAACTAACATTTATTTAGCAGCTACAATATTGAAGACCCTGTGTTAGCATTTTTAGATACTAGGCTGTCATATATGTACCTTCTTTCCATCCTATTTTTAAAAACCATAACTGTAAATAAAGCATGTGAGGATCTTTATACTGTCCTTCCTATGTCTGTCTCCAGGGACTCCTTTGCATTTTGACCCTCTTATCACTGGGAGCAGATAGTATTTCTTGAATATTAACTGGGAAAGAGCAGCAAGGAGAATAAAAAGGAGGTAGGTTTGATATCAGCACCATTGGGCATATTACCAGGTGTAATGTTAATTTTAAATTTGGCTAGGCCACAGTGCCCAGAGATTTGGATCAAATACTACTCTAAATAGTTCTGTGACATTTTTTATGATATTAACATTTAAATCAGTGTACTAGAAGTAAAATAGACAGTCCTTCATAATGTGGGCAGTCCTCATCCAAAAGGATGAAGACCTGAACAGAATATGATTACCCGCTCCCACAACCAGGAAAAAAGAATTTTGCCCACAGAGAACCTTCCAACTAGAACTGTCACATCCACTCTTCCCCAGGTCTCCAACCTGCCCACCCACAGAAACCAGAAACGGGATTTACCAGCTTCCATAATGTCATGAAGCAATTTGTTTAAGTAATCTTCCTCCTTCCCTATCCTTCTCCCGGCATCCCCACTTTCTTTCTCTCAATGCATCGGTTCTGTAGAATCCTAATACATCAAGTAACCACCCCAAGATGTGCATATATTGTTTGCTTTCAGTTTTCTGAGTCCTCTACCCTCCAACCCAGGAAAGTGGGCATCTCAGGCATCTTCATGTCTGAGAGGTTGAACATGACTCTTTTAACACATCTTTTAATCTATTCTGTAATTCATTTATACTCCATGTCTAAATCCACTGGTTTCTGGATTTTGGTACTTAAAAGAAAGATTTTGGAATCCAGAAAAATCCTTTTGTTTTTCAAATATTTTTTGTAGTTGTAGTTGTTGATTTTATTTATTTATTTTTATGTGGTGCTGGGGGATAGAACCCAGTGCTTCACACATGCTAGGCAAGCGCTCTACCACTGAGCTACATCCCCAGCCCCAGAAAAACCTTTTCTTGCTGGGCATGGTGGTGTACACCTGTAATCCCAGAGGATTGGGAGGCTGAAATAGGAGGATTATAAGGTCAAAGCCAGCCTCAGCAAAGGTGAGGCACTAAGCAACTCAGTGAGACCCTATCTCTAAATAAAATACAAAATAGGGCAGGGGATGTGGCTCAGTGGTTGAGTGCCCCTGAGTTCAATTCCCAGTGCTCCGCTTCAAAAAGAAAACAAATCCTTTTCTCCCAAGTGGTTATTCCTTGCCACTATAAACATAGCTTTTAAACTCTTCTATTTGCTATAAATTTTTAAAAGTCTGTTTTAATAATCAAAGCTGAACAATGGCTTTTTTGTCTTGGTCTTATCAATCATACCCCAAAGCAACGGATGTTTCTGCATCTGTGTTTAGAGAGCAAAACCAAAAAGAATCATGAAAAGTATTTTCAAAATTCATCAGCTAGTATTTGTGAATAGTTTTATTCTTCATGAAATGGTATAAAATGGGACTTAAAATAATTTTTCCAACACTGCCTTCACATTAGAATCACCTGGGGAGACTTTAAAACTATCAATGGCCTAGCCCCACCCCCAAGATATTCTGACTTGATTGATCCAGGGTGAGATTAGGTGCTCTTATTTTTGCCAAGAACTCAGATGATTTTAACTTGCAATCAGGTGTGAAATCTGTTGGTGTGGCAAAAAAGGCATTGGGCTGGGCTCTAGTGCCTGGTTTTGCCATAAAGTAGTTGTGAGATCCAAAAGGACACACTTCACCCATATGGATTCAGTTTGCTCATATGAAAAAGGTGAACCTGAGCTTTAAGGTCTTCAAAGAACTTTCCCAAACTAATATTCTGTAAATCAATCAGAGTGAGAATACAGCAACTGTTTCAGTGACTGATAATATAGAAAAATGCCTAGTCACACAAATAGGTTCTTACCCCAAGTTAATGCATGCATAGTAAACAAAAGGACCCAGCTGTCCTTTTGATGTGGTGGTCTTTCCCTTTGCAGACTGTTGATCTGTTTAGGCACCAATGTCAACTTAGGAGCTCAGCCACATGCAGTTGCACACCCTCAGTTGCTCAGCTAAGCTCTGTGAGATAAACCTCAAATATTTTCTACATGTGTCTCTGAAAAAGTGGAAAAATTAGCCATCTCGCACGAGTGCTGCATGCTTTGATCCAAATGTTCTTCAAAAGTCATGGGTTGAAACTTAATTGCTACCGTGATAATACTAAGAGATAAAGTCTTTTAAGGGGTAATTAATTCATGGATGGGATTAGGGCCTGCATAAAGGGCTTGGCAATAGGCTTTCTCTGTGTTCTGTGAGGACACAGAAAGAAGGCCCTCACCAGACATCAAATGCAAGTACTTTGATCTTAGACTTCCCACCTACCAAAACTGTGAGAAATTTCTGTTATTTATAAATTACCCAGTCTCGGGCACCTTGTCATAGTAGTACAAATGAACCAAAGCAGAGCATTTTGCAAAATGTAAACTATGTAGAAAGAATTTCAAGTGGTTCATTAAATAACATTGAATCACGTAAGTATAAGTTCTCTTCTCTTTTAATTGTCTTATTTCTTTTGATTAGTCAAGAATAAAATCTCAGTTTAGTTCCACAGCATCTTTATTGCATTGCTAATACTTGCTAATGTATTTTAAGAGTGAATAAGTATCAGAGTTTAAAGCTCAAATAGGCAATGGTATTCAACTAATATTCAATGACAATATTATATTTTCACTCTTTTATATAGAATGTAGGTTTCTGTTTAAATAGAGATATAGAGCTTCCATTTAAATAGTTTTATTTAAATAAAAAACTGTCAAATGGACATTTGCAACCAGAGAAATGGAAAAATTGAGCTCTATATATGTACTATGACTTGAAATGCATTTAAATAAATTAATTTAAAAAAAAAGTATTTGGAAAAAAGATGTATCCATACTGAATATATGTAGACCTTTTTTCTTCTTCTCATTCCCTAAAAAGTAAAGTATCAAAAAAAAAATGACCTTTTATAATGACAAGAGAATCAATCCATCAGGACCTATATTAGTAAATGATTTGTTTTGTTTTTGAAGAGTTACATTTTCTGATATTACCTATATAGTCATATGTAATGTTTATTTTCCAAGTCATTCAATTATTTTCACTTCAATTATTATTATTTTATTATTATTCTTTTTGGTACTGGGGATTTAACCCAGGGGTGTTTAACCAGTGAGCTGCATTCTCAGCCATTTCTATTTTTTTATTGAGACAAAGTCTCACTAAGTTGCTAAGTTGCTGAAGCTAGCTTTCAACTTGCAATCCTCCTGCCTCAGCCTCCTAAACCACTGGGATTACAAGCCTGCACCACTACACCTGACTCACATCAATTATGTATAGTAAACATAGGTCTTAGGTGAAGTTCTAGTACCTTGGAAAAGCAGTTTATTGGCATATATCCCAGCATCTAGCCACAATCGCTGATCTATACACAGCCTGGGAGGCTCAGAAAAGACAATCCAAATCTCATTCATCCCTTAAGACAAGAAGCAATAGAGAGGAGAAAGCCCCAGCTGGGCCCCAACAACAATCTCTGTAGACAGGAAAAGAGGTCAGCATGATAAGTCAGGTTCTTGTATTCTATGACAGGAAAACTGCAGCAGGCCTGCAGCGGGTAGGGTGGAGCATCAGGATCTGTGTTCATCACAGATCTGTTAATCTGTAAGCAATGAGCTCACTGCAGAGCGTATTCCTGACAGAGGCAAGAGAGATGCATCGGAAAATATTCCAATTAAAGTTGAGATGAGTCTCCTTGAGGAACCCACAAAAGAAATTTAAGAATGCTTTAGAAATGTCAAGAAAGATCTAAAAACTTAAATTTCAACAAAGGACATTTCCCACTGAGAGCTACTGATGGATCCCACAGAGTTAGAAATAAACTACAAGATAAACACATTAGAAAAATTTAGAGAGCCTATTACTATGAAGTTATACATTGCATATACTGTTTAAAACATTACTTCTTAACCAGGCATAGTGGCGCATGCCTGTAATCCCAGCAGTTTGGAAGGCTGATGCAGGAGGATCTCAAGTCAAAAGCCAGCCTCAGCAACTTAGCTTTACCCTATCTCAAAAAAAACCAAGGACTGAGAATGTGGTTCTGTGGTAAATGCCTCTGGGTTCAGTCCTTGGTACTAAAAAAAAAATTCTTATATTTTGGTATGTAATCTTAGAACTTGCCCATAAAAAAACATTCATACTATGTGGTTCAGGAAACTGAAATTCAGGCGGGTTGGAGTGTCTTCCCTGAGATTGCTCTGGTAGTTATTGTTGAATGGAACTGGCCAAAACCAGGTCTATGTCCACTAATGGTGTTCTTATATCATCTCCAGTTCTCACAGATTTCAGTGTGAGGCTGCCATGTCCTCATTTATAGATATCTTCCAAGAACCTAAAGTACATTTTCTTCAGTCAGGATGGAACTCACAACAGGCTTAGAAGTCAATGGGTCACTTGCTGTGCTGTTGGCAAGATAAATGCCCCAAATGGTATCTTTTTCACTGTATCTGGTACTTAGAACTAAAACCCATTATCATCATCCCTAGGTGTGTGAAGAGCCAACATGACTATTCTCTTTCTTTTAAAATGTTTTTAGTTGTAGATGGACACAATACCTTTATTTGTTTATTTTTAATGTGGTGCTGAGGATTGAACCAGTGCCTCACACATGCAAGGCAAGCACTCCACTGAGCTACAACCCCAGCCCTGACTATTCCCTATTGATGTCATCTCAATAACAGAAATCTTTAAGCCCACAAAAGTATAAATATCTGGAGAGATGCATTTCACACTGGGGCGGAGGGCTACAGGGAGGCAGAAGAGAAGGGAAAATTTTGTCTAGTGCCGACTCAAGGTGATATGTGGAAATAGAAGTTGTTATTCTCTAACTGAGCATGCCAAACAAAACTTATAATTGTGACCTCTTTCTAAATCTCTAAATATCAGTATTTCTGCTATGTCTAATACAGATTATTAAACAAATTAAGCTTCGGCACCATATACCTGAACCAATCATCAGAATAAGTCATTCTTCCTTTTTGTCTACAAGAGTAGGGATTAGAGAGAATCACATTTGTTGGTGGTATAATCCTTCATAGATTCACATGTGTTTGTTAAATTAGTAAATGAATCTTCTTTTCCCCCCTGCAGGTCTCAGGTTAAAGAACAAGAAAAGTAAAAAGTGAAAATCTGGGGTGATAATTAGGATATAACTATAGTTCTAGATAGCCAGAACATCTTTCTCCACTAAAATGTCATTTTAAAAGCTTTTGTGGCATTATACCAAGATTCTCAAAAGATTAAATGCATCACTTTCAGTGACAGAGTCAAATGGTGCCCTTCAATGTAAAATGTGCTTTCCAGAAAGAGGACAAAAGAGACATCCACTTTAGAGCTTTATGTTATAGTGATTGAGCACAGGAGCATTAACAAGTACCACCACCACTGCCACCATAACGGAGGATGACCAAGAATACTTTTAGTAAGGAAAAGTAGTTAATACTAACTACACATTCTTTATGTTTTCTCTAACTTCATAGAAATTAAACAGGGGAACCAGGTAGGTAGAAGAACCAAGTGGGACAAACACATCAGAATTGCTTGTGTGACAGATCTACTGAATATTCGCATCCTAAGGCAAACATACTCTCATTTCCCACCCCCAGAAATAGCCTTTGAAAATCTCATCTAGCCAACATCATCAATGTTATCATCTGCTTCATACATAACAGCTTAAGTTTGAGATATGCTCTTAAGTTTCTAGCTTCTCCCAAGTTTCTAGCTTCTATTTTTGCCTTTGATCTTCCCATCCATTGGAAAACCTATTGTATTTCTTCCTTGCATGAAAAAAATCAAAGATCATTAAAAACGCTGCAGACACCAGACAATTAAGCAGATCTAGCATCTTGTTATCTTTAAAAGTTGAGACCAAACTCTTGCTAACATAGAAACAACATGAAGAGTCTTCATAATTCAAACATTCTTGGCAAAACTTTCTCCCTTGGTAACAGTGTATGTCAGCATGGTTAGTTATTAATGATTAGCTCCTTTATGATTATAAAATAAAGAAGATAATCCTGAATTTAATGTATTTGCCTTTGTGCAACTCAGGATTTTTAGTACTTATCTCACCATTCAGGCTGACTTTTGTTTCCCTCAAGGCAAGATTTTAATCAATGCTCCGGAGGGTGAGTTGATTTACATTCTGGCACAAACTCCTTAATCTGAATAGCTACTCCAGATTATTTTTCTAGCACAAACTCCTTAATCTGAGTAGCTACTCCAAATTATTTTTCTGTCATTACAACTATGATATCAAAATTTATTACCATGCTATTATTAAACCATGAACCACATTGTTTGACAGAGTAATTGTCATTATGTTCAAATCATACATATATAACAGAATTGTCATATTAGGAATATCTGTACACTTGTCAAGTTGTCATGAAAAATACTTTGCTAGCTTTATTTGTTCTGACTTGGTTTTCCTTATTATTCACCTGTTCCTGAATCTGTCAAGCCATAATGTCATTGGAAAGTACTTAAGCTACCTTTTTGCCTCAGAGTCACCCAACATTTCTAAGCAAAAATCTTTAATATAATCTTCCTAAGCCTCAGCAATTTTATGGAATATTATAAGTAATCCAGAAAGCATTGATGTTCATATGTGAAATAGTAAACATCTCCCTCTGTCAACTTTTTATTTCATATGCCTTTTTTCTTTCAAAGACTTCTTTCAGATTCTGAACATCATTTTTATATGATGAATGCAATCCTGCTTAAGTGTTAATGGTTTCCTTCCTCCATTAGCCAACACCTCTGTGCAAATGTCACTCTGAGACTGTGGCACTCCTCCATCAATGGCAGCCACAAAACTAAACTCCATATATAAGGCAACTGATTTCCAGCCAAAACTAGAATGGATTAATTTGATCTCTCTCTCTCTCTCTTTCCTAGGAATCACTTATACTTTATTGCCACATTCAGAAAAAGTACACTTTTCCTTGACAAAAAAAAAAATCCAACTAGGCTTACAAAAAGGTCATCTGTAAAATTAAATATGAATAATAAACATTTTCCTTTATAAACATAGCTATCAATGTTAAATTTTAAATTTAAAAAATTCTAAATTATAAAGTAAAATGAAAAAAACAAATTATAATATTTGATGCTTACCTATTCTCAGATTTAATATATTTTAGGGTTATAGTTGACACAAAACTCACTTTGACAAGCATTCCATCATTTCAAATGTACCACATTGTGTATGTTAGCTTTACTAATAGAACTTATAGCATTACTGTGACAAAATTCCTGAGATAATCAATTTAAAAAGTGGAAAGGTCTATTTTGACTTCTGGTTTCAGAGGTTTCATTCCATGTTCCATTGGCTCCACTGCATTTAGGCCTGTGGCAAGGCAACATGTCATGGTAGTGAGGCAGAGAGCTCATAGTTGAGCAAACCTCTTCATGCTCACCTCTTCATGGCCAGGAAACAAAAGGAAAGAAAGAGGAAGAGACTGGAGTCCCATAATTTTCCTTGAGGGCATGCCCCCAATTATCTAACTTTCATCCACTAGGCCCCACCCCTCAAAGTCTCCACCGCTTCCCAATAGCATCAAGCTGGGGATAAAGCCTTAAACACATGGCTCTTTGAGTAACATTTAAGATCCAAACTCTAGCAGAGTTTATTAGTATAGGTTTGCTAGAGAAACAGAACCTATAAAATCTATCTTATCTATCTATGGAGGGAGAAATAAACAAGGATTTAAGAAACTGGCTCATGTGTTTATTGTAGGGACTGGTAAGTCGGAAATCCATAGGGCAAGTCAGGAAGCTGGATATAAAGGTAAAATCTGATACCTCAATTTTGAATCCAAAGGATGGAAACAGAATTCTATGTTGCAGTCTGGAGGCAGAATTGTTTCTTCTCTGGGAAACCCATCTTTTAAGTTTTTCAACTGATGGATGAGACTCACCAGCATTAAGAAGGATAATCTTCATTGCTTCAAGTCAACCAAATGTAGATATTAATCACACCTAAAAATACATTTATAGTAACATCCAGATTAGTGTCTAGCCAATCAATTGGCCACTGGCATCTAACCACATTGATGCATAAAATTAAACAGTGCACAAACTCAAAACAAGCACATGGGAAGTGTCTTTGTAAGGCACAAGGATAATATCTTGTATTTAAGTCAGGAAACTTTGGAGGAAGACTGTGATGGATTCCATGTTGTGTTACTTAGTAGGTATATGATCTCGGGGATGCACCTTCATCAACAAATGTAACTTCTCATGAAGAATCTGGATGACTGAAGGGGGAAATAAACATAGACCACTTAAATCAGTGTCTGCCACAGAGTAAGTGCTTCCTTAAGAAATATTGTTATTATCATTAGTCACTCAACACAGTCCAATGGTGGCAATAAACCTGACAAAGACTGACAATTTGTAATAATTGGGAGACAGCTGAGTGTACAGAGACTGACACAAAAATGTCTACCTAAGACAGCATCTTTCCATGTTATATTTGGCATTTTAGGAGTATTCAAAAAATATTTGTAGGAGGAGGGAGAAATAGGGAAAGGTTGATCAATGGGGACTAAGTTCCAGTTAGACAGAAGTGAGAAGTTCTGATGTGTCATTGCAGGGAAGGGGGAATATATGGAACAATAATGAACTATACATTTTTAAAAGCTAGAGGACAGTACAGTAACAGTTTTCCCTATAAAGAAAACTTTATAGGGAAAAGTTTGAGGAGATAAATATGTTTAGCCCAATTTAAAAGTTACACAATAAATACATGTATTGAAATATCAAATGTTACCCCATTAATATGTACAAATTTTTATGCTTTTGTGTATGCTGAAAGTTAAGTTAAAAAGATATTTAGATATGATTTTTAAGAAATACTTTTAGTTTTCACATGACTTAAGAAATTATTCACTTTAAAATATGTTGCTACTATTTTTTCCTTTACAATACATTTATTTCCATTCCACAAATATCTGGTATTCTGCTATGATTTAATATTTGTCCTTATTATTACCTCTTAGTCTAGGTTTTTCAAAAATCTTTGTATAAATCAGATTTGATTAACCATTTCCATTATTCAAATTCTGTCCTCTTTTATTTTAGAAAGTGTGTCCTGTTTTATTTTTCATTTCATCCATAGCGAAGTTCCTGACCTCTCCTCAGAACTTTCCTGTAGTACAAGTAAGAATGTCATTTATTATAAAATGTAAGAAAACTGTGGCTCTTTGAGCATCTCCTTTCCCCACTCTTCATGAGAAGAATTGACATTATTGTTTAAAAGCTTTTAAACAGAGATCATGAAGTATGTTTCCAGAAGTTAAAGAAAAAGTGGGTAGCAGCCCTTGGAAGAAACAGTCTCCTGGATTTTAAGCAGGAAGGTATTGGGGGTTTAGTGAGAACTGGAAACCATGTCCCTTTGCACTGCAGCAAACACTGGAAGTAGCAAGACAATAAGGGGCAAGGTGAACCTAGGGGGCCTGGATCCAAGCTGAGGAGCCTCCAATCCATTGCAAAGACTCTGCACTTTGGCAGAGATGCAGAAGGGCAGATTGCCTCCGGGATAATATGCGAGTACCTCAGGGATTACCCCAGGGGAAAGAACCCAAAGAGCCCTTGAGAAAATTTATAGACACCATTAGATTCCCAGGACCTTTCCACAACCCTGGCATAGAATAAATAGGCTCAGCGATGATTAATATTGAGTTTCCTATCATTTTTGACAGGATAGGGGCTCAGAGAAGAAAACTTAAGAAACATGAAGAGCTGTTAGTATTTGCAAGTTAACATTCACCACACATTACAATTTTTACTGAATAACAGCTAGGAAAAAGATTTCACATTCAGGAGATTTATAAATAATTTTTGATGCTACTGACTTTGTGACAAAAAAAATTTTGACACATTCAACTTCTAGACAGATCTTCGTAGTATGCATTTAGTTACTCACTTAGTCACCAAAAGTATATTGAGTTCCTTCTATGTTCTAGGAACTGTCCTAGGAGCTATGGTGTAAGTCCTGTAGTTTGAAGGATAAAGAATCTGAGTTCTGTTCAAGAGCAAGAAGATATAGGCGTTTCCAGTTATAGAACATACACACACACAGGGAAGGGGGTGTAAATTTGCCTTTTCTCTTAATTTTTTGTCTTGAGTCCTCAACTGATTGAATGGTGCCTATCTATGCTGATTGGGTGAAGATGGATCTTCTTACTCAGTCCACTGATTCTAATGCCAATTTACAATCTCTTCTGGAAATATCCTCACAGACATACTCAAAAATGATGTTTTACCAGCTAGTTGAGTAACTCTTAATCCAGTCATATTAACACTTAAAATTAACTATCATAGTTTCTCAAACTCATATAAAGGCCAAGAAAATGGAGAATGTTTGAGAATATACATAACATACACTATGCTATGCTCAAAATCACTTCATTAGATTCCCAGGACCTATGTGCAACTATAGTATGGGACAAATAGGCCCAACGATGATTAATATTGAAACAAGTTACCATTTTTGACAGGTTAGGAGCTCTGAGCAGAAATTTAACAAGAGAAGTGAGTTATTAGTATTTGCAAATTAACATTCACCACACATTACAATTTATACAGGATAACAGGTGACTTAGTTTTTGTCATCGGACCAACTCCGCACATCTGACTCCTCTTGCTGTTTATCTTCTAGGAGGTACTTTATTCCTACTATAGAGTTCTGCCATCTCACTTGTCTTCCAGATATGCCTCGTCATTTTTTGACTCCAACAGTGCACTCAGCTGCAGATCACACTGGTACCTCAACTACACAATCAGTTCAAATCTCAACTACCACTTCTTTGAACAAATTAGCAATAGACTTGTCTTCCTTGTAATTTTAAGACAAAGTGTGTTCAGCATCTTATCATATTGGTAGAAAATTCAATCTTGTAATTCATGAAGGATCTGATAATTGGTTCCTTTTGAGGGCCTTTAATTTTAAGAAGTTCTTGATTTGAAAAAGTTCTTCTGAAAAAATCTCTACAAATTTTTCCAAAGTGACTGAAATTTTAAATTTCATTTCTAGACTTTGCTTCATTTTCTTTTAATAAGTCATACCCTAATAGTATGGAAAGGCCAAAACAAAGAGACAAGTTTCAAACTTGGTATCTCCTTTTCTGTTATACCATGCAAAAACTAACTGGCAATGCTAACAGCATAGTATCTCTTAATGAATAATGTAAAATCGGCGTGGTGTACCAGTCTCCTGACTGGCTTAAGGAAACTACGGAATCTTCTCTTTTACATTTCCATTGCAGGTGCTCCATTTTTGATAAGTTTATTCAGCTCTTCCAGGTTTATAAAAGACTTCTCAAATTCTTACAAATAATTTAACTCATCCTAGATTTTGTGTGCCTATATATCGAGTTTTATTGTGTTTTGTCTTTGTATAAAATAGATTCTTAACGATTATCAGGCATAGTTCTAAGGCATTTTCTCTATATTCATAAAACCCTGCAAGGCAGATATTCTTCTTCACAATATAGCAAATGAGTTAACTGTGGCTAAAAAAATAACTTTACTCACTTGTCTAAGGTCATCCAACCAGGGATTGTAAATTGAGATTTTTAAAAAGTTTTTGGTAAATATCTCATGGTCCACTGTGTCAGTAATACTTAAGACAATTATATGTGATGCTGTTACAACACAACTGTGGTTAGAAGGAAATATGAAATTTTGTGGTTTAGTTAATGCTCCAGAAAGATGTTTTGAAAACCAACTCCACCCGGTTTCCTGTGTTTGTCTTTTTGATACTAATGTTTCTGTTGGTTCACCTTAGTTTGCGGTGGCAATCATTTCTTGGAACAAATATCTAAGTCATGTTTTCCTGATCTCAAAATTATTTGTACTGGAATACGAAAGTATTTTGGCTTCTGTCCTACCAACACTTAGGTAGATGTGATCCTTTCACTCTGATGCCATCACTGTCACCTAGATAATGTGCATTTGTGGTAGCACTCTGTGGGAATGTCCTCCTAGACTATGTTCCACCTCCTCTGAGAACCAGTAGTACAAATGCTCCCAGAGTAACAGTAATGCTGTGTGCTACTGATATCCCCTTTCCTCATTCTCCCACACTATCCAACTGAGTAGATACCTGGCCTAAATCACCCCATCTCTCAACACAGTCTTTTGCTCAAGTGTTTGCAGCTATCATTTAAAGCACTCCCATAATCCATTCTCTTTTCTTAAGCTGAATACATGTAAATTCTGAAGTAAATATGCTTTACCATGTAACTTGCTTATTAGTTTTAACTGGTATATAAACCTAATATTTTAATTGGCCTCCAATTTGTTCATATTGGGTATCCCTTTATTGCTAGACAGTGACTTCCTCAAATGTATTTTAAGGTCATCAATCTTTTAGTTTCCTTTTTTATTTATTTTTAGACATACATGACAGTATGAGAGTATATTTTGACATATTATACATACATGAAGTATAATGTATTCTGATTAGGATCCCAGTCTTGTAGTTGTACGTAGATGTACATAGAAGAGTTATGTCTGATTCATTTCACTGGCTTTTCTATTCCTATCTCCACTCCCTTCCCTTCATTCACCTTTTTCCAATCCAACGAACTTCTATTGTTCCCCCCACCCCTTGTTGTGTATTAGCATCCACGCATCAGAGAGGACATTCAACTTTTGGTTTTATGAGATTGGCTTATTTCACTTAGCATATAGCATCCAGACCCATCCATTTTCCAGCAAACGTCGTAAAGTCATTCTTTTTTATGGCTGAGTAATATTACATTGTGTGTATATACCACATTTTCTTTTTCCTTTCATCTGCTGAAGGACACTTAGGTTGGTTCCATAGCTTAGCTACTGTGAATTGAGCTGCTATCAACGTTGATGTGGCTATGTCACTGTAGTACACTGATTTTAAGTTCTTTAGATAGAGATTTTTTAAGTCCTTTGGGTAGGAGTGAGATAACTAGGTCAAATGGTGGTTCCATTCCAAGTTTTTTCAGGAATCTCCATAATGTTTTCCAGAGTGGTTGCACCAATTTGCAGTCCCATCATCAAGGTATGAGTGTACTTTTTCCTCACATCCTAGCCCAAAAAAACTCTACCAGAAAACTTCTAGAACTCATAACTGAATTCAGCAAAATAGCAGGACATACAATAAACAACCATAAATCAGTTGTGTTCTTCCACAACATTTCCTAGTCTTGGGCAGGAGAAATGCTAGGGGAGGCTATGAATGATATCTCAATGTCAGAGGGCTGTTCTTAACACATTTTGCCAACTGAATCCCATAAGAGAACATTCCCAAGTGTTGGTGTAATTATAGGACACAGGTTTTCTCCTTTCCTTTGTGGGTCTTGGAGTTTTGGTCTGGATCTGACCTCCTCCTTTGTCCCTGGTAACTATCTACTCTGCATATCTTGCTGCTGGGATCCTAATAAGTGGTTCTCTAGGATGGGGAAACTGGGAAAATTAATCAGTAGGGTCCAGGCCCTACAAAGAACCTCATTAAAATGACTACTAGAAAAAGACAACTAGAAAAACAATAATAAGAAAATTTGAAAAACATAATTTTTTAAAAAAAGGAGCAGGACAATATTAAGAACAGAATACAACAAATTTTCCATGACCTAATGTAATTTGATCTGAACTCTGAGACAAGCATAAATTGGAGTGTCCATCTGATGAAAAGCATTTAGGATGAGGCTGAAAACAGGTGAATGTGTTGAAAGTATTTGGATATGGCACATAAACAGTCATGTTAACACCTACACCCTGCACAGCCAGGTATGCCTTCTTGGTCAGATAATTCAAGGTTCATTCTTGCAGAGATAAGGACACCAGATACAGCCAAGGCAGGAATGAAAGCATCAAATTAAAAACAGGCATCAAGAGAAAGACTGAGAAGACTCTCTGATTATTCTCAGGCTACAATAACAAAACACCACAGATGAGGTGGCTTAAATAATAGAAATGTATTTTCTTGCAGTTTGGGAGGCTAGATGTCCAAGATCAAAGTACAGCATGATTGGTTTCTAATGAAGTCTCTCTTGCTGGCCTGTATATGGCCATCTTCATATTGTGTCTTCACACACACACACACACAATATATATATATATAAGGAAACATAAGATATGTGAGTGTAACTACATTAGCACATGTGATTATGAGGCTGAAGATACTCAAGATCTTCAGATGACAAGTGGGAGAAATGATGGCATACTTTAAATGCAAGCCTGAAGTTCTAAGACATAGGAGATCTGATTAAATAGAAAAAGGTAATTCTCTATTGTTTCACCTTTTATTTTATTCAGGCCTCCCACAGATTGGATCAGATTTCACCCATATAGTGGAGGGCATTCTGCTTTATTCAGTGTACCTATTCAAATGTTAGTCTTATCCAAAAACTTCCTTACCAACCCACCAAGAAATAATGTATACCTACATACTTGTGCACTGCATGACCCAGTAAAGTTGACACATAAAATTAACCAAATGTGTGTATGTCTATGCTTAAGAAAAGAGTTTAAATCTCAATATAAGTTCTACATGATAAAGTAAAGAAAACCTCAGAAGATTATTTTTTTAAGTGCTTGGGATTGAACCCAGGGCCTCATGTATCCTAGGCAAGCACTCTACCACAGAGCCAACCTAAAATATATCTAAAAGAAAAAAAAAAGGAGGAGGAGAAAATTATGAGAGAAAAATGAATAAGTACTGGTGTTAAAAATCTAACATCCAAAATAACAATTCTCATAAATAGAAACTATAACAGAAATTTCCAGATAGAATGTATTTCTTGTGTATCCAGTATAGTGAAGGATAAAGATTCACACAAGGTAAAGTTAATAAATCCCATAACGCTGGAAATAAAGAGGTAGGCAAAAATATTTCAAAGGTATAAAGTATTTTATTGAAAAGATCTGAAACCAACCTAATGTTAGTCTTTTTAATAACAACACAGATGGTAGAAGAAATTTGAAAATATCTCTTCCAATTTTCGAGAGGAAAAATATATTCAAATTGAAATTCTATGCTCAGTCACATTAAATCAGGGAAGAGGGTAAAATAAACATTCAGATAGACATGAGCTATCAAAAATCTTACTGTCCACATACCCTTTCCCAGAAAGGTGTTGGAGAATTTGATGATGAAAATCAAGATGTAAACTGAGAAAAAGGGAGAGATGGAATACTCACCAGGGTCCCACCTCAAAGAGGTGTTACACTCCAACTGGGCAGTTCAGTTGAGTTTGATAGAGGACAGCAGGTCTGGTAGCCTATAGTTAGCAACAATGGGGAGCTATTATTCTTATTTCCAAAAATACAAGAAGGAATAATTATTACACACTACCACTCTAGGAAAAGCCACCTGAAAGGAGGTTTGACCTATGGTCTACAACACAGCCAACCTGTAGCCACCTCTCAGGTCACAGGGTGAAAGAATAAATGCCTTAAACTTCCTCTTCTCTAAGCTGCCATCTCCAGCCAGTGCCTTCATTGACAGAACCCAAGCAGAAATCAGAAACATTAGCATCCTGGGCAGAGAAGAAAAGATTGAAAATGGATCTAAAAGGACAAACAGAAAATATCACATATCTAATATGTGTATTAGCTTCACAACTATAATGAAATATTGGAAATAATTAACTTGTAAAGATAAAAGGTTCATTTTGGCTAATGGCTTTGGTGGTCCTAGCCCAAGACCAAGTGACCTCATCACCTTGAGGCTCTGGTGAGGGTGGTGCATCACGGGAGTGCATGGTGGAGCTAACCAGCATCTCATAAATAATGAAATAAAAATCAATATGCTAAGACTCCCCAACCCCTTCAATGGCACTCACCAACAACCACAGGACTTACTATTAGCCACCTCCCTCCAAGGTTCCACCACATCCCCACTGTGCCACACTGGGACAAATTTTTAACACATGGATCTTTGGAGAACGCTTACCCAAACCACAGCAACATGGTACCAAGAAACACTGACTCAAATAATAAAGAGCACTCAAAGGAATTCCCAGGAAATAGTTAAGGAAAGTCCCAGGCAGGTCCACTCTAACATTTGTGTGATATTGGAAAAGGTACATACAAAGCCTCCTGTCTAAACTCATCTTACATGACCATTCTTCATACAACACTGCATACAACAGCCCCCCAGTTGTTACCCCTTGATCATCATTAAGTAGCTATAAAGGAACAGTTTGCCCTCACAAAGATGGACTTGGAAACAAATTACCAGGCCACACACACAATGAATTGCAAGATACTGCATAACTGGAGCATGGTCTACAGGCAGACACACAGGATCTGGATAGAAATGTCCCATGTGTTGATCCCACAGTCTTCTCTCTTTTGGGGGGAACCCACATATAGAAATGTCAGAGGGTCTGCAAAGTAGAGGGCAGTGTCCTGGCTTCCCTGGTCTGATACTGGTACTGCTCCCAAAGGAGCACATAGGAAGAAAGCCTGTTGAGCCCCAGAACTTATTGAATAGGGAGACAATGACTGCCTGGAGGCTGTCACCATGAATAAGGAACACAACCTTTAGTTTGAGTGACTTGAGTATACTGAAAGAAACATATGGTGTAGTAGGGGAATTCCCCAATGAACTTAGTAATAGCTATAAAGGAAAACAAAGCAAATCAAAAAAGAGAGACAATTATTAACTCTAAGGGAAACCAAATGGTTATAAGAAAACATGTAACAGTAGCATCATTTGGGGTTAGGGTATAAAAGTTCATAATATTTGAATCAATATTTATTATGGATAATAAAAATTATTTAGTAATGTTTCAGAATGAGGAGGGAAAGCCTAGTGGTATAAAAAAGTGAAATGTCCCCTAAGTAGGAAGGCTGCAGATGGTATCTGTTTATTTTTTTAATTAAAAAAGAATGCTAGCATAGAAGCATATATCAGCTAAAATAGTTGAAAGTAATCATCTCTGGAGGAATTGTGGGTAAGAATAAAGTACACAGACTATAAATTTTTGTCAAAGCCCTTTTGGATTCTTTGTCCCTCTTTCTCTTTTCTCTTCTCTTTAAAAATATTTATTAATTATTTATTTTTACTTTTTCTTGTAGAATCTTGGGCTAACAAGTCCTATGGAAACTATGTTCAAATATGAAAAGAACAAAAGCTTAAAATGAATAAATGCAATACTAAACTGTAATTAGATGAATCTGTATAGACTCATTTTTTAAATGCAGAAATAGATATAGATGCAGATGTATGCTAGTATTTGTGCCTATAAACACACACATTTCTCCTTCCTCTGTCTTCTGAGAAGCCTAAAAATAATGATACTCCAGGCACAATGAGAACATCTCTTTATTTCTAAATAACATTATTCATAAAATGATCTAAGGCTCCTTGGACAAATGGTTGGTTGCAGGGCTGAAGGAGAAGAAGCACAAGATAAGCCTTGTATATCTTTTTGTGCCAGAAGGTGCTCAAAATGATTGAAGAAGTCATCAAAAAGGCACCAGAGCTAGCATGAAGAGGCTCCTGCTGTGAATGAGAAAAAAATCCATAATTATAGACCCAGATTTTTAAAAATGAGTGAATGCATGATTGTTTAAAGTGAAGATGGGAAATCTGTATATTAAAATAGAACAACCAATATAAATAGAAAGAATGAGAGTGAAAAGAATCACCATTTAGGAATTGAGAGTTATAATCAATTTATGATTGAATCATCAATGAAGGCCACATCAAGTAGGTGAAATTTTGTTAAATATCAATATAAGCACACACACACACAAATGCACATACACACATATTTGTTTATAAATTTTAAAGTAGAGAGACTGAGTAAATATCACCCTACAAAAGATCAAAATTAACATTATCAGCAATGACATAAAATACCTGAGGATACAGATCATTTTTATGGAATTCCAACCAAAAGTCATAAGATTAACTTAATCAGGATAGAACTCCAGACAAGCACACACTGAAAGATATTCTATGAATGAGTCTATATACTTCAAAATTATCAGTATCATAAAATACAAGAAATACACTGAAGAAAATTGCCAGATTAAAGTTGACTAAAGAATCATTTTAAATAAATGCAATATATACTTTTAAATTAAATCTTAGACCAGGAAAAAAAAAAGATTTGCTTTAAAAAAAAAGTGCATTATTATTACACAGTAGATCAATTGGTCAATTAGTTCAGGTCAATTAGCCTTTTCCAGATGAAAAGTAAGATGTAAAACTATTTCTATTTTAAAAATACAAAATAATCTTTATTTATTCATTTATTCATTTATTTATTTATTTATTTATTTTTGCTATGCCAGGGGATTGAACCCAGAACCTCATGAATGCTAGGCAAGTGTTCTAAAACTGAGCTACATTCCCATCCCTAAAATTATCTTTTATCAAGAAAATCCCAAGTAATCCAGCAAAAAAGTATTAGAGCTAATAAATGGCTTTCAGCAAGGTTAAAGTATGCCAGATAAATATACAAAAAAATCAATTGTTATTTCTATATAATATCAATGAACAATCTGAAAATGAAATTAAAACAATTTCAATTACAATAGCATTGAAAGGAATAAAATACTTAAGGGAAAAAGTAACAAAAGAAGTGCAAGACTTGTACACTGAAAACTATAACACAATGTTAAAAGCAATTAAAGAGCACCAGTAAATGGAAAGCGTTTCCATGTCTGTAAGACTCAAGGTGGATCCAAGATGGTGGCTTAGATGGATTCTGCATTCCTAGTCTCTCCAGGACTGGAGATTAAAGCAGTGGAAACACTGTTTCTCTGCAAGTCCACAGCTTCCTCCAAGCAGGAATTCCACTTGCATGCCAGTGCGGGTCAACAGGCCCCAGCGTTTTTGCAGGAACCTGGCTGATCACCTATGCAAGACCTGCTCCCACACAGAATCCCTGGCTCCATCACCCACACACTGCACAGGACTTCGGGTCACCCACCCACATAGGACCCCTAGCCGTGGCTCCTACACGGGAACCCCTGCTCCCGTGCAGGACTCCTGGCTGCTATTCCTGTGTGGACCTCCATCTCCCAACGTGAAACTCCCCTGTTTGCCTACACCTGGGGACACTGGAAAAGATCTAGAGACAAACTTCTACTTCCACACAGCACACCACAGAGCTGCATCTCCAAACATGTTGCCCAATGCCACTGCCAGGCCTGGCCCTAAACCCTATCTCTGATGCCTTCATTGTAGGACTCCTTCATCACTATCTTGGACCTGAGTGGGGAGATATCAGTAAACAACAGACAACCCCCACCTACTGGATGAGAAGGGAAGCAATCTTTTTTATTTACCTTGAGATTTTTTCCCCCTCTATTATCCCTTTTTTTCTCTTTTCTTCCTTTTTCTCTCTCTCTCTCTTGCTTGCTTTTTTTCCCACACTTGCATCCCCAACATTTGTGAAGCCAAGTATTTTTTATGCATTAGGCTACTGTGGACCAGGATATCTGATTAGTATATTACAGTTGTATTATATCATTTCATATCTTCTATCTTTTTTTTTTTTTAGTTGTAGATGGACACAATGTCTTTATTTTATTGCTTTGTATGTGGTGCTGAGGATCGAACCCAGGGCCTCACGCATGTGAGGCAAGCGCTCTACCACTGAGCTAAGATCCCAGCCCCCATATCTTCTATCTTTACATGTTTTATTTTTCTTAATTTTTATGTTTCCTTGTTTGTTGTACTCTATTTTCTTCCTATGTACTTGTTTTTCCCAAATCTCTCTCTTTTCTACTACTAGCTAACTTCTTTTGGATTCCTCTTTCAGGCTTTCTAGGATCTAATAACTCCATATCCTCACTTCTTACCTCCCTAACATCTCATCCTACACCCCATCCCCCCATTCTCTTTAGTCCTCCAGCATAAACTGTAAGCCCTTTTGCAAACCTATTGTTTATGTTTATGTAGTAAATACTACATAAACATAAACATAAACATACATACATGTTTATTGTTTATTGTTTATGTAGTAAATACTAATTGAACTCATAGTTTCTGTACATTGTGACAAAGCCATAAATGTCCTCTTAGGAGCTACTTGGTTTAAAACTATTGTTTGTATTGAGATATGTTAATATTGATCTCCCTCTTAAAAGAGAGGTATTGGAATCCTATAGGGAATCTATAAGCCTATTGGATAAAGACTGTAACACCTCAGATTCACAGTGCTAGAAGGGAAAACACACAAAAAGCATAAAAAAAAAAGGGAAGAAAGTGCCTCAAAGATACTACATTATTAGAATCCATGGTCAGGACAGCAGAAGAAATGTCAGAGAAGGAGTTCAGGATGTACAAAATTAAAATGCTCTATGAGGGCTGGGATTGTGGCTTAGTGGTTGAGTGCTTGACCCTCATACATGAGGCACTGGGTTCGATCTTCAGCACCACATAAAAACAAACAAATATAAAAATAAAAATAAATATAAAAAAATAAAATGTTCTGTGAATTAAAGAATGATATAAGACAGCAAACACAGGCAGCAAAAATCATTTTGATAAAGAGCTACATTGCAAATACAGGAAGCAAAATATTACTTTAATAAGGAGATAGAGATTCTGAAAAAGAACCAAACAGAAATCCTCAAAATGAAAGAAACAATAAACCAAATTAAAACTCAACAGAAAGCATCATCAACAGATTAGATCACATGGAAGAAAGCACCTCAGACAATGAAGACAAAATATTTAATCTTCAAAACAGAGTTGACCACACAGTGAAGATCTTTAAAGCTAGAAGAGCTTAGAACAACAATAATCAAGCTATGAAAGACAATGGATGCCAACCAAGAATCTTATATCCAGCAAAATTGTTTTAGATTTGATGATGAAATAAAAACCTTCCAAGATAAATAAAAATTAAAAGAATTTACAGCAAGAAAGCTTTCACTAAAGAAAATTCTTGGCAAAATATTCCATGAGGAGGAAATGAAAAACAACAATGAAAACCCACAAAGGGAGGAACTACACTAAAGGAAAGGCCAATCAAAGCAGAAACCCAGTCAAGTTAAAAAATAAAAATAAACCAGAATGTCTGGGAATACAAGCCATGTCTCAATAATAACTCTAAATGTAAATGGCCTAAGCTTATCAATTAAAGGACATAGACTGACAGATTGGATTTTTTAAAAAAGACCCAACAATATTCTGCCTCCAAGATGACTCATCTCATAGAAAGAGACACTCACAGATTGAAGGTGAAAGGATGAAAAAAAAATGTATCACTTACATGGACTGTATAAACAAGCAGGGGTTTCCATTCTCATATCAGATAAAATGGACTTCAAACCAAAGTTACTGAAAAAGGATAAAGAAGGTCATTTCATACTGCTTAAAGGAATCATACATCAACAAGATGTAACAATTGTAAATATCTATGCCCCAAACAATGGGGCATCTATGTATGTCAAACAAACCCTTCTCAACTACAAGAATCAAATAGACCACAACACAATAGTAATGGATGACTTTAACACACCTCTCTCACCACTGGATAGATCTTCCAAACAAAAACTAAACAAACAAACTACAGAGCTCAATAAAACAAATAATAATCTAGACTTAACAGACATATATAGAATATTCCATCTTTCAAAAAGCAAATACACTTTGTTCTCAGCAGTACATGGAGCCTTCTCCAAAAGAGATCATATATTATGCCACAAAGCAAGTCTTAGTAAACACAAAAAATAGAGATACTTATCCTGCATTCTATCTAAGCATAACAGAATGAAATTAGAAATTAATAACATTAAAAAATAGAAGCTACTCCAACACCTGGAGACTCAAAAATATGCTATTAAATGATGCATGGGTAACAGAAGACATCACGGAGGAGACAAAAATTTCTGAGAGGCAAATAAGAACTTCAATACAACATATCAAAATCCGGGACACTGTGAAGGTAGTACTACGAGGAAAGTTCATTGCATCAAGCTCATTCATTAAAAGAAAAAAAAGTCAACCAATAAATGATCTGACATTACATCTCAAAACCCTAGAAAAAGAGGAACAAACCAACACCAAAAGAAGGAGAAGACAGGAAGTAATTGGAATCAGGGCTGAAATCAATGAAATTGAAATAAAAGAAGCAATTTGAAAAATTGACAAAACAAAAAGCTGGTTCTTTGAAAAAATAAATAAGATTGACAAACATCTAGCCACCCTAACAAACAGAAGGAGAGAGAAAACCCAAATGACTAAAATTTGTGATGAAAAAGGAAATGTCACAACAGGCTCT
>CM053409.1:32484137-32500380 GCA_028644305.1 Xerus rutilus
CTTTCAGAGGGTACCTCAGGGGAGAGAGGGGTTGAATTTCCTTTCTTCGTTCTAGGAGGTGGGTCAGGTGCAAAACAACCTTTTAGAGCCATAAGCATGGGATACATTCCTACAGGAGAATTCTCACCTGAATCATTTTCTCGCTTGCAGACCAATTGTTCCACTTTATTCCAAGTATCTACATTAAAGAAATTTGCCCCAGGGAGCCACGGGGCAACACCTATAAGTCCCTCCCAAACTCTTTCGGCTTGAGTATCTGAAATTTCTAGACCTCTACTCTTAAGCATGTATTTCAGCGCTTTAAAAGCAGAATCATCTACTTTTGAAGGAGATGAAAGAGATTGCCCCATATTTGTAAAAAAAATACGAGGATGCCTACCTCGATCCTCCTGTGATTACTCAGTCCGCTGAATCATATATAAGGTCCCTGCGAGATTCCAGGTTCCTCCGTGCCTGTTCCGGGCACCAATATGTGGGGGAAACGGGCCCAGCTGGGTACCAAACTCCCTTTTCGGCCAGTGAGTGAGGGAGAGGCACTCTGGGTGTCTCCGGTGGAGGTCGAACTGAGAGAGCAAGGCCGCCTGGTCAATTCACCATGAACCAGGGGGTCTCGTCTAAGCAAGTACCGATTTATTGAGGGGGTTCACAGGCTTATATAGAAGGAGGGACCAGTGGTATCTGGTTTCCAAGCTAAAAAATCGGAAGGGGCTGTCCACCTGGAAGCAGTATAGGGTCACTGGGCTAAAGCAGTATGGGAGCAGAGGTCAGCCAATAAGAGTGCGGGGAGGTGGCTTCTCAGGGCAGCGTGGTCAGTACTGAGCTGACTGCTTGGCGCCATCTTGTGGCATGCCCCCACACCCTTCTATCTCTTTTAAGAAACCTGAGAGCTTGTGTGGGAGACTCACGGAAATGCGAAGAACACTCCGGCACCGTTTAGTAATAATACCACGCTAAATGTGGCAAAAAGACTTGGTGGAAACCAAGGGTACCCAACTGAACGTTGGGTGGTGGGCTTCAAATCACTGGAGAACGCCATAGTTAGCTGTCCTCCTCTCTGCGAAATGAAACCATCAGTGACTACTTCTGAGTTGACACCCAGTGTGCCATGACAACAGCAGGGAAGGAATGAAGTATCAAGTGTGACATCACAGAGATTCCAGAATGTGGGCTCTGGCTATTTCCAGGACTTCTGAGAGCAGCCTCCCCCACCCACACATACACATGTTGTAGACTGGGACATCCTGCTCTTGGAATGTGGTCTTTGTTGGAGCTTGTGATGATGTGATGTGGTTTGTCCCTCAAAAATTCATAGCCTGGACACTTGGTCCTCAGTGCTGAGGTGGCATAACCTGTAAGATGTGGGTTCTAGTGTGAGGTAATTCGGTCACAGGGGATGTTACTCACAAGGGAGTAATTTGGTTCTCAGGGGTCCCTGTTAGTTTCTGTGAGAGCGAGTTGTTATAAAAAGAGCAAGACTGGTCCCTCCCCAGTTTTCTGGCCATGCAATCTCTACCCCTTGCATGTCCTCTCACCATGATGCCATTCACCATGTTTGACGACCCTCACCAAAAGGTCCGTTGCAGGGGCTGCCAAATCTTGGACTCTGAGATAAATAAACATCACCTCTTAGTATCCATTCTCAGTAATTTTGTTAGAGTAATTGCAAGGCGGCTAATAAAATCTCCTGGGAGATGGCATGGGGAGGAGCTGCTGATTCTCATCACCTTTCAAGCCCAGTGCTAATTGAAGCAGACAGTGCTCATTGCTCATCCTATCTCCACTCCTTCCTTTTTGCTGTAAGAGTTCCAGCTTGGGGAAGGATGTGGCCATCTACTCAACTAAATAACTTCCCTGGTTCCCTAATTTTGAGGGTGGGCTTTATGACACAATTGTGGTAAAAGAGACATGTGCAAATGTGTACTGAGTTTTTCTGGAAAAGCTTTTGCCTTTTCAATGAAAAGGAAGATGATAAAGTTGGCAGAGCTCTGACCCCCTTCTTTCCATCTTGAGGCTAGATCTGTTGGCTAGAGTGCCATCTGGAACCCTTGAGGCAATAAGTCATGTTACCCAGGCACAACTTGTGACAATTTTGAGTCACAACAATCCCTCAGCTGCTTACCCTTGAGTTTCATATTATGAGAAAAAAACTGGGTTTCTGTTGCACTGACATGTGTCATTGTACTGGCCACTGAGCAACTGAGACCCTTAGTGTTGGACAGATTCTTCCCACCATAAGTCTTCGTTAGGGGCTGAAACCACTTTCCCATCCCAGGTGGAGCTGAAAATGGCCAAATACTCATGGTTTCTCTTGCAGTGATTATAGAGGCCTGTGATCCAGGTGACATCAATTTTACTCTAGAACTACTACCACTGACTTACTTGACAAGTCTGTGATAAGATGCAGCAACTGCAGAGATGTCAGAAGCCCATGTGTAATGCCCCACCCCCCATTTTGTGACTGGAGATCAAACCCAGGAGCACTGAACTATATCCCCAACCCTTTTATTTTGGGACAGGGTCTTACTAAGTTGCTGAGGCTGGCTTTGAACCTGTGATCCTACCTTCCTCAGCCTCCCAAGGCACTGGGATCACAGGTATTAGCCACCAGGCCTGGCCAAGGAAATTAAATTGATTAAAAATAGATCAGGAGCTGGGCACAGTGGAACATGCCTGTAATCCCAGCACTGTGGGAGGCTGAGACAGGAGAATTGCGAATTCCAAGTTAACCTCAGCAAGGGCGAGGTGCTAAGCAACTCAGTGAGACCCCATCTCTAAATAAAACACAAAATAGGGCTGGGAATGTGGCTCAGTGGTCAAGTACCCCTGAGTTCAATCCCTGGTACCAAAACAAACAAACAAACAAATAGATCAGGGCTGAGTGGCATTGAGATCAGATTAGTGTAGATAATGAATGATTAGGTCAGGATTAAGGTGGCTATTCAAAAGGAAATAAATGCGAACACCTCCAGAGCACTTTTTCCTCCTCCAACATTTTGCCAATGTCTCCAGTCGCCTGGGAATTGTTCCTCCCAGCAAGAAGCTGTTAATGAGTACCTTCTGGGTAGCTCCCTTCCTGCCTTTCTGGGCAGATATGGAAAATAGGGAGAGGTACTAAGATAGCTCCCTTCCAGCTATCTGGAATGCAGTCTTTGAATCACTTCTCTTAAAACCCTTATTCCTGCTGATGGACAGAATCCCACAGCCTCTGGGACAGGAGTCCCTTATTTTCTCCTTCGCTAGCAGAACAGTAAACCTTCTTTTTCCTTTTTCTCAAATAAATAAAAAATAAAAATAACAGCATTACCTACTTCAAAAGAGTGTAGCTTCATCTAATAAAACTCTATAAAACATCTGATAGTCTTGTGCAGTACATACTTAATTTAGTTTAGCTCTCATTATTGGTATTAGTCCTATTGTCCTTGAGATCAGATCAAAATATATAAAAAGAAATTAGAATATTCTCCAGTAAATCTATAGTAACAAATTATTCATTAATAATGCTAATAAGAATATTTTGGCACACCTGGGATAAGAATAGGATTTTTCATTGTTAAAACTTTGGCTTTTGGTCAAAATCTGATTCATCCTGATAGTGGCATTTCTCAGTGAAAGAGAACATTCTCGGTCTTTGCAAGTAGTCATCACAAGCCTACCTGTCAAGTTTTGATGATGGGTGGGAAACGATGTAGACAGCAGGGAACAATCTTATAAATGTCCCCTGAATGGATTTAAATTTTTATATATCAACTGTAAAACTGAAATACTTCTGCCACCTAACACAGCCAAGGTGGTATTCAAGAAGTAGACAAATGAAGCCAGTCGGAATAAAGTCACCCATCTAAAGTGGACTGAACAGTTTTATATCAGCTCATTTCAGCTACAGGATAACACTCACCATAGCTAATAACCACATTCTGAAATTGGCAGTTTGTAAATATGCACTTGTGCATATGTGAAGCAAAACAGCTCTTATTCCACGTGGTATTCATCTTTTGCAATGGAGCAGAGCAATTGTTAATTCTTGTAATACCTAGTGAGGCTAGCCTTACCTTTCTCTATAACTTCTGTTTATGTCTCACATTACACAAATTACCACAGATTAATCTTCTTTATTCAAGTAAGGACTCCTTGATCTTCACTGCTTATTGCATTTAAAACATCCTTTAAAATATTTTAGTATTTTTAAATCTCTGGAATTAACAGGAATGTGTCATCAAATAATCAGATCAATAGGGAATGGCATAGCTTCAAAAGTAGATTCAATGATCTGCAATAAACTACAAAAGTCAAAATTCTAGAGGCAGGAAATCGGAATATACATTCTTTACAAATTAAGCTGTCATTAAGCTGTGTGACCACTTTTGAAGAGATGAAGACAAAAGTTTAAGAAAATCATCAATCAAGAGGCATCAGACACCTGCCTCTGATAACTTTTGATACTGGCATTTCTAAAGAAGTTAATTTTTAAATTTACTTAAAGCCTTGAGTCTCCTCATCTTAGATATGTCTATTCTTACTAAAGTCATTTTATTGTCTTTTATACTCTGAATACTAAGAAAATTCTTCCATCATCCTTGAAATTACTAATTTTTGGAAGGAAAGTTTATGCATTATCTATACAAAGCACTTAGCTTATTATCAAAAGGAATGCTGGCATACAAGGTTATTTTATTAATATTGTCAGGTCAGTTTAAGGTGGCTAAGGAAACAAAACACCAGGCAGCCCGCATATGTGAGAGAACAATCAAACACCCGCAGGCAGGCAGTGACAGACAATTCATGACTTCATGACTACCATCAATCAGCCAGTCCCCTGACCAACCCCAGGAGGACACAGGACTCCCCAAAACCTCCCTTTCCTGTACCAAGCCCCCCTTCCTGCCCCAAAACTTCCCTTTCCTGTCCCAAGCCCTCCCCTTCCTACCCCAAGCCCATAAAACTTCCAAACAAGCTGAGCCTGTGCGATTCTCCCAGACCCACTCTATTGGCCGGGGGGGTCTCGCAGGGAGCATATATCAATAAAGCCTTGCTCATTAGCCTCCTTTGAGTCATCGTTATCTGACCTTACAAATATATGGCTTATATCTTAATTACTTATATGCACATCACATTTGAAATCCATTATTAGCCAAGCAAAATAGCATATCAGTATAATACCAAACCCAGGCCAAATCCTGACATCAGAATGCTAATATAGAGCACATCTCCATATACCAAGACAGAGAGCTAGAGACACTAATTTACCACATTTAAAAACTTAAAATGACAACTATTTCAATGTACTTTGCCAAGATGTAGTTAAGCTATTAGGTATGGATAGGTACTTAAAATTATTGTCTCCAAATATAAAAATCTATATAAATATATATTTAACCTACTTTTTAAAAATTAAATGCCATTGTTTTAGATGGCCTTAATAAAACACAAATAGAAAAGCTGTGGAATTAGTTTGTCAGTCTTAAAAAACAAAAATAAGCTGGGTGCAGTGGCGTACGCCTATAATCCCAGCACTTTGGGAGGCTGAGATAGGAGAATCATGAGTTCAAAGCCAGCCTCAGCAATGGCAAAGTGCTAAGCAACTCAGTGATACCCTGTCTCTACATAAAACACAAAATATGGCTGGGGATGTGATGTGGCTCAGTGGTCAAGTATTCCTGAGTTCAACCCCCGGTACCAAACCAAACCAAACAAAACAAAAACCAAAAATAGTCCCTTTTTCTATAGCAGCATTTCCTAAACTAGATAGGCTTCAAATAATTAATGCCAATACATTTGGTGTAAGTTTCTTATTAGAGTTTCCATTGCTTTACTTCAATTCTCAATGAATTATGTCCCTCCAAATTATTAGAATCATGACATTATTTCAATAAATAATTGCTGATACTTAAATAAATTTTGAAAAAAGTCCATCAAAGTGCTAAAAAATATATGAAGTGTTAAAATAATTTAATTTGAAAAATACTAAAAGTATACAAAGAAACTGCCTACACATTCATCAGCATATAGATCATTAATATTTGCTTTTCTCCCACTCCATCTCACAATGGAAACTATGTTAATAGTTTGAGGCATGTCTTTGTAGATGCTTTCCTAAGTTTACACAAGCATAGTTGTGGATGTGGAGATGTGTGGGGTGAAGTGCATTTATATGTAAAGGGAAACTGATGTATTTGTACAAAATTTTTTACGTTTTTTGCTTAAAAGTACTTGTGAACATATTTGAGGCTCGAACACATTTAGTCCTTTTTCTAAGAAGTAGACTGGGTACATTGTAAGGAAAAAAGGTTTATTTTGGCCACAAGGCTGAAGTATCCCACTTAGTGATGGCTTTCTTACTAGTCCCAAGATAACATAGGATATGCCATGGCAAGAGACAGAGAGCTCTGAAGACTTAGCCAAATTGGCTCTGATAGCAGACTCAATCCCAAGAAAACCTACCAATTCATTAATCCATTTATCTGTTCATCACATTAGTGGATTAATCTATTCATGAATGCAGAGTTCTAGTCATCTATTAAAGATCACATGTAGTCTCATCTGTTGTTATTTTATAATAGGGTTAAGTTGTAAAATAACTTTCGGAAGGGACAAATCATGTTCAAACCACAACATATGTGTTTCTACCTTATTCTTTTATTGGTAGTATAGCACTGCTCACTTCCTGCTATATAATTATTAATTGTGTTTATTATCCACTTTAGTAAGAATTTTTTTTCTGCCAAATCCAAGTGCTCAGGAAAAAGGTTCTTGATAATATTGGTTGAATGCATCAAGTTCTGACTAACATAGACACTTAATTGATTGTTACTAATGTCACTAATGTTTTTAGTGAGCATTATTTGCTTTTGTTCTTTGCAATTAACAGAAATGTTTCAAGATTCTCCTTATAGGTATGTCTTGACTTGCTGAGGTAGTTATTACTTAAATGTCTAGAAGGTATTTTTTCTAGAATATAATGATATGCCCTTAAAACATTTATTTTAATAATAATTTTAAATATATATTTTAATACATATTACTGTATTACTCCAAAAAATGTTATATGAAGAAGATTAAGCTTGACTGAGATGACAAAAATAAGAAGTGTCAGTCTTCACTCCAGTTCCCCATAGAGAATTCGACTAGTTCCTGGTTATCCACAGACAAGAATTTTTGTGAAAAACTCCATACTGGGAAGAAGCTTGAGACACCCACATGGTACATAGAACTGAATGAAAGTCACTTAGAAGGGTAAGAGGAATGGTCTCACTTCTACTATGCTACCCCTCTACCTCCTTCCAAGCCAGTACACCACATAAAGAGGGCCCTAAGCCCATTTCTACAGAAGGACAAGAGAACTGGAGGCACATATCCAGATTTCCTAGCTTTCTGGGTTGCTGCTCAGGAAGGCTGCTCTAGTCTTACCTCATAGGGAACACAGAACAGCATAGCTAGCCTCCCCAGGTTCAGGTAAAAACAAGAAGACAGTGTTCACAGTGACTAGTAGGCAGATCTTGGTTGTACCTCTGGATATCTGGAAGTTGTGGCACCCAATAGGAGAACAACCTGCAGAGCCCACAATGCTGAGCCAGTCACCCTCAGAGACAAAATGAGACATTTAGCCTAGCTTTAGTCCTGAAGGGTAGCCTCCATCACCTAGCCTCAGAGCCTACCTCTAGGCTCTGCCCAGAAAGAGAGATGCCTCTCTGTACATTTCAGAGAAGGGCAGGGCCTGTATTTACTTAATATGAGAGGATAGATAACAGTTTAACTCAGCCAAAATTCAACCTGCAGTAGTTCCCAGGTGAGAAGATACTGATGAACCCAATCTAATTCTATTTTAAGTTTGGGAGCCATCTCATCCCAAGATCATAAAAAGTTCATTTTTGTTCAGCTTGTCAGGAATTCTTGCCAATTCCTTGAACCCTCAGCACCTGGCTTTTTGAGTAGATAGCTTTGACTGGGTAATCATTCTACCTGAAATCTCAATGATACCTCCTAAGTTCCAAGGTTAAAATCTGAATTTACTCCCTACCTAGAAATGTTAAACTGTAAGTTCATTACTAAACTATAAGTTCATTAATTTGCTTTCTGCTTCTGTATGATGCTTGCCAAAACCCTACTTTTGTAACTCTTTGAGATATAAAAACCTCTCTGCTCTGATACCAGGCTGCTGATCTCTGGTCCTGTTTGCAAAAAGAGACAGCTGCTGTACAGCTAATGTACACACAATATAAGCTTGCTTCATTTGATTTAAAATTGGAGTCAGTGGTCCTTTTTTTGCATCGTGGGTTCAACAATACCCATCTCTATGCCTTATCAGCAATCAGAAGAAATAGGCTTGTTTCATTCAAGAGTCTAAAGAATAACTCAACTTAACAAAAAAAAACACAAATAAAGGCATGGAGGGAGGCAGTCCTTAATCATACATTTCTGCCAGAGCATAGTTCATGGTCTTGTATATTTCAGGCAGGGAGTTATATAATACCAGAGCTTATCCTACAGACTTGCCCAAATTCAGAGCCCAAATAGTGGAACTGCTGGTCACAGGGAATACATCCTGTGACCAGCCCACTAGAGGTCATTACAGTGACTAGCCAGCACCTCATCTGACACTGAAGCAAAGGCAATGATGCACCCAACTGGGGAACTCACAATAATCTCTACCTGCTTAGGGTCATTACTAGCTGGCCCTTCCAGAATCACAGGCTAGATTACATAGTGAAGGTCTTTCTTGTCAACAGTACAGACAATTATGTAAGGACACAGGGATTACAAAGAATCGGGCAATCATGATACCTCCAAAGTAAACTAGTAAAGTTCCAACAATGGACCCTAGAGGAATGGAGATCTCTGGAATAACTGACAAAGAATTTAGAATAATCTTAAAGAAGTTCAGTGAACTACAAGAAATACAAAAGGAGAACTGAATGAAATTTGGAAAATAATATGTGAAAAGGATAAGTTTGACAAAAAATAAAAGCAATTTTTTAAAAAACCCCAAATGGAAATTCTAGAGATAAAGAATACCATAACTACACTGAAAATTCAATAGGTTTCAATAGCAGACATGAATAAGTAGAAGAAAGACTCAGTAAGTTCCATAACAGAACACTTGAAATTATCCAGTTAGAAGAGCAAAACAACAGAATTAAAAAAAAAAAAAAAAAGTGGGGAAGGTCTATAAGAAGTATGGGACATGATCAAAACTTAACATTTAATTTAATGGGTATGGTGGCCGAAAATAATGTAGTCTGAGAAAAGGAAAGTTTTTCCCCCAACCTCCCCCAACAGATGCCTTCCTGATGCTAATCACAGAAAGGGAGGAGCAGAAAAGAAGGAGTGTATCACCACACCGAGATGATAATCTTCAGCCAGAACACCAGACCCTTGACCCAAGGACTCAACTCCCTGACTATTTCATTGAGTGATCAAAATGAACCTCAAATTCCTAAGGGCCCAGGAGAACCAGGAGAACCGGCAGGTTTTTTCGCTAGACCACCTCCCTAAAAATAACCTATAAAGACCCAGTCCCTTTCTTTGTTCCCCAGCTCATTTTCCACCGGAAATATGGGTCTACCACCTCCACAGATGAATCCTGCTCCCGAATAAAGCCTAAAATGACTTGCATAGCTTGCTGCCGCCGAGGTCCTTCTGTGCTTACACAGTTAATAGGAGTTACAGAAGAAAAGAGCACAAAGGCCAGGAAATATTTTTGAAGAAATTATTACTTGCCACATCTGAAGATGCCAATATCCAGATACAGAAACTGCAGAAGTCTCCAATAAAATTCAATCCAAAGAGGAGTTCACCAAAACACATAATAGTCAGAAGTATCAAAAACAAAGACAAAGGAAAAAGTCTAAGGGCAGCAAAAAGATAAGAAATATATCATAGACCATTGGGACCTAATACAATTATCAGCAGATTTCTCTGCAGAAAGAAAAGAGTAGCATGATATATTAAACATGCTGATAGAGAAAAAATTAAAAAGGGGCCCACAAAATCTTTACTCAGAAAATCTATTTTTAATAAGTATGAAGCTGGGTGTGATAGTGCATGCCTGTGATCCCAGTGGCTTAAAACAACAGGCCACTAAATTATAATATTAACCGTACTAAAGCACAAAAATCAATGGTGTAAGTAATATGAAGCCATTTTCAGAATATTCTGACACTGTAATGATAGTGTGTGAAGCAATTTTATCTCTGGAATGAGGATAAAAGAAAAAAACATAAAAAATATCCATAGCTAAAATGACTCATCAAGCAATACATACTACAAAATGTCAATTCTGACATTAAAAAAAGGAGATAAGGCAGTAAAAGTGTAGAGTTGTTTTATGTAGATAAAGCTTAGTTGTTTTCAGCTTGAAAAAGATCATTATAAGAATGAAATATTTTATGTAAGCTTTGTGTTAACCACAAATTAAACATCTATAGTGGGCACCTGAAATATAAATAAAGAGTATTAAAAGCATACCATTGTAGAAAACTATCAAACCACAAAAGAAGAGAGCAAGAAAGGAATAAAATCCCCTAAAGCAAAGTGCTTACAAAGTGATCAGAAGATCAGAAAAACAATAAAGAAAATGTAACTGATAAGTACTTATCTACCAATAATTATCTTGAATGTAAATGAAGAAATTTTCCAATGAAAAGATCAGGGAGTGATGGTCTGAGGTTGTGACTCAGTGGTAGAGCACTTGCCTACCACATGTGAGGCACTGGGTTCGATCCTCAGCACCACATAAAAATAAATAAAGGTATTGTGTCCATCTACAACTAAAAAAAAAAAAAAAATTAAAAAAAAAAAAGAGCAGGGAGTGAGAAAGAGCATGGGTAAGAAAGCAAGATTCAATTCCATGTTGCTGACAAGAAACACTCTACTCCTTAGGACACACAGACTGAAAGTGAAGGGATGGAAAAAATATTCCATGCAAATGGAAACCAAAAGAGTAAGGTTAGCTATATTTATGCCAGATAATATGTACTTAAGGCAAAAAAGCTACAAATAATGGTAGTACATAATGATAATGGGTCAATTCAACAAGATATAATAATTGTAAATATATATGTGTACAATATTGAAGCACTGAAATATATAAAACAAATACTGAAGAGTCAAGAGGGAGAGATAGATTATAATACAAAAATAGTATGACACTTCAATCTCCCAATTTTTAACACTAAACAAATCATCTAGACAGAAAATTAATAAGGAAATTTTGGACTAGAAGAACCCTTTAGACCATATGACCCTAACAAATATAGAGAACATTCTCTCAACATTCATTTTTGAAGGGTATGTGTTCTGTTTTTGTGAAGGGTATATGTTCTGTTATGAAAAAGATATAAAGGGGATCCCAATAGGAGAAAAAGAATTGAAATTCTTGTTTGCAGACAACATGATCCTAAATGTAAAATCCTAAAGAATCCATTTAAAAAACATGTTAAAATAAATAAATAAATTCAGCAAAGTAACAGGATACATAACCAACATGCAAAACTCACTTGCATTTCTCTACACTAACAACAATCTATCCAAAAAAGAAATCAAGAAAACAATTCCATTTATAATAGCTATAGAAAAATAAAATATTTAGAAGTTAATGTACCTAGGAGCTAGAAGATGAATAGATTTGCACCAAATTGGATGGAAATGGAGGACATTGTTAAATAAAATAAATCAGGAACACAATGAGATATCACCTCCCCTCAGTAAGAATGGTTATCATCAGAAAGAGGAACAATAACAAGAGCTAGTGAGGGTGTGTTGAAAATGGAACATTGCACACTGTTGTTAAGAATGGAAATTAGTATAGCCACTATGGAAAATAGTATGGAGGTTTCTCATAAAATTAAAAATACAACTACTATATGATCCAGCTGTCCTACTCCTGGATATATATATGCAAAGGAAATGAAATAAGTATGTCGAGGAGACATCTGCCCTCCTGTTTTGCAGCACTCTTCACGTTAGCCAAGATACGGCTAAGTGTTAATCAACTGATGAATGGATTAAAAGAAAATGTGGGCCATATACAATGGAATACTACTCAGACATAAAAATAAAGAAATTCTGTCACTTACAACATGGATGGAACCGGAAATCATTATTTTAAATGAAATAAGCCAGACACAGAAAGATAAGTACTACTTGAACATGGAATCTAAAGTTGAGAGTAGAATGGTGGTCATTGAAGCTGGGGAGAAGAGGGGGAAAGGGTGGGTTTAATAAGAGCTGATCAATGGGTACTATGTTATACTTAGGAGAAATAAATCCTCCTGTGGTATTTCTCAGTAAGGTAACTATAGATAATGGCAGTTATGTACACTTCAAAAAAGTAGAAAAGGATTTTGAATGTTTTTACAAAAACATGTTAAATGAGAAAACATTTAAAATTATTTAGCCATTACTCAAAGTATATATATATATATATATATATATATATATAAATCATGTTACTCCATTAATATGTATTATTTTTATGTTTTTACATAGCAGTTAAAAGTAATTTTACTTTAAAAATAAAAATAAAGGGGCTGGGGTTATGGCTCAGCGGTTGAGCGCTTGCCTCACATACGTGAGGCACTGGGTTCTATCCTCAGCACCACATAAAATAAAGATATTGTGTTCATCTACAACTAAACAAAAGATTTAAAAAAAATAAATAAAAATAAAAAAGGTAGTAATTTGAGTAGGCATTGTGTCTGGAGTTGAATTTTATGATGCTTCATCTCAGCATGATTACAAGAAATATAATGGCCCAGTACTTTTGTTCAATGATAAACACAACAGGATAGTTAAGAGAGCTGTCCGACCTCACTGGGTCATCCAGATGCACTGAATCCCTTTGCCAAGCTGATTCTGATGCTAAATCTAAGACCTAGATCATCTTTATGAATTGTGATTTTTAATTTTCTCCCAATATTAACATACCTAGATCTATTTAGATTCCTTCATTCATTCTCCCTTCCATCTTTCCTCCATTAAAAAAAGTTACCTTTCCAACTTCCTAATGAAGGAAGGCCTGTGAGGGCCCACTTAAAGTTAAGTATTTTTATGGATAGACTTCAAAAGTTCCATTTCTTTGGCAGAGACAATTCTTTGAATTTAAGGCATGGTTCTAATTCTAACAAGAACAGGGCAGTAATCAAGTCTTTTGTTGGTTAAAAATGTAATATTTAAGTGTTTGCCTAAGCCAGGCATGGTGGCACACACCTGTAATCCTAGCAGCTCAGGAGGCTGAGGCAGGAGAATCTCGAGTTCAAAGCCAGCCTCAGCAACTTAGCGAGGCACTTAGCAACTCAGCAAGACCCTGTCTCTAAATAAAATATATATTTTTTAAAAAGGCTGGGGATGTAGTTCAATGGTTAAGCACCCCTGGGTTCAATCCTCAGTATTAAATAATAAAAAATAAAAAAAAAATACAAGTGCCCAAAACCTCAAAGATACTAAATTATTATTAATATTAATTATTAAATGATACACACTCAGGATGCTCACTTGTGAATCAATCTGCCAGAGCATGAATGACTGAAGCTATATTCCATGCTCAGTCTAGGAGCAAAGAGGTCTAGAAAAGTGAATTTTCCTAATCCAATGAAGTTCATTAGATTAGACAAAGGGAATGAAGGGAAGGGTAGGATGATGGGACCAGGAAAGACAATAGAATGAATTGGACATAACTTTCATATGTTCATATATGAATACATGACCAGTATAAATCCACATCATGTACAACCACAAGAATGAGATACTAATTAGAATAAGTTATACTCCATGTATGTATAATATGTAAACATAATAATATTTTTTTAAAAATTTTTTAAAGTGAGTTTTCCAGATTATCCTGTGGGGATCCACAGTGATAAATGATCAGGATACACCAACACAACTGTTCCTTTCCTAGAATGCATGTTTTCCTTCTTGACATATGACTAATAAATATGAGCATCACTGATAATTCTTTTAAAAGAGAGAAAATAAAATTCTGAATTGGCACCTTCTGAAAACCTATTACATGTCCTGGTGGACTAGAAATACCTAAGCAAGATCTATTCAAAGGAATATGAGTGTAGATTTGGAGCTGAAATATAAGTAAGCAAATTTGAACAACAGCTGAGAAGGGACAGAAAACATTTTGTTATACTGAAATATCAGAATATCATATATTTTTGAAAACTAAACATCTTTGGAAAATAGTTAACAGATTCTGGCATACGAATGGCTTCCTGCTATTAACTTTATCTCTTCTACATGCTATGCACTAAGGATTATTTTTATTTTTGTTGGAAATTGGGGATCTTAAGTACATATCTTGATGATTATATTATTTTGTTAGCTAGCAGTAATTTTGTGACAGTAAACGAAATTAAGAGTTAAGCACCTCAATTTGCCTCCAGGGTAATCATCTATGCATAATTAGAAATAGGCAAAGACATAAAGAACACAAGAAAAGCAAGTCCAAATCCAATATAGAACAAAAATTGGAATAGTTAGAGGATGGTAGAAAGGCCCTGGTTTTATCTGCTAATCTCAATCAACCTAACACCAATAAATAAGTCTAGTCCAACAATCCAAATATTTATTTATATATCCATATAAAGACTTCCAGAAATATTTTCACTCCAAAATAGATCTTAGATATCTCAGGACAGCATTTTATCAATTATGTTTTGCCTGAGAAAGACTGTAAAAGTCATTGATACCAAAAATGTACATGGTGGTAATAAATTCAGAGTTGATTTGGGATATAACACCTTCATTTTACATCTGATAAAACCAAAAATCTTAAAATTTAAAATGATCATATGTTGATTTTATATATAAAAAATTCAGGAAGTAAAAAATCAGAAAAGATTGTAAAACTGTTTTTTGATAACAAATAACTGGTGAGATATGTCTCTTGACAAAGAAGAAATATATATGGTTAATACACATGAAAAGTCCTATCTCAGTGATAATTAAGGATATCTAACTTAATAAGAGGACAGCACTGATTCCTGTTACTCAAGAAGGTAATGTTCTACAAAGTCCCTAGATGATGGAATTAGCAAATACTGAGAGCCACTGCTTAAAGGAATATAGGATAACTTTTCTATGAACTTGTTACTTGCATTTTTATCAAATGATTTGTATATAACTTTAATTATATGCATTGTCTTTTAAAAATGTTTTTAGTTGTAGATGGACACAATACCTTTATTTTATTTATTTATTTTTATGTAGTGCTGAGCATAGAACCCAGTGCCTCACACATACTAAGCAAGCACTCTACCAGTGAGCTACAACCTCAGCCCTGCATTTTCTTATTATAATAAAACATCAGCCAGGAAGAGTTTGTCATTTTCTTAACCCTGGATAATGTAACCATAAATTCTATTGGCTTTCAGTCTCAGAACAAGGGGTTCCACTTTTCATTATTTATTGGTCATAATCTCATGAATCCACAATTTTTCTGCTCTTTCATCTTTTTCAAGAGCAGCATCATGGACTATAGATGTTACTTCAGTGTCTTCTGGAACAGATCAGCAAATTTCCTCTTCCTTTTCTGGATTCACCATATTGTTGATTTATAACATTGAACCCATGGCCAGCAGTGTTATAACTCGTGCCTGAATGCAGCTCATGTTACTCATGCATTTTTCTCCAGAAAGCATATCATAGCTTTCTTACTCATGGGAACAATAGATGTCACTTCACTGCTGTGCTTGGAGGCCATCATGAGCAGCTAAACCACGCACAAAAGTATAAAAGTGCAAAGACAGTGGCACCAAGTTGACCATGAAAAAGATATGGGGGGGCAGTTCCAAGATGGCGGCCTAGACAGTCCACTCTGCGCTAGGTTCTCAGGGACCAAGGCTGGAAGTGGTGGAGGCGCCGTTTTCCAGCCAGCTTCCTGGCATCATTCTGCGGCTCAACATCCAATGCAGGAATTTCGCTCGTGTGTGTGTGGGGCACAGGTGAACACCTGGGAGCAAACTTTGGCCACAGTGGAACAGTGACTCCACCAGCGGCCCAGAGTTTCACCTTGGCCTGGGACCAGTACCAAGGATACCAGCCAGGAAAGTCCAGCAAACAACGGACAATGCACCTACTGGAGGAGAGGTAACCAAACCCTGCAGGGAAACTATAACCATATAGGAGTTAAAACTGTAACACCTTGGATCAGCAGAGCTAGAAGGAAAGACACACAAACATCATGAGAAAACAAGGGAAGAAAGTGACTCAAACAAACCAAGATACTACACTACTAGAA
>CM053409.1:32500880-32561561 GCA_028644305.1 Xerus rutilus
TGCATATAAAGGTGTTTAATATGAAGAATTTAATCTGCTTATAATTTTGTGCAAAGTTAGAAAAATTATGATTGTAACAATTTTTTCTATTTGCCTCAACAAATGTTTTCAGTGAACAGTGTGTACAGCTTCTGAAAATTTGTTTTTTTCTGTTATGTTTGATAACATGTATTAAAATGCAATTTTTGAGAAAAAATAAGAAAAAAGAAAAAGAAAAAGATATTGGTTTGTTGAATGAAGAGTTAAAACATGAAGGTAGAGTGCTGCCTTGTCTGACCTTGTTTGACCTTAGCTAGGAATGGGCAACTCAAATTTTTTGCCAGTCAGCTCATGTTCATGAATAACTAGAAAATCTGGAGTATTGATTTTGGAGCTTAAAGTACATTTTAATGAGTAGGCCAATTCATGAATAATGAATATTGATTTGATAAAAATGTCAAAAGAATGATAAGACTAGAATCAACAAGGACTGGGGACAGTAGATATCTTTCACTGCTAGAGTGTGCCTTTCCTCTAAGTACAAAATTTTAAAAGGCCAACTAGTAAATATGAATCAGAAACCTTAAAACAGATCACATGCTGTGATAGTTAATTTTATTGTCAATTTGGGTAATGGGGTTACTGAGATATTTAGATAAACATTGTTCTGGTTGTTTCAATGAGGTTGTTTTGGGGTGAGATTAACATTTAAATTGGTAGACCCAGCAAACTACCATCCCTGGTGTGGATGGGCCTCTTCCGATTAGTTGAAGGCCTAAAGAAAACCAAAATGCTGACCCTTCCCTGAGGGAGCATTCCTTCTGCCCAAGTGCCTGCAAACTGAGATATCAGTGTTTTCCTTTCTTTGGAAATGAACTGAAACATTCCCTTTTCTTGGGTCTCAAGTCTACAACCTTTAGAATGGAATTTCACAGGCATTTCGGGTTCTCAGGGCTTTGGACTTGAGCAGGAAGCTATAGTATTATCTCCCCTAAGTTTCTAGCTTGCTTTCTCATCTGCCAATCTCCTTTTCCCTCTCCCTAGACACACACACACACACACACACACACACACACACACACGCTAACATGTATATGCAACATATATATTATTCTTGTAAATATCTTTATAAATACACATTACACATATATCATACATTTATATCCTGTGCATATACATATCATGTGTATACATATATGTATGTTTCCTATTGGTTCTATTTCTCCAGAGAACCCTAATACACATACTTCCTCCTAGAGATGTACTTCCAGGAATATATTTTGAGAAATTAATCAAACTGTATACAAAAAGATTATATAAACAGAGATACAAAATATAATGAGGGGTTTGTGGAAATATTATTTATAATAGTAACAAATTAGGAAGAGTAAAATTATCCACAAAAAAAGCATTTTGTACATCACACTACACTATTACATCAATAATTATGATATGCATGTTTGTTTATATGAAAAGAGACTTAAAAATATTAACTAAAAATATTAGTACCAACTAAACATAACTGAATCATGTTTTAAAAATGTATATGGGTGTGTGTGCATAAAAAATCATGAGGAAAAAATGAACACATGCTATATATATATATATATATATTTTTTTTTTTTTTTTTAAGGTACGCAATGGACAGTGTTTGTGACATGGCAGAAGGAACTCTAGACTGGTGTCAGAGAACAGGGTTCTGAACTAGCTCTAATTTGAAATGGTGGCTTATGATTCTCTGAGTTCTTCGGTGAAGTTTCCAAGTACCCTCCTGAGTTCAACACAGGAATTTAAGAAAGCACAATATGAATGTGTTCTCTGCACATTGCATGTTGGGACATTAAGTCCTGACCCATGGCCACCACCCTGACCCTAACTTAGCTTAGTCCTGGGACCATCACCCAAGAATGGAGGGATGCAGATTAGACATGGCTTTGTACTGTCTGATTGCCTTGTTCAAGTGTGCTAGAGAGAAAGAGATGGTATACAGTGAAGAGAACATGGATGGGAGTGTTTGGATACTAATTCTTAGGAACATTTTACTGACCCATAACAGAGACTGCTTTATCTAACTGATGGAGTTCTTGTAAGCTCTACATTCTTTAAAGTAGGTAAAATGCATTATACAGAATAGACATGTGAAAAAAATAGTAATTGTTTCCTTCTCTTCTTTCCTTCACAAATGATGTAGTATAAAATCAGGTTGATGCTGAGTAAAATGGTGAAAGGAAAATCAGTTTTCTTCATAATTGTCCTTGTAGCTAGAAGTACTCCCGGTCTACCTAATGATTAGATAGGGTAGCTGATAAATTATAACTTAAAATGAATATGTTGTCATAGCAGTAAAAAATATAAAGCAAGTTAAGCAATAAGAAGCAAGAAACAAGGACTTAATTTTGGGATCCAATTTGGAACAAAATTAAGGTGATATAGGAGCCTAACATTTCATTCATCAAAATATCTCTAGGCTTGCTAGTGATTAGATGCAAAATCACTTCCCATCCTCTCTAATATATAATAGCTCTGACACTGTGTCCTTTAACTAGTGCCAAAGAAATAGCTCAATATACTCCACGAGAAAAACTAATCACACCTTGTCAGAACTACATGATTCCTGGATTCTGCCCACTGAAATAGTGACATAGTCTGACCTTTAATTTTTTTTTTACTTAACAATTCTAACAGGATCTTAGGATAAAATGTTATTGCTTTATGTTGAAAACTTATTATATTCCTTAGAAAGGAAGTTGTGTGAATTCCAGCTGATGCATAACTGGGAACAAATTATCAGGTCTTCTATGAATTCAATGCATCTTAGTTTAGAAAGGAAACCAACTGGTCATCCAAAGAGATAATCTCCTAAATGTTTCTCTGGTCCCCGATCATAGTTTGATTTCTGATTACCCTCAAATTCTCTAAAGCTTCATTCTACAGCTATGTGCCAAGGTACCTCAAGGGGATGTAGAACATTCATGGAGGGCATGAGATATTTTATGTTTTTAAGGGGAATGTAATCATAATTACCTGTCAGAGGTCCTGTGAATTAATTATAATCTCAAGGTAATTCACAGCTTTTGTAACATTTCTTTTAATGCCATCATATCTCTTAGGAGCTGAGGTTTTTTATAGTTGCCATGACAAAAAAAGCAAGGCATATACAAAAATAAATATGAAACAGGAAGTAAGGGTAGTGGTGTCCAATTTGATTCTAAGGTTTGAGAAACACAGGACCCAATGAAGGCACACATAATTGTGATTATTCAAGATTGATGTAAAATATTTTTAAACGTATGGGTATTACTTTTTCAAATGGCTACTAAGTTTTTAGGACATGTATACTTGTTTGGACTTAACTACTTAATATAATAAACTTTTACATACTTCTGGCCTAAGGATGCTGTGAAAAAATAAAACCCATGGAAACAACTAGGGCCCTGTGGTGAACACTGTCCTACAACCTTCTGCCACCTTGTCAATAAAGCTCATCTGGAAGTTATGCTTTTGGGGGGTTATTTTTTGGTTATTTTTTAGTTGTTAATGGACCTTTCTTTTATTTATTTATTTTTATGTGGTGCTAAGAATCAAACCCAGTGCCTCATACATGCTAGGCAAGCACTCTATCACTGAGCTACAACCCCAGCCCACTGATGGATGTTTTGTCTTCACAGGCATAGCCATCACAATCAACTGCCTCAGAGTACTGGGGTGCTTAGCACCCCCTTTCTCTAAAGAAGAGAAAGTTAAAATAGATTTTAGGTCATTAAGATATTTTCAGCCTACTGAGGAATTCTTGCTATGGCTCATGTTAAATATTAGTCACCTGAGGACAACCATCTGTTCTTTACAATTCTCACTTGGCTGCAAACTCCTCTCTGCCTGCCAAAAGTATTAGATGGCTGATGGCTTGATTTACAAAATCAGGATGCTTTTGGATTGCCTATTGTATGTGCTTATTTATAGCAATATTTATTCTATCTGATCTACTTTCTGCATTTTTCAAAACAAGAGATCTACATGTCAGAAATATAATATTTAATTTCTAGTTATGTTGCAAACTGTAAGCTCCACAAAATAATTTATCCTTTCTATTTGAATTGGAAAGCTGGAAAATAAATATTCAGACAGTCTCAGTTACTTATATTAGGAATAAGACACAGAAATTCCAATTTATAATTGCTTATGAAAGATCTACAAGAATCTGTTTGAAGAAATTTCTCTCTTTTCTCTATGTCCACCCTCTGGGGTCCCACCCCATTGCTATCAAAGGGTAATGCCAATGTAGATAGCTCCCAAATTTCTACCTTTCCTCTTATCCTCTCTTAATTATAGCCACTGTCTCCAGATTGCCTGGTTATCCTACAGACCCCACAAATATCACGTGCCCTAAAATGTACTCACAAATTTCCTCTCATACTGCATCTCCTCCCACCTTCTTTTTTCAATCAAGTTAGGCTCAATATCTGTTATCCTTTATTCTTTTTACCTCATTCCCATTAACCAATGGATTGCCAAGTCTTGGCAATTTATCTCTTCCACTCATTCTTTATTCCCAATGCCACTTGCCCAGTTTGGTCCTTTATTTCTTCTCTCTCCAGTTCATTCTTTACAAAGCAGTAAAAGTGGTATTTAACAAGATCCACATAGGCTCATGTCACTTCTATAACTTAGTTTTCCATAGTTTGGTTTTGTATGATTTGATCCGTGTTGGATTTCCAAGCTTTATCTCAAGCCTCTCATCAGCTTAGTTCACAACAGCTCTGGCCTTCTCTTGGCTTCTCAAATATCCATAGCTTCCCTTCTACTTCAAATCTATACAATGCTATTCCCTCTACCTGAGAAAGTTCCTACTTTGTAGTCTCTTCCTTTTCATATTTGAGATAGTTTTAGGCTTCTGTTGCTTAACCCAGGGATTCTTAACACTAAACCACATCCCCAACATTTTTTATTTTGAGGCAGTGTCTTTCTTAGTTTGAGGCTACCTTTGAACTTGTGATCCTCCTGCCTCAACCTACTGAGCCCCTACAGGTGTGCACCACCAAACCTGGCTCTGAAGGAATTTTTTTTTTCTACTTGTACTTTTTTTAAAAATTAGTTTATTTAATTGCATTTCAAGTCATAGTACATATATAGAGCTCAGTTTTTCCATTTCTCTGGTTGCAAACCAGATAAAGTCACACCAATTGTGTCTTCATACATGCACCAAGGGTAGTGATGATGATCTCAATCAACCATCTTTACTATACCTATTCCCCTTTCCCACCCCTCACCTCCCCCATGCTGCATCCAGAGTTCCTCCATTTCTCTTATGTTTCTCATTCCCACCCCCCTTATTTATCAGCATCCACTATGCAGAAAGAACATTCGGCATTTGGTTTTTTGGGACTGGCTTACTTCACTTAGCATAATGCTTTCCAATTCCATCCATTTGCCTGCAAATGCTATAATTTTATTCTCTTTTATTGCTGAATAATATTCCATTGTGTATATGTACCACAGTTTCTTTATCCATTCATCTATTGAAGGATATCTGGGTTGCTTCCACAGTTTTGCAATTGTGAACAGGAGAATCGCGAGTTCAAAGCCAGCCTCAGCAATGGCGAGGCGCTAAGCAACTCAGTGAGACCCTGTCTCTACATAAAACACAAAATAGGGCTGGGGATGTGGCTCAGTGATTGAGTGCCCCTGAGTTCAATCTCCAGTACCAAAAAAAAAAAGAAAGAAAGAAATCTGAAGGAATTTTTAATGCAAGACAACATATATCTGCTGGTGCCAACAACTATCCCACCCCACCTCCAGTGCACTCACTTCTACTTAAGTTTTGCTAAAGCTGGCTTCCAATATGAAGGACAGAGTAGCTTAAATATAAACATATGGTGGTACAGTGACCTGTGTGATCCACAGCAGTAAAAAACTCAATTCTTAACTAATACAAATCTTAAAAGCACTTGAAGAAGACATGAGCAAAGTCCTTTATAAGATGGGAAGATCTCTGTTACCATGACTTGCAACTTAGAAACCAAAAAAGAAAATATTGACATAGTGCCTTCATAAAACATTGGCTTTCTAAACACTGCAACATACATCCAACTATTTATTCCATTGTTTAACACATATTATCTGAATATCTACTATGTTTTAGGCCTTGTGCTAGCTCCACAGTCCATCTTTGGATGGATTAGCAAGGCAAACAGACTGGCAATATTTATACCAATCAGTCAGTAATTTGCCGTGAGCTGCTCCAGGTTTGGAAGGTGTGAGTGTAACCTCCTGGACAAGGGGCACCTCTTTTTCTAGGGTCACTATTTAGACAAGGCTACAGCTGTGACCTCTTAAGAGCCAACACTTACAATAGCTGTGGTATGGGTTTGCTAACCTTGTAAAGATTATCTGGGACACTACAAGGTATAGATTAACCTTGGAAGTGCAAAACTGGTACAACTCTAGGCTAAGCAAGGGTCTGATGAGCATAATTGTTGTGAAAGTGGAATAGGATATACTATATTGCACAAAACTAATGTCAACACTAGTTAACATGTGGCAACGGAAGCTACGACTCCAATTAGAGCCAAATTGGTTGGTCACTTTCAACTGTTGTCTATGTTGAGCCTTTCAGAAGCAAAACTGGCTTCCTTGGATTGAGTGATCTCTTAGGGTTCTTGATTTGGGAAACAGAAAGGGATATTGAATCTCTTGGAAATCTATTACTTGACACGTGCAGAGGATTACACGAATAAAACAAAAGAGAGAGACATCACCATGCTTTTACCACTAAGCTAGAAAGGATGCTCACCAAGTATAGGTTGAAGAGGAGGACATTATGGTTGTAAAGACCCCGTGAATATGCTTTTCCCCCACTCTACGTGGGGCTGAGAATCAATAACGTTGGAAAGGGGACCTAGTAGTAAGTTTTACATAGTGCCAATCTGCAGGCCTGAAAACGGAAAGGAAAAGCAAATGAAAGGATTCCTTATGAATGATCTACTAAGATCATTTTCTGTATTTGTGCAGTGATTGTTTAAAATGTCCAACATACACTGGTGAAAACAGAAGCCTCACAAACTCCAAAAGTATGATGATTTGATTTTTTTGTGTGGCACCAATAGTAATAGTTAATGTCTAGCAAAAAAGATACTTATTTTCTCTTAGGTCTGTTTTTGGATTACTACTAAGATGTTTTGGTTTTGAACTTTAAATTCTCTGGTTATTAAATTACAAATAGTTGAGCATGATCACATATTTTGTGTTTTACTTATTTTTAAATGGGTAATAAATTCATATAGCTCAAAATCCAACATCGATGACACGGTAAATAGAGAAAGACAGTGTTTTGCTGGAACTGGCTTGCACAGGCTCACAAGACCCACCGTGCACAGGTCTTACCAACTCTGCTTTCAGTGGCATCACATTGGTAGCTTGAAAATGGACACTGTGGCATATTTACACCACAGAGATTGGCAAATGCTACAAATCAAGCATCCTTTCACCCCAGCTAGTTATTAAATATCCACTAGAACCCTATGGAGAAAGATCTTACCCCCATTTCCTACATGGCTTCCTAATTTTGCTCCCCACTACCAACTACTATCATTTGGTATTACTGAGATGCCTTTACAAACATAATTTGTATATTTGGGCATATACAAGCAACATATAAATATACACTTAATTTATTTCTCCTTTTATGACACAAACGGTAACTTTTTTTTTTTTTTTGATACTGGAAATTGAACTCAGGGGCGCTTAACCACTAAGCCACATGCCCAGAGTCTCACTAAGTTGCTTAGGGCTTCACTAAGTTGCTGAGGCTGGCTTTGAACTTCTGATCCTCCTGCCTCAGCCTCCCAAGCCACTAGGATTACAGGCATGTGCCACCACGCCCAGCAATAGTAACATTTTATAGATGCTGTTCTACTCCTTGGTTTTTCATTTAGATCACTTCATCATTGGTACATACAGCATTTCCTCATCTAGTTTTAAATGGCTGCGAGGTCATTCATTATATGTGTATACCATATTTTTTTATTTAACCCAACATATGAGCATGTGGATTGTTCTCCAACATGGTAGAGGGACAGCATTCAGCAATTTCTCTCTTCATTGGTCATTTTACACATAAAGCACATATATGCAGAATAAATTTCTAAAAGTGGAATTGTTGCATATAAAAGCATGGAAAAATATTTTAAATTTTAGTGAAGAATATCATATTATCTTCCAATTGAAAGTATTCCAATTTGCACTCCATCAATGATGTATGAAATAAACATTTATAATTAAGTGATAGCCATTTTATCATTCAGCCAATATAAAGTTTGTGTTACAGAGAGATGTTGTTTTACTATTCTTCCTCAAAAAACAGGATAGATACAGTATGGCATCAGTTCATTGAGTGAAAGCCTTCTTCAACTACAAGTCTCTTCTGCAACTTTATTCTCACTTGTAGTGCTTCGTACTAAACGGCTTTACTCAAAACTCTTAGGGAGAAAAATCATAAGACTTGACATGAGAAATATTTTTATATTCACTTCTCCAAATTTATTTCTATCTTATTATTGCCACAGTCAGAAAAAAAGCATATGAAATTATGTGGAGAACTTAAGTTAGGCACTGATTTATCAGAGAGCAGAAACATCCATTTAAAATGCTCATCTTTAAGGAAAAAGAAGGAACAAGTTTTTAAAAATTACTTTGCTGGGGCTGGGGCTGTAACTCAGTGGTAGAGCGCTTGCCTAGCATGCGTGAGGCCCTGGGTTCGATCCTCAGCACCACATATAAATAATAAATGAATAAAATAAAGATCCATCAACAACTAAAAAAATATTTTTTTAAAAATTACTTTGCTGTAGTTCTAACAACAGAATCAATATCTGGCTTTTGCAGGAGCAATCTTATATAGAAAATAAAATCATTCACCCTTGTAGCTTTAAACAACAAGCTGTGGCTAAGGAGAAAAGAGCATCTTCCAGCAAAGCTTTAAAAAATAATGAGAAGCAATAATTACTCATGGTCCAGGGGCTGGATCTGTGGCTCAGTGGTAGAGCACTTGCCTGGAATGTGAGAAGCACTGGATTCGATTCTCAACACCACATAAAAATAATTAAATAAAATAAAGGTCTAAAAAAAAAAGAAATTAATGCACCACTCCTAATGCCCAAAAACCTTAAATAACTCTTCACAAAGATTACCAAATAGATTTTGAAAAATAAATTTTAGCCAAGAAAATTTAAAAAGCAGAGAGTGTGTGTCTTCCTTTCATAAAGTATTATTTTACTTGAAGACTTCAAACAGGCAAAATGCCAAAAGAGTTGTCGGATAGAACAAGCTTTTCAAAAGCTACAGGAAAGAAACTAAGGAAAAGGTGCACAGTGTTTCCATTAAAGGAAATAAAGTGAAATGCAAAGGGTCCAAAGTCAGCATTTCACAACCACCAGTGGACTTTAGGCTGTGTACTCCAAGTCTCTGATTGAACCCTCTTGGTGTCTTTCAAGATTATAATATTTATTATAATGAAAGAGTCAAATCTAACACAATTTGCTGTTTGTTCTTCATCCAAAGCACTTCCATATATGCTTAAAGCCCTCTCTGTTGGTTGTGTTGTTGTTTATAGTGGGGAATGAACTCTGGGTGCTTTACCACTGAGCTACATCCCTCATCCCTTTAACTTTTTATTTTGAGACAGGGTGTCTCTAAGTTGAATGCACAATCCTCCTGCCTCAGGATTACATGCTTGTGCACCACTATGCCTGGCTGTTGGTTCTGATGTCCACATTTTTGACTCATTGAAAATTTGCTGTCCAGCCATCAGGGCAAAGTTCTCTTCAACTTACATGTCTTACAAGTTTCCTTTTACTACAGGAAACTATAGAACAAGAAGTACGGTTACATGATAAACCATGAAATGACTGATAGCATGAGACTATGAACAGGGTATTCTAGAAACGTGGTCAGATGTGGCAAGAACCATTGCTGTGAATGCTATCAAAACTTCCAGGTCAAAATCACCTATGCAGAAAAACCACAGCAGGAAATAAATAAGTCTTTGTTTAGTGAGTTTTTGAGTGAAAAAAGTCAGATGCAGAGTTTGTTAGTCAGATTTTCATCATTTTGACCAAAATGTTTGACAACAACTTAGAAGAGCAAGTCTATTTTGGCTCATGGTTTCAGAGGTTCACTCCATGGTCAGCCAGCTCTATTGCTCTAGGCACAAGGTGAAGCACAACGTCATGGGAGAAGAGCTTGGCAGAGAAAAGCTGTTAGCTTTTGGAAACCGGAAGCAGAGAGGGCAAGAAAGGAGCCAGGGACAAAAACTATAAACCCCGAGGGCACACCCCCAGTGACCTGTTTCCTCCAGTCACACCCCACCTGCCTACAGTTATCACCCATTAATCCATTTGAATTATTAATCCATCAAGTGGATTAATCTACCAATCAAGTCACAGCTCTTATGATATACTCATTTCATCTTTGAACATTGCTACATTGTCTAACATGAACTTTGGGGGAATACCTCACATCAAACCATGACAGAGAGAAAAATTACCTTGTTTTCTTTCATATGTGGAAGCTAGATTGCAAATACTGGGAAGAAGAAGGAAGAGAAGAAGAAGGAGAAGGAGGGGTGAAGGGAAAAAGATCCATGAAATTGGAAGTGAGATCACTAGGGTAGAAGAAGAGGATCAGAGGAAGGAGGGGTATTGGGGAGTGAAACTGATCAAATTGCATTTTTATGTATGTAGGGATATCCCACAATGAAAACTACCATACTATTTAAACAGTTTGCAAAAACAAATGGTTAATTAACTATGTTTAGTGTGTTGGATCAGAATCAGAACATCTTATCTTTAAAAACAATTGTTCTTTAAAAACCAATTTCCAAGTGAAACACAACAACCATGCTGCTGGCATTCAGTAGGAAGATTGTAACTCAGGAGACATACTCAAAACTAAACCTCAGAAAACAGGGTGTTGAGAACATTTCCCAATATACCTTATCTAAGGATGTCGAATACATAGAACAAAGTTAGCTTTATGTCTTAGGAATCAGTTAAAAAAAATCTGCTACTTCTACATCATAACAAAGTGTTGCTTCTGCACTGGGAACAAGTCTTTTTCTCAACCATGAAGTTCAACATGCAGATCTGACATTCAAATGCATATATATATATAAAACCAGGGTTTAAAGATCAGGTAAGGTAAGGCAGATGCAATCTCTGGATTCATGCAACAACCACTTCAACAGTTTGCTTGTCTTCTTGTACTGTGGCCCAGGAACTCAAACAAAACTGTTTCCCCTCCTGGGCTAGAGCTCTGTGTGTGTGGCCCCATTGCAACAAGATTTGGATGTGAAAGTGGGCAACAAGAGGCAGCTACCAGTTATGGGAAGAAGTCATTTTCATATAGGTAGGTGCAGTGCCAGAGGTGCTTGGGTCTTCTAGAACAGCTGTCCAGGAGCTCCTAGCAACCCTTCCCAGCATCAGGAAACCAGTGATAATCAGTCCTGACTGGTCTCTTCAGGGTTTTTCTGCTGGCTATATCCCTGCTGGTTTTATATCTTAGCCTAAGGCTCAGGAAACCTGGAGTTCTTGTGATTTTTCTTATCCAGTTTTATGAATCTCTTTAAGTTTACATTTGCTGAAGTAGATTTTGTTATGTAAAAATAGGAATAATTACCTAAATTACCTAAGGAACTCATAAAGGTATTAGGCAAATTTAGAAAGAAATATCTGGGAAATATCTGTATCACTCCTATATCATGTGTGATAGAAGTTTAGGTACTATTCTGTCATAACAGATGTTAGGTCTTAGTTGGTCTCTGGCTAGGAATCTTACTCTGCTACTTCCTCTGTGTTCCTCACTTGGCTCAGGGTCCAATCAAGTCTTGTGGTGTCACTGATATCAGAAGACCAGGCTACCATTGCTGATGAAGGGTCTCTGTCCTCTATGGCCTTCCTGGTTCCAAACCCAGTCCTCTTCTCTTCCACTGTCCTCTCAGTATTACCAAGCCTTAAGGGGGCTCCAGAAACTCTCATGTGCTTCTTTCTCCCTTCAAAGTTGCCCTCAGACCCATGACCCTGGAGTCTCCCTGTCCCTGCCACTAATGTCATGTAGAGTGCACTTCTAGCTGGGTACTCTGGAGCCTTGTCACCTCAGCAGGAAATGTTGGGCAAGGGAGCATCAGTCTCCATACACTGTTTCAGTGATAATTCTGTTGTTCTTGCCCCACTCCTTTTGAGAATTTTCAAAGTTGGGGAAAATGTTTTGAAGAATTTTCATGTATTTCCATTTGAAGTTTAAATTAGTATCACCTTTATGGAGGGTAATTTTGCAATATTTAACAAGTTTTAAATATACTTGAACAGCAATTCTACCTTTAGAAATTGATACTTTAGCTATAATCATGCTCTCACAGAATGCCCCTTTTAAAAGGTTATTCATAGTGGGATTGTAGTAGTGAAAGATTGAATATTCATGCCCATTAATAAAAGACTAGCTAATAAAAATTACCCTAAATTCACATGATGGAATATTATGAAGGTATGAAAAATAGTGAAGTGGCTCTTTGTGCACACATTTGTAAAATCTCCAGTATATGCCTGGAAAGTTAGACCAAAATCATTAACACTGGTTTTCAGAATGAAAAGGAAGTAGGTGGGTATGGGTAGGAAGTAGATGGATTTTGGAAGCAAGAGGCAAAGACAATTTCTACCAGATATTCTTTAATACTTCTTGAGTTTTGAGCCTTGTGACTGCAAAACCTATACATACCCATAAATATACTTTTTATCTTAAAATACATTTGTTTTATGTTTAAAATCTACATTTTTTCTCAAAATTATAAAAATACTTTTATAATAATATAAATTCTTTTCTAAGCTAAGAAATTACATCTTGATTCACTGGATTTTCTTTCTTCTCCCTAAAAATACAATTGCTTCAGTTGTAATGATAGAAAAGTCTTAGGGCAAAAGGAAGCAATTCTTAGTTCTCTAGAAAAAGCAATTATTGATAGGTAGAACTGAATGATCAATTTAATGTTTTCAAAACTGCCATCTCTCTACACATGGACAATAATTGAGACTTGCATTGTCCTCATTCAGACTGTTTTAGGTTGGGTGTTTATATTCAGTCCATTCAATATTTACAACAAAACTCCTTCTAAACCTATTTTTCTAAGGTTTAATAGATTCCATAAAATTGTATCACTTAGAGAGAAAATAACAACACAAAACAACTTTTTGGTTGTTTTTAGATAATTGAAAAACAGGTACTTGTTTTATAGAGTGCTCAGTACATGTCAATTATGTCCTAAGTTAATTATTTGCTTATTCATTTGTTTATTTAATAATTCTATTAAGCTGGCATTTTTATTACCAGCATTATACACATGGGGTAACTGAGGCACAGAGAAGTTCACCACTCTCTTAGATAAGGTGAGATGAAAGGAAGATTCAAACTCTAGGTCCTGCTTCATTAACTGATGATGGTTCTAGAAACTAATACCAATGGAGCTGTAAGTATGTTGTCACCATCCTAAATACTACCATTAATCCATCTTTCTTGAGTAAATGAATCCTTACAATTAAATCCTTACAACAATTCCATGAGTATATATTATCACCCTCCTATGAGAAGTAAGCAGAGAACAGACTGGGAATGTAGCTCAGTCAGTTGTATAGCATTTGCATAGAGTGGATGAGACCCTGGGTTCAATCCCCTGCACCACAAAAAATAAAAACAAAAATAAAACACTACCACCAAAAACTTCAAAAACTTCATCATGTTCTTAGCCACTATATTATATAGTATTTTATCCCCAAAACAAACTATGGGACAAATAAATTTATCTCTGTCTTTAAAGAGATGACTCCAGCTCTGTGCCATTCTCTCCTAGTTCATATAGTAATGAGTACTAGAGACAGGGTTTGAATCCAGCCCTGCCTGCCTTCTACAATCTTGGCTCTTCTCAGTGTAATGCTCTACATCTCCCTCAAAAAAGATACCTGGACCACCTAGCAGGAGGACCAGGGTCTGGGCTTAGCTTGATTACTAACCGTCTATTGCCGTTGATAAACTTGTCTAACCTCTCTGAACTTTAAATGGCACTTTTTGGGTTTTGGTTTTTATTTATTTATTTTGGGGGGAGTACTGAGTATTAAACCCAGGGGTATTTAACCACTGAGCCACATCCCCAGCTCTTCTTTATATTTTATTTAGAGACAGGGCCTTGCTGAATTGCTGAGGCTGGCTTTGAACTCACAATACTCCTGCCTCAGCCTCCCGAGCCACTGGGATTACAGGCATGCACCACTGCATTCAGCTAATTGGCACACTTTAAAAAGAAGAGGGGGGAACAGATGATTTCTAAAGACAGCTACATCCCTGAGAGGCCCTACCATCAACTTTCCCCCTCTATCTTTTCTATCCATTTAGAAGTTCTACACAAAGAAATTTCTACTTGCCCTTCATATTTTGACTCTAAAAGACCCAGGATGATCATCTCATAGCTCATGTATAAGCAGCTAAGGGCATAATTTGATGTTCTGAAAGAGAAGAAAGATTCTTCTAACAAAACCTGGGTTCAAATCCAGACCTGGGTTCAAATCTTGACTCTCTTAAGGATCAGTTGCTCCTGATTCAAACCTGTACCATTGCTCCTGCAGACCTTTCTTCCTCCAATGCCTTCTCTTTTCCCCTCTTCCTTCTCCTTTGAAATCCCAAACCCATAGTATTCTTCAAATCCCATTTTAATGCTCCTTTTCTATGAATCCTCCATGTTACCCACACTCCCTACATATGAAATAACCTCTCTCACATCCAGTCCAGTCCTTTTCCTAAATAACAACAGGTGTAAGAAGTACATTTCATTTATTTTGTTACCATTTTAGCAATTTCTCTGGTCAAGAAATTCCTTTTTTTTTGGTGCCCGGGATTGAACTCCAGGGTACTCGACCACTGAGCCACATCCCCAGCCCTATTTTGTGTTTTATGTAGAGACAGGGTCTCACTGAGTTGCTCAGCGCCTCGCCGTGGCAGAGGCTGGCTTTGAACTCACGATTCTCCTTTCTCAGCCTCCCTAAGTGCTGGGATTACAGGCTTGCGCCACCGCGCCCAGCTAAGAAATTCTTTATTATCTCAAGTCAATTTTGCCTGCTATTCTGGAACCTCATCTTTTATTTTAACCTTTTTTTTTTTTACATGTGCAACCTATAACACATGGTTATTCCTCCAACTAGCAAAATAATCCCAACCCTTTGATCCTTTCTAAAAGAACATTCCCATATTAAATATTTTCGTTGCTTTTCCCTGCCTTTCTGAATCACTTCCCCACTCTTTTTACTTTTTTTCTTTTGAAATGTATAAATTCAATTCAATTTAACAAGTGTTTTAGGAGTCCAGCTTCAAAATATTCAGGATTCTATCACTGTAGGACAGCAGTTAAAATTTTCAGAAATAATCTCTCCTCTCAAGGAAACTGCAATCTACTCAGAAAAAATAGGCAGCAACTAATTGCAACACAACATAGTTTAAGAAATGGTTGGAGAACAGGAGACTAATCTTAATTTAAAGCAAATAATGCAATACACACATACACAAAAGCTATCTTGAAAGCAAACTAAGAAAACTTATAACATTTTCAAGATAGTGTTTTTAACTTTACTAAAACAGAACCCAAGGTACAAGTTAATTATAATTTGAAAGTTCTTCCAATTTCAATAAAACAGGAAACAAGGTACATTATTACTGTTAATCTGATAACTAATCAGATAAATTTATACTTAAATGTCAAGGAACTTTCTTCCATATTTAAGAAAAAATTTGGGCTGGGATTGTAGCTCAGCGGTAGAGCGCTTGCCTTGTATGCATGAGGCCCTGGGTTCGATCCTCAGCACCACGTACAAAGCAATAAAATAAAGACATTGTGTCCATCTACAACTAAAAAAATATTTAAAAAAAAAAAAAGAAAAAATTTCCTTATAGCATAAAACTTCATTTTGTTTTGTTTTCTAGGTGGGTTACGTATTAAGCAGTTTTTAATGGACCTCCAAGTCCATAATTTTATATAAGAAAATGTTAACTTTATATGGAAAATTTGCAAAGGAATCCACTTCAGTTAAATGATGAGAAGCTATTTATCATCCCGGGCAATCCAGTGGATAGATTAGACTCAAACAGACCAAAGACTGCTCTTCACCTGACTAGTATTCCCGTGTTCCAGAACAAGTGGCTTAAAAACCTTTGGCATCTAAGCTCTGGTGAAGAATTAATGATCCAGCTTGGCCAGAGATACCTTTCTGATCCACCACAGAGGGCACAGCCTCTTTCCCTGGCAGTGCCAAAAAGGAATTTAATTTCTCCATTAGTTTCAAATGAGCTGCTCCATACTTTACAAGCACCACCATAAAAATAGTTATTCATAGTCCTGTTAACATACTAGATTGACAATATAATCAATGCATTAATATACTTTTCTATTGAAGAAATAGGAATAGTGTAGAGGGGAATGCCTAAGTAGCACAGCGCAATTCCATCAGTTGGTATATATAACATTTTTTTGTTAGTGAGATCAGAATAAATTAAAATAATCCAAACTATGCATCAGTCACACACATACAAATGAACATAAATAACTATACACATATTGGAGTGTAAAGAGAAGAATCAGAGAGGCTGTTGTTCCATGACCCTTTGCAAAATTTAATACATTAGCTGACATATTTTTTAACCTAACCAAAAGCCAACATTTTAAAATATCACACACATTTAAAAGTAACATAATACAAAGCTCAGTCAACAACCACTCTACTGAAAATCATTTTAGGAATGTCACAATACTGGAGTTATTTATCCATAACACCAATCAGATGCATATTTATCATGTTCATATTCATTCTAATTCATATTTATCATTATTTATAATTCATCAGCATTAAAAACTCAGCTTTTAAGTGAAACATAGTAGAGCTCTCCCATTATTAACAAGGAAACATAAATACCACCTCCTCTTTCATTCAGGGTATGCTTAGTAAGATTTGTAATGCATTTTATTATTATATTCACATAAACTATGCAAAAGGAAATTTAAAGTAGAACATAAAGTTTTGATTTATTCCTATTCCTTTTCAACATTTCTTCTGATGTGGATTTGAAATAATGATAACACTTTGTTTTAGTCAATAAAGCCAATATTCTGTTTTTAAGAAATGAATTACCAAAAAAATAGAAAATAATGCATTAGCTGAGATTCTTTGTATTTCAAAAATTTTGTATCTACAGCACAAACATTTTAAAACTATGAGACAAGACAAGAATTGCTTAGCCTGTGAATATATTGTGATCTCTATAAATCATATTTTCAGGAATACTGAAAGTATAGTTTGCTTTATGCAGGAATGTCTTTTAATATCTTTTAGCGTTTTCTTTTTCGTTTTTTGTCTTTATAAATGTTATAAAAATTTTGTGTAGTTATGTAATACTAAAAAGTAGAAAGAAAATTGGCTATAATCCCACTATTAGTAACATATTAGTGTGACTTTTTTTTTTTTTAACGCACAACTTTGGTTAGGTGTTGTTTTTTCCCCATGGTTAGTTTGTTTTGTTTTGTTTTGTTTTAACCTGCTTTAAATTCAAGGAAAGGGATGTTGGAGTGATACTCAAATTTCCATACTGGCTCTACTTCTAAATAGTTTTGTCACTTTTTTCTCTAAACCTTAAGTTCCTTATCTGTAAAATGGAGATGGTATTGATATTTCTCTGCTGCAATCTGACTTAAGCAAATATGGTTCTCACAATTGTCACATTGCTTTAGGTGAAAGATAGCACCTGCCATAATCAGGACTCTTTTCAAACTCTCTCTGCTAGGGAACCTACAGCCATAAAAGACAGCAAGACTCAAGCTGATTTCTACCACCATGCAAACATTCCATTGGTGTCAGGAATGCTAATTCAGTATCTTTAGGTAACTTCACAGTAATATTCTTCAAAATTTTCACTCAGAAGCAAAGGCCTTAATAATATTCAAAATCGGGGCTGGGGTTATGGCGCAGTGGTAGCGTGCTCGCCTAGCACGCGTGAGGCACTGGGTTCGATCCTCAGCACCACATAAAAATAAAATAAAGATATTCTGTCCACAGAATTACAACTAAAAAAATAAATTAAAAAAAAAATTCAAAATCCTTCTAAGAGGATCCTTCTAGCTAGAACACATGATAAAATCTTACATACAAACCCAGAGTTATTAGGCCACTGGGTTTTCACGATCCAAATATAACATTCAGGCAAGTTTGTAGTGTCTATGAAGTATTTCTAGGTTATCAACATATTTGGGACATCACGCACTTCACCAATGAGAAACTACAACTAAATGTTTCTTATGCTAATAATTCGTGAAAAATTGCACAGTGATATTTGAAACACTGATGTAAACCCTCTGGCATCTGGATTCCTGATCAATGTCTTTCAAATGTTAACTAATCATCTCCAAAATGAGTATTCTTGATTAGAGTACTCGAATTGTTGATGAAATGTCTTTGGGTTATAAATAAAAACTAACATACAAATATCTATGGCAAAATATTTTAAAGATGGGATAATTAAAAACTATCTCATATATTGTCACAAAAATTCAATGAAATTACTTAATTTCTATTGAAATACAAAAATGTGCCAAGAATTATTCTAGGTTTTGGGAATACAGAAATGAATAAGAAAAGTCCCTGCTCTCTTGAACATCATATCAACATTGTTGGTGTCCAGGAACTGTGCTCTCAGTAATTTATCTATTAGAATGAATAGATGGTTGATATTTCTGGTATTATCATGAATATGATGATGATGTTGATGACGATTTGTTTTATACCTAATGACATGCTCTCATACACACATGAACATTTTCTCTGAATACTGTCAGTTTACAGTAGTGTTCCAGAGTCTGAATATGCTCCAATTTGCTTAGCTATTCTTTTCAATGGCATTTAAACTGCTTTAAAGTTGTTTTAAATAGTAAAGATAATACTGAGAGCCATCTAAGTACAAGCAAGCTCTTTAAATCTTTCTTCTCCTTTTATTCTTGCCCGGATCTTATTCTCCCTCCTACTCATTTTGTTTTCCCTTATTCTTCTTTTAAGAAGTGTTCCTTAGAGAAGATTCCCAGAAACTCATGCATTCTTTTCCCACCAATGATACTTATACGATGCCGAAGAGGTTTATGGGCCACATAGCTCAAGCAGCTGAGCTCTTTGTACTTTAGGTTTCTGTTGAAGAAACCTTTTCTGGGCCACGTTTCACCCAATGTGGGCAACCTTTGGTGTCACCTGGTAAATAAGTGAAAATCTTTTTCCAACTGTGGAATGTAGTTCCTCCAGAACACGAAGGGGCACCCACCACCCCACAACAAGAGACATGTTTTAGTCAGCTTTCTTCCCGGTGCTGTGACTTAAAGACCCAACCAGAACAACTATAGAGGAGGAAAAGTTTATTTGAGACTCACGATTTCAGATCTCTCAGTCCACAGAAGGCCCTTTCCATTCCTTGGGGCTCGAGGTGATGCAGGACATCATGGCGCAAGAGCCAGGGGAAAGGAAGCAGCTCACAGCGCGACCATCGAGCAGAGAAAGACTCCACCGCCAGATACAAATAGGTACCCGTAGCCACGCCCCCAACGACCACTTCCTCCAGCCACGCCCCACCTGCCTCCAGCCACCACTCAGTTCATCCCATCACGGATTAGTTGGGTGATTAGGTTAATCAGTGAATCATTTCTCCTCCAAACCTGCTTGCACTGCCTCACAGGGGAGATTTTGGAGGACCCCGCATGGAAACCTTAACAGGACAGCATATTGCTACTTTAGATGTGCTTTTGCAGAAAGACTGGGAGGCGTTACTACACCTTTCCTTGCCTTTTCTTGTGGGAATTCACCTCTCCTTCCTTAAGCAGATTCTAGGTTATAAAATTAACTAATTTCTGGAAACTAGAGAAGGGATCATGAAATTTGAGGGTGAGGGTAGTACTGGGATTGAACTCAGGGATACTCCACCACTGAGCCACATCCGCAGCCCCATTTTGTGTTTCATGTAGAGACAGGGTCTCACTGAGTTACTTAGTGCCTCTCTTAGTGCCTTCCTCAGTTCAAAGTGCTGAGGCTGGTTTTGAACTGGAGATTCTGCTGTCTCAGCCTCCCAAAGTGCTGTGATCATAGGTGTGTGCCACCAGGCCTAGTTGGGATCATGAATTTTGGATTATCTTTGAATTATTTTAACTGTTTATTTTTTAAAATGTCTATTTCGGCTTCCATCCATCTTGATTCTTAAAATATTGTGTTCTATTAATCATCTCCATAGATCGCTGTATTCCTAAATTAGCAAAATTTTAAAAGGTTATTTAAAATGGAATATTGATTGACATGAACTGTAAAAGGTCTAAGATTTTAATTTATTTATAAGGTAACAACTTAAACTACCAAAATTTCATGACTTCCTGTGGAAGACATAAGACTTATGGATCAGCAACACAGCAGTTTATTGCTCAAAGCAATAGAGGTACTAACCAGAGTATTGGCACCTTTTGTCCTGGTTCCCCAAGCTCCAGTTCTCAAAAGCCAATGCAAAGGAGATGAGATGATACCTGAACATGCAACAGGATATATTATAGGAAAGCACAGGACGTATACTCTGAGATTAGGGAATCCAGTCTTTCATAACAGCCAGTAAGCATACCTGCCCTTTCTTTTACAGGAAACATTATTTTCTATATTTTAAGGCTGTTTTCTCAACAGACACCCTTATAAAGATGGTTGAAACAAAGGACAGTCAGTGTGCCAATTCTCAAAATGTAGAGAAACATGAGAGACTCATGGAGAATTGTGTCCCCAAATTGGTAACATCTATTTAAAAAATACACAATATTTGTTTAGCAAAATATGTAGGATCTTACAGAGGGGCTACAATGTTGGTTTGGGGATGTAAGACTTTTATGAAAGGATTATGGAAATAAGTATATTCATGATGGAAAATAATCTGGAGGTTCCTAAATGGTTTAAAACAGAACCAGCAGGTAACCCATCAATTCTTCTGGGTATATATCCAAAGGAAATGATACCGGTATGTTAAAGACATATCTGAACTCCAATGTTCTTTGCATTACCATTCACAATAGTCAAGAAATGAAACCAACTGAAGTGTCCACCAATGGATAAATGGATAAAAATAATATAATGCATATATTTGTACATATATAAGGTAATATACTAATAAATATATAATGACATGTATAAATATATACATAATATTATTATTAATACAAACTATCCAAAATATATGTATATACCTACATTAAGCCAGCCACAGAAAGTGAATTAAGCCCATTACAGAAAGACATGATCTCACTACTATAGGAAATCCAAAGAATTTAAACTCATACAAGCAGGGAGTAGAATGGCTTTTGCCAGGTGCTGGTGGGAGTGGATGGCAATGGTGAGATGTTGGTCAAAGGCTATGGCTATGAAGTTTTAGTCACATAAGTGCAATAAGTTCTGAAGATCTATTGTATAGCATGATGGCTACAGTTAATGTGTTATATAGTTGAAAATTTCTGTGTAGATCATAAACATTCTTACCATAAAAAGTACAAGTATGTGAGATGCTGAATGTGTTAATTAGCTTCATTTAATCATTTCCCAATGTGTGTGTATGTATATATACAAAACATTCTGTTGTATGTAAGTATATGTGATTTTAATTTGTTTTTTAAATCTTAATAAAACTGACAATCAGTGAGATATGTATTTTTTTATTGCCTGTCTTTCTAACTAGAATGCAAACTCAAGGAAGGTAGAGATTTTCTATATTAATCAAATGTGTCCAGTGCCCAGAACAGTGCCTGGCATATATTAGACATTTGGTAAATAATTGCTGAATTAATATAGAAAAAATTGTGTGCTCTAGCTCCCTTCCTCTTTCTCTTTTGCCTCTCCCACACTCAACTTTGTCTTATAATAGCATTCAGTTCCATCTACATACAGAATTGTCTGAGAAGCATTAAAAACATACCAAATGCCTTGGCCTCATCCAGACTAATTAAATTAAAATTTTCTTAGAGCAAGGCACAGAGATGGATGTAACATAAAAACTACCCAGATGAATCTAAAGCACATTGAGAAATTCAGAACCACTGATCCATGCTATGTATTAATTACATATATACATGCAGCAGACATGCATCTCTGCATTACAGCTTCTCTGTATATAGATATTTTATGCAAAGGAAATCATTGATATTCCCTTAAAGAGTAATAATCCAATATGTGTGCTTAGTACATTCAAATTGATTAATCATTTTATTCTTAAATAGTCAACTGAGAAAGGTAAAAGAAATGTTATATCAAATTGGAAAGAATTTGAATCTCAATTATTTGCTCAAAAGAAAAGGAAGGATATGCACGCTTTTTCCTCCTCTGTCTTATGATTTCAAAAGAATCAGAAAGATGGTTCTAAATTATCCTTATATCTCTGTATTCAAATGACTTTTCTTAATCCAGATGTTAGCATTAACATTGAGAAAGATCTAAGTCCTGTGAGCCATTCATTTGTTTAACAAATATTCGCTGAATACTGATCTATTTGTGTAGTGTCTACAGTTTCCTAAGCAATCATTTGTTAATCATCCTAAAGATTCTCAAATGACATGCAATAAATTGGGTGACTATATATCTGTATTTGCCTGATTTTTTCTTTAGCCTTTGTTCTGGCATAATTATCAATAGTGTTTCCTTTCTCTCTCACAAGTATCCTACTTTGGGCAGTAAGTTTTATGGGCACTGTAACAATTTTAGTTTGTCATAGTTTACTCTAATGTTCCCAACCTTATTTTACCAAGGAAACTGTTGAGAATTTATTCCTGTCCTTCTCTTAGCAGTAATCATAAACTCCAGTTTATGGAAACAGATGTGGTAGAAGAAATGAAAGCACATCGAGGCATGCAAGAGGAGGATGCAGTGCACAGCCTCTTTTTCAGGTGGAACACTTGCTAAATTGTAGCTAGGGGACATCTGGTGTGTCCTCCTTCTAGGAAGGGTAGTGCCAACTCAGCTGTACTACAATAAGTGGATTATCGCTAGGATTTGTAGCAGCAGGTGTTGCATGTCCCTACCTTAGTCCCCAAACTCACTCCCTTACACCACCTGTCACCTATTATCCCCCTTGAATATTGGTGATCAAAACCAACAAACAAAAATATACACTGCCCAGTAGCCAAGGGTGGAGTTGCACTGCTAGGAGCTCTGTGATCACCCAGTATCCATTCAGTGTCCACACCAGATTTGACTAGGTTAAGGGAAGAAACCATCAATGTCAGAGAAATCCAACTGCTCTGGAGAGGTAGCCTTTTGTCTGGGACAGCAAATATTCAAAGAAGTATGGCTGAACTGAGAGGGCCATAGCAGAAGAGGAATCCTCTTTAGAAAGAGAAACTTATAACTAAGGTGCATTCGAGGTGACTGTGTTATTTTGCTTGGACCAGCATCACTTTTTATGGGATATGAGAGGGAGTTCTGACTATTATTATGACCATTGTTACAGGACTTCACAGAGGAGACCATTCAATTCTACATATATCAAGAACACACCCATACCATTAATTTTCTTCAAATATTTTGGTTTTCCACCTGACTCTCTTTTAACAGAAAATTCACATAAAAATAAATCATTATACTATCCAGGCAAAAAATACTCATTACATTGAAATAGACACAGGATTCCTGCCAATAAGAAAATCAATTGCAATTTCAAAAAATGTATTTATAACTTTCAACATACTGAGTGTTCTATGGAAGCCATTTTCTGGGGACTATTTGGGTCCCCAAAAGACTTTGCAATACTGTCTGCACACCATTATTAAATATTCATATGCACTACTTTTTCTTATAACAGTAGCTAACACCTATACATAAATTTCATGTGTTCGGGCATCATTCTAAGCAATGTCCATGGATCTGTTCACCTAATCTTTGTTATGGTTCAGATATGAGATGTCCCTCCAAAGTTCATGTGTGACACAATGCAAAAATGTTCAAAGGTAAAACGATCAGATCATGAAAGCTGCAACCTAACTGGTGAATTCATCTGCTTGAATGGATTAAGTGGGTGGTAACTGTATGACGGGAGAGAGGTCACTTGGGGTGTGCCTTTGGGGTTTATATTTTGTCACTGGTGATAGAGCTCTCTTTCTCTCCCTCTCCCTCTCTCACTCTCTTGCTCTCCCCTCTGCTGTTGTGAACTGCTTTCCTTACCACACCCTTCCACCATGATGTTCTGCCTCATCTCAGGCTCAGAGCTATAGAATTAATTGGCCATGGACTGAACTTCTGAAACCATAAGCCAAAATAAAATTTTTCTTTTCTATGTTGTTCTTGTTGGATATTTGGGTCACAGTGAAGAAAAACTGACTAAAAAAATCCTCATGATGATCTTCCAAGATAGATACAAATATTACTACCCCCATTTACAGATGAGGAAACTGAGACACGGAGTTTACTAACCTGCCCATGATTACCTGTCTAGTAAGTGGCAGCTTGTAATGTCCTCACCAGCTACCTCTCTCTCTTTATAATATAATGTGTCTTTATATGAAAGCTTTTTGAGAAGTACTATGTCTTTTGTGTTTATTTCCAATATTTCATGCCTTTCTTGAGGTGCTGCAAGAAGTCAAGAATAGATATGATAAATATTTGAATCATTAGTAATCTTGTTTCAGATAAATGAAAGGCCAATATTCCAATATTCTATGCATATGTGTCAGGCAGATTAAAGACTTACTAAATATTTGGTGATTTTTTTCTACTAAAGTTTAGAGACTATACCAACATTTCCTAAAAATAGTAAATACTGAGTTATTTTCTAATTTTGTAGTCAATAAAATTACATAAAAATTAAGCAACTGAAATGGAGCAAATTATATTAATGCATGTGTGGTTATGTCCAAATGAACTCCATTATCAACGTATAACTACGATGCACTAATAAAAACATAAAAAAAGTTAAACAACATTTCTTCCCAAATAAAAATGTTTAACTGTGAGTTCAGGTATATAAATACTAAAAGTATATTTTGAGCAGCTTTTTTTGGGTGGGTGGGTACCAGGGATTGAACTCAGGGGCACTTGGATCACTGAGCCACATCCCCAGACCCTATTTTGTATTTTATTTAGAGACAAGGACTCATTGAGTTGCTTAGAACCTTGCTAAATTGCTAAGGCTAGCTTTGAACTCACGATCCTCCTGTCTCAGCCTCCCGAGTAACTGGAATTACAGGCATGCGAAACCTGAGTTCAACCCCCAAAGCCCCCCCACCAAAAAAAAGAAGAAGACCACGTGCTACCAGAGAGCCACAGAGACACACAGGGAGAAGCCATGTGACGATGGAGGCAGAGACTGAGGTGATGCAGCTGTAAGCCAAGGAGCATCAGGTGCTACCAGCAACCTCCAGAAGCCAGGAGAGGCGTGCTGCAGATCCTCCCATCAAACCTCTTCAGGGAAACAGCTTGCTGACACCTGGATTTCAAACCTCTAGGCTCCAACACTGTTAGAGGATTATTTCTATTTTTTAAGCCCCCCAGTTTGCATTGTTTTATGGCAGCTCTAGTAAAGGAATATAGACACTAATATCAATTTTTAAAATTTCTTCCTTGTTAGACATTTTCTAATACATCAGTTGTTTAGACATTAGCAAGAAAAAAATTATAAACATCACTATTCCCGTTTTAAACAAACATGGTCTTAATTTATCTAAAATGATCACTTTTGGAAGCAGGATTGAAATACTTTAGCTTTTGAGTGAGCTTAATCTCTGCAGTTATTTGTTACTATGAAGTGACGTGAAGCTAGTATATTTTCTGCAATAGCATTAGTAATGAATTGGTTCATTCCTACCTGACAAATAATGTATTAGGCTTCTCATATTGTACAAATAATTTCATAAGACCTTTGGTGAAGGGCAAGTCAGACCCCTATTCCCATTGTCTTTTCAAAACAATGACCTTGCCTTCGTAGACAAGAAGTTAAAGATCAAGAGCTTTGCAAATAATTCTAAGTATTATAAACGGCTTTAGAAATAATTTCTAATGTTACATTTAATCCATTAATTAAATTAGAAATTACTGAATAATACATCTGATAATTATTTTGTTAAGTAATCAAAATTTAAAAACCTGCTAAAGTCAGTTCTGATTCTATGATGCTATTTTATAATTCTACAAAAACGTTTAACCCTTTGTTTTATTTGCTCACACAAGTCCCTCCCTTCTTACTGTAGGAATCTTCAGTTTGAAATAAAAGTAATAAGAAAAATTTCATGTTTATAATTTGCCTTTGGTGCCACTTGGCAACTGCATTAAACTCTAAAAATATAACTCAATTAATTACACTTAAAATATAATTGTGATGTCAATTGGAACCTAGAGCTACCAAGTTTTTTCTTACTATAACAGTTTCTTGATTTTCTAATATGACTTAAGGGACAAAATGTATTTTCCAGCATCAGGGAGAAATGTGTGATTTTAATTTGGTACAACAGTAATATTTACACTTTGAACTTTTTTCAAATTTAACATTTGGGACTTAAGTATACTTGAATCACTAGAAGAGCTTGGTTGCTGTAGGCATCAACTACAGCCATAAAGTAGCCCTGGAACTGTATCCCCGGAGAAACAACGAGAGAAAGAAATGAGAGAAGAGTGTGAGGTGAAGGTGCTGACTAGTTCTTTACTCTAGCCATGAAAATATAATTGACAGTTCATTAATTTTTCATATGTAAGTTAAACATATGACAGCAGAGAAAAAGTTACTTGGAGAGGCAGTATAATAATCAAATGATTTCCCTTCAAACTTTAGGCTGGTGAATATATAAACAGATGTTGTAGTCCAACTTCATTCATCCATCATAGGTATGACCAAAGATGCTGAGTTACCTTTTTATTTAAATAAATCCTGAGTTTATATGGAATCCTCAGCTACATGCCAAATCAATACACTTCTATTTAGTTCTCATGGAATATATTTATTAATGTCTATGGCAATCTTTAAACAGCAATTGAATGTTCTATATTAAATAATGTAATTCTCAATAACAAAGATTTAAAATTTAGGAGTGGTATCAAGCCATAGAATGTTTGCTTTTCTAAGCTGCCTAAAAACAGAAAAAGAAGTCAGTCCCTAGCTTAGTGCAGACTTTGTTTTATTTGTTACTCTTATGATATCAATTTTTTTTTAAAAAGTCAGGAAACCATGAATTGTTGGCCAATGGCCAGCTGGTCTTCTATCCTGAGTCTTGATTCACGGTATCTTGAACCCAGCCTGGTAAACCAGCCTGACAGTGTAAAGAGAAGGGATGGTCAAGTGGGGAAGGAGGGGGCCAAAGCCAAGCCTGTCTATATGCAGGGAGTACATGTCATTTTAAGAGCTGAGAACAGAAAACAGAAGAATACCAAAAGGATCAAAACTCACATATGCAGTCTATTCCATGTGCAGATACACAGGTATTTATTACCTTAGCTTCTACTTCCTCTAAACCTTAGCTCTTCTGTTCCCCCAAACCAGGGACATTTGTAGACATGGAGCCGAAGGAGGAAAATAAAGATGAATAATTGGCATCATGGTCTTCATTCCATTACCCTTGATGTGCCTTCTTCAATGGTAAGTAAATGGAAGTCAACAAGCTGTAAACTGGGAGCACAGAGAGGCTTTGGGGATTGCTCTAGGCACTCCAAAGTAGAAGTGCAGAATACAGTTACCTAAGCATTTAGTAAATTAGGATCAGCCTTGTGCAGTGGCACATGCCTGTAATGCCAGGGGCTCAGGAAGCTGAGGCAGGAGGATCGCAATTTCAAGACCAGCCTCAGCAACTTAGCGAGGCCCTAAGCAACATAGTGAGATGCTGTCTCAAAATAAAAAAAAATAAGAAAGAAAGAAAGCGAGAGAGGGACAGAGGGAGGGACAGAGGAAAGAAAAAGAGGGAAAAAAAGGATCTGTAATCTGTTGGGATGAAAGTAACTATAGTTTGCAAAGGACCATATTCTTTGAACTTTAATGCAAAATATTTTTATTACACTACTCAGATGTAAAGGCAAACAGGGTGGGCAGGCTTTGGACAAATCAGTCTGCATTCCTCCATTTTCGTTCTGCCTCTTCTGGACAATCAGAACCCTCTGGATTTTACCTAGTGATGCCCCATCCCCAAATCATCAGGATTCAGTGATAGTCATTTTAGCAGCCCTACACTCTGTGGAGGTGGGTAACCTGCCTCATTCATACAGAAACCTATACTAACCTACTCATCTCCAAGTGAGGGCTTCAATTCTTCAAGTCTTAGTTAAGGAAAATTTCAGATATTAGTAAACTTGTTAGGGAAAAGGAAAAAAACTGAGTAATCTGTTATTATAATTCATAGGTATTTATTACAACTCTGTGGATGCTGCATGCAGGGCCAGGAAAAGCTTCCTAGAGTGTTCAGATATAGATGCTCCTGTCCTGGCTATCCTATTGTGTAACTAACTGCTGTTATGAAAAAAATCACAAAGTAATGTGTGTGTGCATATTAGTGAAAGTGCATTTTCTAGGTGAGAAACCCATGTTTTATTTTGCAGTCCAGTCCATTGTCCCCAGATAGATGAAACGTATTGTTTTCATGTTAGATAGATACTGACATTTTTCCCCTTTCTAAATGTATGCTGTATCTAATTTTTCTCCCAGTCGAGTTTCGTTCTTACTAAACCTGTGTGTGGCTCTTTAGCCACCTCAACACAGCAGCTTCTTCACTAGCTTTTGCAACCTAAAAACCATTACAGAGTTTTCAATTACTGAACTACCTAAACCTAACCACAAACTTTGCATGAAGGTCACAATGTGTTCCTCTAAGTTTCAAAAAAAGTTTTTGGGCTTCAGTGGACACTTGGTTTAACAGCCTATTTGTGATTTTGAACTGTCCACACTATGAGCAAATAGTAGACATGACTGCTGTGGGACAGCATCTTTTCCCTGACCCTGCCAAAGACAGCAGAAACAACAAAAATAGATACATAAATAGGTAGGTAGATAGATAGATAGATAGATAGATAGATAGATAGATAGATAGATAGATAGATAACAGAAACCAGAGGCTGGATGAAGTGGCTGGTTTTGCCTTACCATGACACTTCTTGGTATTCATCTGCATTTTGCATGGCTTATATTTTTGTATATAGAGCATAGTTTTTCCATGTCTCTATTAATTTTTATGAAGGGCCCTAGTGAATAATCAATAATTGCTGAGTTGTTAAGTCCAAATTTGCCTGGGACACCTTGGAAGTGAGTGAGCAGCTGAGAATTCAACCAGGGCTGTGGGGACACGACCTTCTATAAAGAGTGCCTATACAACACCTTCTTTACCTTGGGTGGTCATTTTATTTTCTCTAATATGCTATTTATTTTCTCTAAGTGGAATCTATGAAGGTGAAACTTGCTTGATTATTTAAAAGTAAGTGGTGTCGGGACTGGGATTGTAGCTCAGCGGTAGAGCGCTTGCCTCGCATGCGTGAGGCCCTGGGTTCGATCCTCAGCACCACATACAAAGCAATAAAATAAAGACATTATGTCCATCTACAGCTAAAAAAATATTTAAAAAAAAAAATAAATAAAAGTAAGTGGTGGATGAGGCAGATCAACTTGGATTATTATTCTGTTTTCTTTGGCTAGACAAATTATTCTTCTGCCTCTAGTTGGTGTGTTTCAAATCACTGCAGATTAAAGAATTTACACTGCTTTGGAGATCTTTAAATATTTCACTTATTTAAAGCTCTGATAAGGCCCAGCTACCACATAATATCATTCAAAGGAAGAAGATGGCTAGATGTGGTGGCTTATGCCTGAATCTTAGCTAATCAGGAGGCTAAGGCAGGAGGATTGCAAGTTTGAGGCCAGCCTCAACAACATAGTAAGACTCTGTCTCAAAATAAATTTAAAAAAATGATAAAAGGACTGGAAATGTAGCTCAGTGGTAAAGTAACACTGCATTCAATGCCCAGTACTGAGAAAAGAAAAAAGGGAGGGAAAAGAAGATGATGATGACAAAACCAGGTTATCTTCTAGGCTCTAAGCTAAGAAATAGTTTGCGGCTTCTATTCCATGACCCTCCTCTTGCTCAGTGAGACTTGATATGGAAGGAGGGAAGAGAAACCTGGGAGCTGAATGAGTCAGATGAAGATGCAGTGACCGCAGCTCCAGCATGAATGTTGCTGCGATTATTCCCATCTTACTAGTGAGCACAGAGAGGCATCTTCAGACTAAGACATGTGTCTACCTTTGGAAAGCTAGTGCATGGTGTTGCCAGGGATCCAAGGGCTGTCTCCTTGCCACACCAAGAAGAAGCACAGACACCTGGTGCTACAATTAGAGCACAGCAACTGTGATTTGCTCACCCTAGTGCATTGCCATACTCTGACCAGAAGTTCCATGACTGAGCATTATTTCTTGAAACTTTTAGTTCATTTATATAATATATACAATTTATACACATATTCTTTTTTTTTTTTTTTTTGGTACCAGGGATTGAACTCAGGGGTACTCAACCACTGAGCCACATCCCCAGCCCTATTTTGTGTTTTATGTAGAGACAAGGTCTCACTGAGTTGCTTAGCGCCTCGCCGTTGGCTTTGAACTCACGATTCTCCTTTCTTAGCCTCCCAAAGTGCTGGGATTACAGGCATAAGCCACTGCACCCAGCACACATATTCTTATTCTACACTGAGTCATGGTATATTTCTTTCTTTCTGTAGTTCTAGACGGGATTGAAACTAATTAAACTGCCAAAATGCTCTCCTTTAAGTATTCTTTGTTATTCTATTCTATAAAAGCCACAGTGTATAGGTTTGAGAAACATTATTTAGAGGCAAAGCAATGGCATTATGAGTTTTTTTTCTCAAAGAGCAAGAGATTAATAGAACTATTGACTCATGCAATTCTCCACTGCAATATTCTAAAATCCCTCAGTGAGAAGTGTGAAAGACAGCAATATCTCACTTTCATAGCATTTGTAATTTATTTTAAAATACTTCAGCATAGACAGAAGTATTATGTACAAAGGTGTGGGTGTCGGTGTGGATAGGGGAGGTTGGTTCAGTCAGGAAGCTAACATGGGAAGTACCCTGATTATGAATGCACACCTCAGAGAAGAAGGATCAACCCTTAACAGAGCAAATCTAGGGAGTTAACCCTGGCAGAACACTAAAATCATCTGAGGGCTTTTGTAAAGAATTTTATGCTTATATTACTTTACTTTTCAAATTATTATACAATAAAATGAACTTTTTATTCTCATTTACTGCGCAGTTCTGCGAGTTTTAATAGATGCATAGTTTTGCATAAGAACCCTCAAAATCAGAAAGTATCTCCCCAAAACTCCTTTGTGTGTTCCACGCCTCCAGATTCATAATCTCCTCATAACCTCTCCCATGGCAAGCATGATTTTGGAGAAGCTTTTGAAAAATGTCAGTGCCCGAATGGCTGCCCTTAGAGCTGCTTCTTATTTAGGTAGACTAGAATGGAGGCTGGAATCTTTTGCAAAAGTTTTCACAGTGATTCTGATATGTAGCCAGGGTTGAGAAACTGGAGCTCTCACCAGAGTTCAAATTCCAGAAGCACCTGCCACAAGGGCTTCCACACTCTTCAACTCAAATTAGCATTTTCTCACTGGACAGCACTATAGATGTTATAGGGAGGAGATTGTGTTCAAAATAAGTGGATGAGCTGGGGGGAGCATTGTACAGCTACCACCACCCTCTCACCAAGTCGGGTGAGGATCTGGTGAGTCCAACGTTCTTCCAGAAGGGCAGATGCAGGCACAGGATATGACTAGAAGTCTTGCAGTACTTTGTTCCTGGAATACCATAGGATCTGTCCTGAACAAATCCTTCACAACTAATGATTTCTAAAATGCCCCCAAAATAGAGTGTTGTGACTTCAATGAGCTTTTGTAAGAGTTTAGATGTCTGTTTCCACTGGCCTATAAATGTTTTCTTTGCAGATTTGGTTTGAGATTCGGCTTTAGTTAATGACCATCTGATAGAGAGATGATGAAGTGGGAACATTAGTCCTTCCAATTTCTACCTCAAAAAGCAGTGGCTCTCTTTCAGTCTTGGCCACATCTTAGAGTCACCTAAGGAAATTTAAAATTCTTAATGACCAGACTGCACCCCAAAGCAATTAATTCAGCATCTTTGGGATTGGAACTTAGGCATCACTATTTCAAACTGTTGTGGAGAGGGTACTAATAATATCTTTTAATAAATTATCATCTAATAATTTTAACAAATAAATTGGCTTATTCATTTCATTAGGTTGAATTCTGTGTTCCCTCACCAACACACCCAAGCCTGGCTTCCAGCAGAGCAGCCAGCCATATGCCCAGGTACACCAGATGTGCAGCTGCACATCCTCTTCATAGCTGACATCTCCCTTTTGAGTCATAAGCACTACTTATAAGATGTAGTAGTTACCTATTGCTATGTACCCAATTATTGTAACACCTAAAAAATCAAACTTCATCTTCTTGTGTTTTGTATAGGCCAGGAATCTGGGATGAGTTATCTAGGTATTTCTTGCTCAGAGTTTCTCACGAGGCTACAGTCAGGTTGCAATCATCTGAAGGCTTGCTCCAAGCTCACTCTTACTAGCAGGAGGCCTCAGTGCCTCCTTGGTCTCTAGTCAGAGTTCTCAATTCCTTGCCATGTGCATGTTGGTATCAACATAAGGCTGTTGGAATACTCTTATAACGTGGTCCCTGGCTTCTTCCAGAGTGAGTGATCCAGAAGGCACAGCACAAAGGAAACCATTTTATTATACAATAAAATCTCTGAGTCTCACAGTTACTTTGATTAAATTTTATTAGTTTGAGGTCAGTAACTTAGTCCACACTCAAAGGAAGGGGGATTAGGCTCGGCCTCTTGAAGGGAATACTATGAAAAGCATCATGAATGATAGCTAGTGAGGGTAAGAAAATATAAGAGGTGTTTTAATCATCTTTGTGGGAAAAAAAGTAAATCCACTAGGGTACATGAATTTAAACGGAATCAGATTCTTGCAAAAGGCAAAAACAAAAACAAAACAACAGAAAAACCAAACTAACAACAACAAAAAAAACCTCTCAGAGCTGAGACTACAAATTTGACTCTAATATATTCATGGTCAATGTAATTGGATCTTAAAAGAAGAAAGAACACACCAGATCAAAAGATGTCATCTCATCTTGTTCAAGTGCATGTTTTCCAATGAACCAGTTCTTTAGAAGAACGTGTACTTTATGGGGAATGCTGTGTATGTGTTAATGGATAAACAGAAATGTGTTAACAGATAAACAGAAATGACATTTAATTTCAAGCTCCATTAGTAACACACAGGAATAGAGAGAACAAGGTCAGACACGATGGTAAAGGACAAAAGTATTTCATTTCCAATTACTTAAAATAGTGTACAAATGTAACAGCTAAGATAATGTTGAGTGCTTGCCAAATGAAAATAGAAAGGATCAGAGCAAAGAACCAGAAAGCTTTAATACCTGAATGTCTTAAAATCCTCTATATTCTATTGAAATAATTGTTTTTACAGCAAGCATTTGGACCATACAGTCTGTGGGCCGAATCCAGTTTTTTTTTCTGTTCATGTAAATAATGTTTTGTTGTAACGAAACCACGCTCACTCCCTTGTGTGTTGTTAAGAGTACTTTTCGTTGTACAACAGTAGATCTGAGTGAGTTCAAGAAAGGATCTATGGCCTGAACACACTAAAAGATTTACTACCTGGCCCATTATGGGAAAAAAACATTGTAAGTCTTTGGTGTAGATTAATGAATGGGGATACATGAGTATTCCTAACTTCATTAGGATAATCCTTTTATCACAGATTCTCTGGGCATCAAAGGCAGATCAAAGAGGAAAACAGTTTTGTTTTGTTTTTTAAAGGCAAACAATCATTTACTTAAACTTGCTCTGTTGGGTTAATATGACTAAAAGTTAATCAAAAATATTTCTTTTGTCAGGCTAATATTATTCTTCCTCATAAAAAATAGTGCTAAACTCAGTTTTCTTTAGTCTATTTAAGAATCTCAAACTGGCTTAAGAAAAAAAACAGGGGACAGGGTAGGGGTAAGCTGGGAATTTATCGGCAAATAGTCAAATAAAGTCAGACCTGGGAATTTGAACACCATTTGCTTTCTTGTGTCTCTTGGCTTTCTTATTTTCCTACCATGTTTTTCTCTTCCTCCTTTTTGCCATTCCTGCTCCTTTTTCTGTGCTGGCCTAATGTTTTCCTGCTACAGTTAGTTTTTCTCAATAATGTGGGGGACATATGCAAGGGCATGCCACAAAATGGCGCCGAGCCACCAGCTCGGGCCTGGCCACGCTGCCCCGGGAGAGCCATCACCTCGCCCTTATTGGCTGACCTCTGCTTCCGTGTTCCTGGACAAGACATGGACAATGGATACTCTCTTATCTAAGTGCCTCTGTACATCCCACTTCCGCATTCTTAGCTCAGTAACAGGACACCTCCCCCCTCCTCTATATAAGCCTGTATCTCTCCTCAATAAATCAGTTCCTGCTTAAGACAGAACTCTCCGGCTCAGGCGTGGTAATTGCATGCTGGGTGACTTTACCATTCTCAGCCGTCGTGTCGGGGACTCCCGGGGATCCCCTCCTCCCCGCTGGCCGAGGGGGGAGACTGATACCTGGCTGGGAGGACCCCAACAAATAAGGAGAGAAGTATGGGCTCTCGGCAGCTTCAGATGTGTTTGATTCACGGCACAATCAAAGCTGCCCAAGGGTATTTCTCTCATCCCGCATTATGTAGAAATCCCAGAGCTATAGGCTACAGGGCTAATTTGGGACATATTCCCCTTTTCTATGGCCTGGTATAAGAGGTACAAAGATTGGTCCAGTTCAGGTCTTGGGCCCACTCCTGTGGTACCAGTGTCTGCTATAAATGAAGAACAGGAAAGGAGATGGTGTGCAGACAAAAGCACACAGCCCTCTCCCCATATCCACTGGCCTTCTCATGGCACAAGAGTCAAAGGGAGACTCAGAAAGTCAAGGGTTAAATGTTTTTTCTCATATATGGAAGTTAGAGAGTATAAAGAAATTTTTAAAGAGGGAGATCTTGTGAAAATAGAGAGAGTGGTAGAGTAAATAGCAGAGGACCAAGATGGAGGGAGGAGAGACATAGGGGAAGAATCGGGCAATAAAGTTCACCAAATTATGCTATTTGTATGTATGAATATATCTCAGTGCATTCCCATTATATATATATAACTGTAATGCATCAGTTAAAAATAAATTAATAAATAAAAGAAAGATCAGTGGTGTAGAGAAAGGGAATTGGGTGGAAGGAGGAGAAGAAGGAAGGGGATATTACTAGGAAATAGAGAAGACTGTTATGTGTATTTATGAATATGTCATAATGAACCCCACTATTATGTATAACTATAATACACTAAAAAGAGTCAAAGGAATTTCCAAGAGGATATTGCAACTATTCTTCGACTTTGGCAGGCCTCTCTTGACACAAAATTGATAGTTAAATATATTCTGATTTGAAAACCTGTCTTCATTTCACAGCTTCATCATCTGTTTCTCAAGAAATGATTTATTTCTCATCCTACAATTGATGCTTCAAAGACAGATATACAATGCTACATTTTCCTCCAACTATCTCTTTCTCTGATCAACTCTTTCCAATTCTTGGTTTCTCCTCAAGACCCTGTGTTTGAGATTTCACTTATTTCTGACTCTTTAAAGATTTGTTACTGTGAAATTTAAAACATACCTTCTTAACACATGAATCTCAGAATGTGACACAGAATAATAATCCAAACAACCCTGGATATATTTGGAATTAAAGGTAGATTCAGAATTACCTGGATAAAATTCTTAACTCTGCCACTAATTTGTTGTATGATATTGAAACAATCAATATTGTAGTTAGAGAAGAAGTATAAGACATTCGTTTAAATAAACATTTATTGAAGATCTGCTATAAATCAGTGGTTAGGATATAGCAATGAACAGTATGGTCTCTACTCTCTCAAAACATGTGGATTGAAGAGAATAGACTGCTTTCATAACCTGTGATATGTAGTGGATGGCGCAAGTACAATAGGAAGACAAGCAGGGACACAACCTGGACATAGGAGTGGGTTGAATTTCTCCCTTCCCAGAGGAATCAGGATATGAGACCAAAGCAATCAGCCAGCAAAGTAGCAAAGAGTGAATAAAAGGACGAACAGTGTTTCTGGGGAACATTATTTTGCAAATGTACCATGATACAAATGAGTATGATTTGAAGGAGGAAAATATTAACTGAGTATTAGTCAGGAATATTTAGGTGGCAAGTGACAGATTCATTTCTAATTGGTAAAATTATAAAGTGAATTTTTTTGTTCATTAATTGTTTTAGATTTTTCATCACTGTTACCAAAATGCCTGACAAGAACAACTTAAAGGAGGTGAAGTTTATTTGGGGCTCGTGGTATGAGAAGTCTCAATTCATACATGGCCAACCCCATTGATCTGGGCCCAAAATGAGGCAGCACATCATGGGGGGAGGGCCCAACAGAAGAAAGACTCTCATGTCATAGCAGGGTTGGGAAGCAGAGAAAGAAGCGGGAAAGGGGCTACTAGCAAGACAAACCCTTCTGGGGCAAGCCCCTGGTGACCCTCTTCCAGTTGTGCCCCACCTGCCTACACTCAGGACCCAATCAGTCCATTCAAACGAAGATGGACTCATTAGGTCACAGTTCTAATAATCTCATCATTTTACCTCTGAATGTTCCTGCATGAACAGGAGCTTTGGTTGAGACACCTCATATTCAAACTGTAACACAAACCAACCTATGAATAGACTTGGAAGGCATTAGTTATAGAAAGATCCAGGATTGGAAAAATGCCACAACTGTTTTCTCTCTGCCTCTATCTTTTGCTTCTTTTCATGGGCTAAATTTTTTCTCCATTTCACTTGTAGAAACAACTAAGTAAATAAGTACTCCATACAACTAAGTAAATAAGTACTGGAAGCTAAAGTCATGAAACAACAGCTTTTCCATTGGAGAGGGAATGTGAGGGGCCATTCTATATTTGTTCTAGCCTGCAAGGATACGAAGCACTGTGAGGGTGAGGTTTTACCCACCTAGCAATTGAATGAGTTATCCTGCTAATTCCCAAATGCTGGCAGAAGGCACTAGGCTGTTCAGGCAGAGACAAAGGTCTTCTTGCTCATGATACAGTAGGCAGCATAGGCTTCGTGTTCACATCACTTCCCTTGGCTTACAAGTGTCATGGGGATGAGTGGATATTAAACACAATGGGCTTGTGTTATATCTGAGGATCCTAGATCTTAGGAAGCCTTCACTTCATAAAGGAGCTACTAGCAAACCTGTCCAGGCTTTGTCCTGAAGGGAGACATCTTCTTCTTTATCCAAACCAGAGAATCACTCTGTGCTCTGACACAGGGAAATGTCTCCAGCTTCAAAGGATTGCTATGCAAGTGTCCTTTAAGATAGTCCAGGATAAGAATTGTCATATGGTATGTAGGGATACCATAGATTGCCTTCCAACAAAAAATCCCAGAGAAGGATATCAAATTGATGTGTCTGGGGTCAAGTGCCTAATCTGATCATGTACTTCTTTTCATGGAGATGGAGTCATATTATTGGCTCTGCTTAAGTCAATTTTCCAACCAGAGGCTAGGGTCAAGGTTGTTTACCAAGACGTTAGAATGTGCTTGACAAAGTTGATCCAGGGAGAGAGTGTGTATTATCAGGCTGAAGAGTTAAGACCAGATCATAAAGAATTATAGAGATCCTTGTTAATAAGTCTGGAATTTTGTTCCATATGGAATAGCAATTTATTAAATAAGTTTATAATGGGGTGGTGTTAACATTATCTTCAGAACAATCACACTGGCACACATTTTAGGGAATTAGAAGTAAAAGGGAAAATGAATGAATCAACTTTCCAAGTAAAGATAAGTAAGTCCTGAACCAGGACAGTGGGGATGGAGAGAAGTAGCAAAGCTGAAGATACTTTGGTAGCAACTATGGGGTAGGAAGACAGAATTCAGGATAAACTTTATCTTCTTGATTGGGGAAACTTGGTTGAGACACAGAACCTAGAAAGAGATTTCAGGTTTTACATGGCTAAGAAAGCAAATTTAGTTTTGAAAATTATGAGTTTGAGTTAGGAGGGCCATAGAAAACTAGGCTGAGGAAATGAATGAGGGGACATGGGTATAACACATGGCGGGGAGTAAGGTAAACAGAGACAGATGTTTAGAACAAACTCAGAAAAGCACCAATATTTAAGGGATGGGAATTAAGAGAGGAGCTTGTAAAAAGTTGAAGTAGTAGCTAGGATGCTCAGAAGGAAATTAGGAATAGAGAGTCTAACAATAGCCATAGGAAGACAAGTCCTGGAGAGAAATTGACCTAATTCACTCTTCTTAAGGCTGTGCACCATGCCATATAGCATGGGTGTACCAGAAGGTAATTGGAGAACCAAGAACAAACACAAAATGATGAAGTTCTCCAGTTGTGAAGTTTCCATCAACCTTAAAGCAGAGCACTTGAGATTAAAGTGGATCCTTCACACACTGCTTATACTATGAAGACATTCAACACATTCAAATAATTTTCCATCATAAGAATGAGTCACTGGTACCCATGGCTAAGATCATGTTTCTTACTCTCGAATCTTTTCTGATTATTCTTACACAAAACCAGTCATTATATCTGAACTAAGAGGGATGTTTTGTTTTTTGTGCTCCATTTTACTTGTCCCTAATAAATGTCCCCTTTTCATCCTTCTGCTGATTATGTCACTTATACCAAATCCTTGACTTTCAGTTGCACCAAAGTCACAGATTAATTGGCAGGATAAATACATGTGGTATTTTATTTCTGCTCAGCTCATTAATATAGGTCAGCTCAGGCTTAGTTCCCCTGTAAACACTGGTTACAAGAGCCCCCCAACATGGTGCTACAAATGAACTAGAAAGGTTGTTACTTTTGGGGGGGATTGAATAGTTTTTTAAAAATTTGTGTGTGTACACATGACACTCCCATATATTTTCTGTCCATTTTTTTTCTTCCAGAACTAACTTGAATACAACAAAATTTGAGCTGTATTTTTAATGTAAGAGGGAAAAATTCAACTTCAATCCAAGTAGAAAAAAGATAAGGAAAATAGAAATGGGAGGAGGAAGCATTTGTAATTCACTAATTCATATCAGTATCTCTAAAAATAATTTTATGAAAAAGAACTGAAAAATGTTAGATCAGAAACTGAGAAATCACACATTTTAAAAGATTTAGCACTTACTATTTATAGCTTTATTGACTATTACCTGTTTCAATATGTTTCAAATAATTAAATACTGCAACTGGGACATTAAAAATACAAACTAATTTACCAAAATAATTGTATTCTGAGTATTATGTACAATATTATACATTTTACATTACATAAGAGGGTTTTTATACATAAAGGTAAGATTTGATTTATCATTATTGGAAATCCAAAATACATTTAAACAAAACATTCCTATGCATACATACACAATTCCTCAGCTGGGATAATCAAAACCATACATGATTGTGGTTATTAAAAAATAAAATTACATTCATATAATAGTGGTAGAAAATGAAATTTGTTTTTATTACTTTGGAAGTATTTTTTTAAAAACCACACACAAGAATTATATAACCTAGTTCTATACATTTAAAAATATTTATGCTTGCAACTGAAATATGTTATTTCAGGGGAAGTTTTTGACTTTTAATTTTCTTATTTTATGGGATCTTTCATAATTCATAGTCATTATACTGGCGAAAAGCAGACTGGTGTCCAGCAAATGGAAAAGCCACAAGGGCCTATACTATCACCATGAATGTATTTCACTACATAATGTTGAAAAATAATCCTATGAAGTTGTACAGTTTGGTATGCCTTCATAGTCATAATTGGCATCAAAATGATTATATATTTAGGCACAGAGCTTAAAGGAGAAATATATATTGTGGTGAAGAACTAGATATTGAAATACACATATCATTAGGTGACCTCAGGAACAGGCGCTCATATATAAAACACCACACACACACTGATTTAGTTTTTAGGCAAGTTTTGTCCTTCAAATGGTGAATATATGGATGTGTCTGTCATACCTTGTTTGAACACTGAAATACCAAATTAAGTACATGATACTGCCATACACGTTTTAATAGCATCTCACTTTGAAGTTCGATTCCTCCCAAGCAGAATAGTTGTGATATTAAGAAATACCAAACATTTTCCTAACTGATCTGAAATGCCTGAAAAAACGGTATTTTACCGTGCAACAAAAAATGGCTTTCCATTTTGACATTTGCATGTCACTCTGTACAGGGATCTCATTCCAGAGATGCACAGACTGAGGAACTATACACAAGAGCCTCAGAAGAGCAGCAATCAATAAAACTGGCCATTCTCCTTAAAGTCTGCACAGCCCTTTTGCAGTACTTTTTGTTTTTTAATCCTGTATTTTATGAAAGGCAAATGAAAGAACACCTGGAAACTAGAGGACAGGAAGGTAACAAGTTGAAACATATACAAAGCAGTGTCCTTTCCAGCATCATGTATTTGGGAGAAAAATGAGAATAGGAGCCTAAGATATGATTTACTATTTTTCCTCTTGGTCATGTTTAGCCTATATATAAAAGTTCTACTCTAAGTTATCAAAATATATTCATATAAATGTATTAGCATTTCTAATACAAAAGTTAAAAAAAAGTCTAAATTCTTTATTTTTTTTAATTAAATATCCTAGAGATCAGTAGGCAGATTTCAAAGCAGCTTGAAAAAAATGTGTTGGCCGAGCACTGTCCGGAAATTGGGCACAGCTACATTTCAGCTCTGTGATGCGATTTCTCAGCAATGGCAGCCCCGTCTTCCTCCTCCTCCTCTTCCTCCTCATAGTGTTCCTCTCCATCTTTGGGGCGGTGATCCTCTCTAACTTCTTGCTCTTCTCCATCATTGTTTTTATCATCAGCCTTAACATTAAAAGAAAAAAGAAAAACTAAGAAATAGGGAATAGAGCAAGTGATCGACAATTGTCTCTAAAACAAACAAGGTATAATTCATCCAGTTTGGGAGAAAGGAAACAAGGGAAGAAAAATGATCCAGTAGGCAACAGTGCTACAGCCTCTCCTGATGTGCATGTAGTCAGTTTCCTAATTCTGGGTGGGCCTGTTTTAATTCAAGGGCACTTTATAGGTGTCCTCCACTGGTGCCTGTCCCAACTATACCCATGTACCTCTGACCTAGAGCATGCATGTACACACACACACACACTCTCATATGCACTCAGTAAAAATATATTATCCTATACATACGTTTTCATCATTTTCACCATAAGTCTCTTCAGCATTACGCTCCAGTTCCCTTTTTTTCTCTTCAGTCAAATCTTCCTGAACCTAAAGCAAACCACAAAGAACGTGTGATGCTTTCATCATTTCAACACCTGAATGACATGTTTTGATTTCCAAAAAGTTCATTTGAAGTAATGGAAACAAAATTACACTGAAAGTAAATTTAAAAAAAAGTCAAAAGTTTGATTTGTCTATTAAATATGAGGAAATGTTTAATGTATCTATTACAAAGATGAGTGTGACTGATTCTCAGTCTGACCTTTTGTTTGAATTTCTGGTTTCTCTCCAGGTTAACTCCACAAGGTTAACACCTGGAGAAATTCAGCTTATAAAATTACACGTCCCTCTCTACAAAATGAGAGAACGATAGAACTCTGCTATCTCTAACAGAATGTAAGTTCTATGAAGGCAAGAACAGTCCTATAGAATGCACTGTCTTCAGTAATTAGATGCACATGATGTACACTGAAATGCTTAATAAATGTTACTGAATCAATGAGTTACTGAATAAATCAATGCAAAAAGTATCCCTTGTAAAAGCGCAAAAAAAAAAAAAAAAGACACCACTGTCTATTTACAAAGTAATAAGAAAATTGATGGGTCTGTTCTCTGGGCATGTCTGTGACAGAACATGGGACATAGTGCTCTTGGTTCAGTTTTTCTCTTCTTTATATTTCAATGTATTCCAATTTAAAAATAAGTTCACCCGTTTAGCTAGTGGGTAGGACACATAGGGGTCATGTTCACTGAAGATGCTTGAGTTTTTCATGTACAAAAATTCTGACTTTCTTCATGTAATTTGTGAAATACTAATACATAAAAAATGGCAAATACACTGAAAAAAAAAACAATAAATCTCTCAGGTTAAAATATCCAGAAAAGAGAACACAATCATTTCAAGTTCTGTATGAACTTGAAATTGAAGTTCTGTATGAAGTAGTCTAATAAACTAGTTCAAATCCCTGTCTCCATTTAGTGTTCTAACACAGCATCCATTTTAAATAGTTTTCCTTTATGCACACTACTATTACTGTTTCATTGATCCCAACTGCTTATCTCAAAATGAAAATCAAAGAAAGCATCCAAATTTTTAATGAACAATCTCTCTGTAATAATCACATCTCACAGAAATATAGAATAAAATGTTTTCTAACTTGTTAACTAGTTTGAAAATCATACATATGCCAAAAGGTCTAGGTCATTTGAATGTATTTTTTTAAAAACTGCTAAACAGAAGTTAGGCATAAAGTAGTGTCCTGGTACAGAAAGAAAGCCTGATCTCTTCTAGGATCACAGTATAGGAGTAAAAGTCCTCTGGGGTAATACAAAAAGTTACATCATTTTTTCAAAAGAGTTGTAGTGGTGTTGAAAACCTGAGAAATGGGCAAGGGATGGAAAGTAAGCAGATGCTATAACTAAGCAGGAACAAATTAAGTGCTGCCTCAAGGTAGCTGGTCTAGGGGAGAGGAGAATAAACCACAGCCTCCCAGATCTTTGGATAGAGTGTGGCCTTCTGGGAGCCTACAAAGGTGACTCTTCAAAGATGCCCTAGACAGAGCCAACCCTTCGTGAATCTCTTCTAATCAGCCCCCAGTACTGGCTGGATGCATAGCTCTAAACTACACTGGTTTCAAGCAAATACAATTTGAGGACAGAGGCATAGGGCATCCCTGTATTCACATTTCCTGGTGGAGTAAGCAGGGATACCCTTGTCTCACCTTACAGCTCTATCAGTAGTCCATGACATCTCTTCTGCCATTTGTCACAGAACCTCACAGCAACGTCCCATAGGACACTGGGATGAAGATGATCAAGCACTTATTTCAGACTTCATTAAGGTCTAATTGAAACATTACTAAATTGCTGAAGTGTCCTTGTCTATTTTGATGAACAAAAATGTCTTCTATGTGGGTAATAATGAAAGCTCAATTTGTGAATATCACACACAACATAGTTGAGAGTGGGAAAGAACCACCTCAAAATTATGTAGTATGGTAGAAAGAATACATAAATCTGGGGCAGCAAAGTCCAGATATTAAGTATTTAGGCTTTCTGGACCATAAGTTCTCTGTCGCAACTGCACAACTCCACTATTGTAGCATAAAAACAGCTATAAACTATATGTCAACAAAGAGGCATGGCTGTGCTCCATAAAGCTTTATTTACAGAACAGGCTGCAGCCTGCATTTGCTACCTCCTAACATACTCTGGAGACAGACAGACCTGCACCAAAGCCTCAGCTCTGCAGCTCTTCTGTCTGTATAAACAATAAGGTTGATTTTTTATTATGAAAATCTTCAAGTGCATTCAAATAAAGAAAATCATTCAAAAAAAAAAACTTTATAAATTCTTCCAAGGCTCCAATTGTCTCAATATTGCCACACTTACACTTTTCTATTTTTTTCAATTTATTATTCTTAAGATTTCTAGATATCATGTAATTTTACCCTTACATGTCAAGGTATGCACCTTTAAAAGAAAACTGACATCTTTTTATGCAAACATGATGCTATTATCACACCTGAAAAACTCAATAATTTGAGTGGCATCATCTGATGGCTGTCCCTGTTCACACTCTTCTGATTGTCTCAATAATGCCTATTTACAGTTGATTTGTTCTAATCATGACCCAAAGGCCACGCATAACATGGGCTTCCCTCCATTGTTTTTATCTTGATGCTGTTGATTTGTTCTGTAGAAGGACCCACATTTTGGATTCATTTGCTTCTGTATGTTATCATCTCACTCACTCCTCTAGTCCCATATTTTCTATAAATCAAAATTAGCTTGAAGGTGTAAGTTAATTAGAGCTCACGGTGCTGAATATTTCACATTTTCATCACACCAGGAAGCACATAATGTTTGTCTGTCCTACTTTTAGTTGGGCTGAGGTTGGTCAGTAAGCTCAGATGGCAACAGCCTGATCTGTCCCTGATAAAGTACCTTGTTCATCTAGTGACAGCCATTGATGATTGTTGATTAAATCAATGGCTTTAAATAGGAGTTACAAAGATAGTAACTTTGTAGTTTCATCCTTCTTTCTGCATCCACCAATTCTATATAGAACTCTCTCACATCAACTGTATACTTACCATGCCTGGTGCATTTAAAAATGACATCCTTTGAAGTCCGACCTGGGTGGGCTCTAATTATGATTCTAACAACAAAATAACAAGCTGTGGGACCTTGAAAAATTCAACTAACCTCTCTGAAGGTCAAAATATCTTGTGTATAAAATAAAAGGGTTGGGTAAAAATCTATCGTTCATTTTCTGTGTGTATGGGGTTTGAGAATCATGGATGCTTTTAAGACTGTGGCAAAAAATGCTTTAGCAAATGTGCTTAGACACACAACATTCTGCATAAATGTTCAGCAGGGTTACGCTTCCCCAAGTCTTCCACTACTGTCTGCCTCTAACAGGGTATTCCTGAAACATGAGCATCAGCTGGGAGGGGGGGCGGGGAAGGGACTTTTGAAGAATTCTGATTCCGCCCCACAACAGAGAAGATCAGAAATTTCCTACAGCAAGGTTTAGTCCAGGGATTTGTATTTTTCATGAACTCTTCACCATGATTCTTGGGCTGGACACCATAGCACACACCTACAATCCCAGCAGCTCAGGAGACTGAGGGAGGAGGATTACAAGTTCAAAGCCAGCCTTAGCAATTTAGCAAGGTCCTAAGCAACTTAGCAAGATCCTATCTCAAAATTAAAAATTAAAAAAGGGCTGGGGATGTGGCTCAGTGGTAAAGTATCTCTGGGTTCATACCCTGGTATCCAAAAAAAAAGGTGAGCCGGGCGCGGTGGCGGAAGCCTGTAATCTCAGCACTTAGGGAAGCTGAGATAGGAGGATCATGAGTTCAAAGCCAGCCTCAGCAACTGTGAGGCACTAAGCAACTCAGTGAGACCCTGTCTCTACATAAAACACAAAATAGGGCTGGGGATGTGGCTCAGTGGTCGAGTGCCCCTGGTTCAATCCCCAGTACCAAAAAAAAAAAAAAAGGTGATTCTTGGTCACAGTAAAGACAGAGAACTATTTCCTAAAGAAGAAAACAGATGCTGGGTTAAAAATGTCTCCAGCTTGGGAAATAATCTTCCTTCTCTGAAACCTGTTTTCTTCATTCTTGACACCTATTTAGAACACTTAGCTTATTTACCAGTTATCACTATATTCTTAGTTGATGAAAACCACTGATTTAAATTACTCTTTAGAGAATACACAAATGAACACTGTAATTTTCCAGCCATATAGAGAACAAAGGCTTATATACACATTATTTTAATAAGGTTTGCGGTAAAAGTAATTCAAATTCATCTTAAAGGCATCACTGAAAAGAATGACATAGCATTTCTTTTCTTTTTTTTTAAATATGAACAAACATTTTTTAAAATTTATTTATTCTACTTAGGTATACATGATAGCAGAATGCATTTTGATTCATTCTAATTGACTTTTAAAATACACTTTGACAAAGCCAGAGTCCCCGAGTTATTGTCTGATAGCATAGACGCAGCAAGGACGTCTCCTACACTGGACCCTCTTCAGAATCCTGCTGAGGCTCATGCAATGCTCTGTTGAAGATTTCCCATAGAGGTCCTCGTTACTCATCTTCATCCACTGGAATCTAACGTTTTAGACATTTGAGAAATGAACCTTACATGGTGGGGAAAAGTTTAGTAAATATCCAAAACAAAAAAAACAAATCACTGAATTTAAAATGGACTTTGACTAGTTACCCAGTCCTGGCCACGTATGCTGATATCTTTGTTTACACATAGAAGATGCTGTTGGATGAGCCAGGGACCAGCTGGCTAAACCTCAAGCAGTCAAGAATGCTAGGATCCAGTGAGGTGGGTGACACGTGACAGAAGTAGTCTTTGGCAAATTCAGCTAGAGTGAAGGACATCACTGCCTAAGAGGCCACTCCAAATGGGAGAGTCTCCGCCCATCAGAAGCATCTTGACTTGGGGAATCTCAGGCCATGGTCTGAGTTGGTATGTATACATTTTTGGCCACTGAACATGAGCAAATAACCTTGGACTTGCTCTTTCCTGAATGTTCAGATTAATCTGTTTTCTGCTACGTTTGAGCAATGTAAGCATTCCAATTTTTCAAGCATTCATTCTATCTATATATTAGCATCCAGATAATTCTGAAGTATAACACAGCACTTTTTGGCTGTGATAACTTGTCCTGTTTGCTCAAAAGTAGATAAAATATCTGGGATATAAGCAATATGAGGAGAACATTATGGTGGGTATGTCCTTCACCCTGATGTTAAACAAATAAATCAGGATTGCTGTTCAATAATCATCATTTTTATATCTTAGATAATGCTGCTGCACTAAGATTAAAAATTTTTTAAAAAAAGCAAGGATAGTGCAAATTTCCTAAAAGCACACTTGTTTTGGGTGGTCCACGCCTGCGGTTCAGATCTGTAAGTCTGATGGCTCTCCCTCAGAACAGGTTGAGCCCTGATAGGATACAGTTCCTCCTGAGGAGCAAGTGCTGGAAGCCAGAGTTTGGTTGCAGGCTGGGAGGGAAGGAAACTGAAGGCATAGATCCTTACAGCCCTGTGGCCAGGGGGGCAGCTAGAAAACTCTGAGGTTTACTAGAGATAAGAACCATGCAGTCACTCAGCATTTCATGGTTTTCAAGGCACTTCCAAAAACATTGTCCCAGCTACACATACACCTATGAACAATATCATAGGTGTTTCTACTTCATTTTTCTCATTTTACTGCAGTTTGCTGAGTGCTTTAGCTGTGACTATCACTAGGGCTCGAATGGTATTTGGCAATTACCCTTCTCTCCTCTCTGTGGAAGATGACCTAAGAATGATGGAAAAAACTAATCATCTCAGGAAAGACCAGAATAATACAACCCATCCGGAACAACGGATGCTCGGGGGAGAGGAGGAAAGTGACAGGGGAAGAAGAAAGGTTCACAGGGCCTCCTTAAACATTCAAATGGCAATAGTCTTGAATGATGGGTGGCAACATGGAACCTCTGCAAGAAAGGGTTAGAAAGTCAGGAAATGCTCTTGTAAGAATTCTGGACAGGGAATAAACAAGGCAAAAGAATCAGAATCTTTTTGCTGGGTGCAAAAAGAAGAAAACAATCCTGTCAATTCAGCTGACCTGGTGGGAGGGGCTGCAGCTGGAGGGCGGCTGCTGAGTCTCAGGGTGCACTGGGCCAGCACAGCCTCCTCTGCCTTGTCACGCCTCTCCTGCCCCTTGTCTTGGTGATTCCTGTTTTTCTACCCTGCTCCCTACTGGACTTCTGGATTTCTCCCTTCCACCTTAACTGATCCTAATACAAAAGTGAAAAAGAATCGGTAAATACTGATTAAATTTTTATGTTTACCCTTCTGAATTTTTAAAAAGAAGCCAAGGTGAACTCTTTTCTCTCTTAATCCCTCAAAGATTCCTGGTATCTGACATAATGAAACAAAGTAATATCAGTCTAGACATCCTGTTACAAGAGAAGCACAGATGAATATCTTCTTGCTAAATGTCTTAATATTCAAGGCTGCTGCTTTCTCTAATGCTCTCTTTCTGACAAGACAGCTCAGGGTCTTGATTAAGATGAACAGCAGGAAGAGAAAAGAGAGAGAATAGAAAGATCAAGCCCGTGAGACAGAATGTAACTCGAGATGTTGCCAGGCCATAAAGGGCAACATCCTTTTCTATTTTCCTGGCATAAGCACAGATTTTAGCATTAGTTCTGCAAACCTGAAAATAGCAGAAAGAATAAGAAAGCAGACCCGGGCCGGGGAACTGAGTGCATGCTGAGCACTTGTGGTGGACCAGTTTCTTCGGTTGGCCATGGTTGACCTCCTGAAAGGTTCCCTTAGGGATAAAGCCATGCATGTGCAAGACACCTGGCTGATGAATGGCTCTGAAGCAGGCCTTTAATCTAGGAATGACTTCCTGGGCCTGGGCCTTAGAGAGACTAAACGTGGGGTCAAGACCTGATCCATATCATATTCCCAAGAACTGCAAGTGTCCAGGCAGGAGAAAGCCATGACATAAAAAGCTACAGTAAATACCCTCACCAGTTGATTGAGCACACGAGTGTGGTGCCAGGACAGATGCTATACAAACTTAACTAACAATAACATGCCAGATGCTTACAATAAAAAGCAAACTAAAATGAAGTTATTAAGAAATTCCCCCTATCTGCATTTTATTCAACACAGTTCCGTATTAAATACTTTCCCTTCTCTTCATTGTTTTTGTGGTGCTGAAAATTGAATCCAGGGCCTCATGTATGCCAGACAAGTGCTCTGTCACTGAGTTCCATCCCCAGACCTTGTTTTTGTTGAACTTAATCTAGACACTAAAGTCTTATGAGAGAAGAGGTCAGAGGGAAATATTGTACAATTTAGAAGAACGTTTGGCAGGTGGTACATGGATTCCAGTAGACATTATGGGGTATCCTTGTGAGGCAGACATGGGGACGTGTCCACAGAGAAAGTTACAGGGTCCATCCATATTCCCTCAAGGTGCAGAGCTTTGTTCTCTCACTTGTGAGGGAAAGAGACATGAGAAAATGTTCTCATAAAGATCACAGAAATCTCAGTCTGACATTCCTGGAAAGTCTGCTTTATTTGAAATTTCTGGTGAGAAACAGAGATGGATACTATTACCCTGGTTTTGTTACCTTCCAACCAAATGTCTCCACTGCCATGGTCCATTTCCTCTTAAACCACCCTTTGGTACCCTGCTTAAGTCTTTCTGAACCTTTCTATGGAAGGAATGTCAGAGTCAATGCCGCCAGGGTTTGTTTACAGTTGGTGTGACAGGCCAAACAACTTGATCAGTCTCCTGCATTCAATCTTCCTACCTCCTCTTCTCCCTCTTCCTGGTACTGTTCATCAACATTATCCTCCTGCTGGTCTGGATTTCCTGCCATCTGTTGAAACAAAAAGGGAGGCTCATGTTACTGTACATGGAGATGCCTTCTATAATACTCAGGGACAAAGAAGGAGCGTGCCACCATGAATGGTGCACTTGCAATGCACTGGAGGACAGGAAACGATGAATAATCATTGCTAACACAAAGCACAGGGTGTCTGGTTACCCTCTGAGTACAGGCATATCATTTCACATAATGGCCTCTAAACCACCAGAGTGGCAAACTTTCTCTCAATGCAGATTATGACTAACCTTTTACATAAACCAGGCATTTACTAAAATGCTCAGACTAAATCCACCCTTAGTAATGGCATCTGCTTACCACCAAATGCTCTTCCATGTCTGCGTTTTCTGGCTTTTGATCACTTTGTTTTGGCTCTTCGTTTTCATCTGGCAAATTTTCTTCTCTCACTTGCTCGGCTTCCTCAAATTCATCTTCACCTTGATTATTGGGGTCATCTGCTGGGTTTATATCCTCTACAGCTGTCCTCTGTAAAATTTTAATAAAAACCAACTGCCACTTCAAAACAGAGGATCAAGTTTAATTTCATTTGAAAGGCCACACACTGGCAGAAAACGAAATCATCCTTCACTGCATCATTCAGCTCTATCCCTGCCAGCACTCACAAGTACCAAGCACCCCACTGTCACAAGGCAAAGCTCCTGCTTCATTTGTTAGAGGCTGAGGAATCGAATGAAGGATAAATGGTGCTTTCTTTCTGCAAGTTATTCCAACAGTCTTCCAAACTCTAGCAAACCAAGAATGTGAGCAAAGCTACACAGACAACCAGCAAAACAGCTACTATGTTGGAAAACCAAGTAGGAGAAATAAAATGAATGCCAATTAGTACAGGAGATGGTTGAAGAGTTAACTGCTTTTATGGAGATGCTGATTTTTATACAAATTTCCCTTTCAATTGATTTTAAACATGTAAGTAAGCACAAAGCAGCTGATGGGAAGGAAGATCTACCCCTAAAAAGACCCAAGACAAGAAAAGGACTAACTCTAAAGAAAATGGTGTATCTGTTGTATGGACAACATTTCTTCCTTCCTTCTTTCCTTTCTTCTCTTCTTTCTTTTATTTACTTATTTATTTTTATTTTAGGTACTGGGGATTGAACCCTGGGGTGCTCTACCACTGAGTTACACCCCCAGGTGTTTTCATTTTGTATTTCAAGACAGAGTCTCAGCAAGTTGCCAAGGGTGCCTCAAATTTGTGATCTTCCTGCCTCAGCCCCCTAAATCACTGGGATTACAGGTGTGGCCCACAGCACCTGGCTGAACAGTTTCTTCCTTAAGAAACACTACTGTGAAACTGGGAGATACTGCACTGACAAGGGATAGGAGAAAAGAGCTGTCCAATCTTTGGCAATATATTACAAAAAATATCCCTCCAGACCCACCTTTGAGTGGTTCTCAGTTGAGACAGGAGAATCGTGAGTTCAAAGCCAGCCTCAGCAATGGCGAGGTGCTAAGCAACTCAGTGAGACCCTGTTTCTACATAAAACACAAAATAGGGCTGGGGATGTGGCTCAGTGGTCGAGTGCCCCTGAGTTCAGTCCCTGGTGCAAAAAAAAAAAAAAAAAACCAACAAATGTCCTTCAAATTTTCAACTTCAGAATTATTTCAATTTTCCACTTAAGCTCCCAAGGCACCTTCCGAATAACACACATCCTAATAAAGATTCAGCTTTTAGAAACAGAGAAGGGCAGAAATGGCCATGCTTGCTGTGAGCATCCCTGATCTCTCCCAGGTCATCTATGGGACACTTACTGAAGTGGCAATTGCTTTGGAGGGACATTGAAGTCACAAGTAAGATTCAGCCTCTCCCAGTGTTCTCCAGACCAGAAGATTGTACTTCACTTCTCTGAAGAGCCCTGAACATGTTCAAGAGTTCACTGTAGTCTCAGCTGGTCTATTATCTGCACACCCCTGGCCATAAACTTCACTCAAGTGCAAAAAACACTTTCATTGGGAATGTAGTGGCAAATCCTCACCTTTACACTAGACTCTAATTACTCCATAATCTCCTGTCATAGACTTCCTTCACGTGTTGCCAATAATCTGTATGGAAATATAGGAAAATAGCAGCACACTCTCTTCAGAAAAAAATTACTAAATATGTTTTGCTACAGTTCTTACAAATGTGCACAGTGGTTCCAAGTCTAACCAAATAGAAAGTGAAGGTTCACAGGCACAAACAGTTACATTCAAGTAAGACAAAGAGGGACAAATGGGCTGACAATTTTAATTAAGAGAAGGCATGGCAGAAAGGCCAGTGTTCCCAGTATGTCCTCAGAACAGATAAAGGGATGAGGAGAGTGAAGGACCACACGGGTGAGTAGTCAGCCTACAGCTGCTCCCAGCGTGTAAGTGACCCCGAGGCGGACCTTCACTCTCCACGCACTCTCCTGCTTCCTTGCTCTCGTGGGACAGCCTCTCACACTCATTCTCCTGGTAACCCTTGCTCTATCCTGACAATATTTCAGGGCTGTGTCCCTGCTGCATGCTGTCCTAAATGCCAGTGAGAATACGGACAGGAAAAGCTGCTCTGAGTCAAGTGGAAAAGCTGTTTCCATAAAAGGACTGAAAGTGGCCAGCAGAAGGACTCTTTCAGTGATTATCAAGGAAGATGTGGATCTTCTTTCAATTCCCTGGATCAATATACACTGGCTCAAGCCGGGTGCGGTGGCACAAGCCTGTAATCCCAGCACTCTGGGAGGCTAAGACAGGAGAATTGCGAGTTCAAAGCCAGCCTCAGCAATGGCGAGGCACGGCGCTAAGCAACTCAGTGAGACCCTGTCTCTACATAAAACACAAAATAGGGCTGAGGATGCAGCTCAATGGTCGAGTACCCCTGAGTTCAATCTCCAGGAAAAAAAAAAAAAAAAAAATACACTGGCTCCATATGGCAGTGGAGATTGAATGTTATAAACACTGGGGCTGCACTACTTACTAGAACAAAGGATGACAGGAAAAGGTGATAGGAAGCCAGGTGTGGAGGTGCATGCCTGTAATCCCAGCAGCTCGGGAGGCTGAGGCAGGAGAATCAAAGTTCAAGGTCAGCCTCAGCAACTTAGTGAGGCCCTAAGCAACCACTGACTGTCTCAATAAAACGGCTAGGGATGTGGTACAGTAATTATAAGCCTTTAGGTTCAATCTCTAATACCAGGGGAAAAAAAAGAAGGTGATAGAAAGCTCAAATAAGTTGTGGAAGTCATCCACACGTAACACATGATGACTCACTCAACGTCTGCTTGCCTTGCAAGGCCCTGAACCACTCAGGTGAATCAAGAGTCTCGTTCCTTTTTTGGAAAACACAGAATAATGCCAGTTATTAGGTGTCTCTACTTAAATGTTCTACACTCTCATGGTACTTGCACAACTCTTTTCATGAGTGAAACCACATATTTTAACAGTGTATTTATTAAAACAGTCCCTGGAATATTGGGAGATGACAGAGTCACTCCATATACCTAACTCCCTGGCAAGCCACTGGACACGCTTGGGAAAGGATAACTTCTCTAACTTCCTTGCTTGCCTGCCCTGTCCCCTCCATCTTTAGTGTGAGCACATATTTCAATGCCTCTTCATTTTACTTTTCTAGGTTTTAATTTTATTAAATTAAAAATTGTCAAAGAGAAAACCTTTCAATACTATCTTTCCCAGAACAGCCTTTAACCCTACCCTCGGTGCACACCTCAAAACTTGGTTGATGGTGAACTACACTGCTCATAGGTCATTATGCAAACCCTGTGTGTACTGATGAAATGGCGTGCACATCCAGGGCTGGACATTGGGGTCAGACAAATGCTTAAGTTTTCTTTCTACTTGTGCGTTTCCAAGTGGCAGGTCCAGGGGTGAGGATGCTTACATCTGCCTCTGATTCCGGGTCAGCTTCTGGGGGCCCTTGTCCATGAGGCTCCTGTCCATTTCCTGGGTCTCCTTCTGCTTCATCTTGGTGCTGGTTGTCTCTTTCATAGGCTAGCAAATCAAAGGAACTACAATCAGCTGAAAGGAATCAAGCAGGATTCCTCCTTTCAACTCAAAGGAGAGCTCAGCAGGCCTTCTGGAGACCCAGTCACCCACTTTTTCCCACACCTGGGTTAACTCAACAGTTTTCCTGAATAGTACTGTACTTTTCCCAGACTGTCTAGGTGTTGGGTGTGGGTGAATGATGCCATTCTAACTTCTCAAAGCTATTGTTCATAACGGAGGTTACGTTTCTCCCTTAGGCAAGAAAATGACAGCAAATCAAACTTCTTTCATAAGTGTTCCAGAAGTCCAGACCACTGGACATTGCTAAGATAATCAATTAATTTTTGGCTAAAATAATCAATTAATTTTGGGGTAATATTAAAGGTAATGGCAAATTTCAAAAAAAAAGTGTCATTAGGAAATGAAAGAAAAAAAATGATCTCAACTGTGGAATTCAAAAACAAATAGGCCCTGTCACAGACACTATTATGGCAAGGAGGACACCACCACAACACAGGCACATCACACGTTTATGCTCACACACTGCCAATTGTTGGAAAAATACTTAGATGAAGAGAATTTTAGGAGCACACAGGAGAACAGCAAATCACTTTTTAAAAGTCAGATATAAGAGGAAAGGTAAAGGGTACAAAGAGCATTTAGTTTAATATAAAGACACAAGGTAGCTCACTATCAGGCTACAAGTTCACAAAAAGGTTTATTAAATAAAGAAGGGGATGAACTATTCAAGAAGGGGATGAACTGTTCAAGAGTCTTACTGGTAACAGAAAAAAAAAGCTTAAAGTCACCACAGGGGACAAAAGGGAACAGGCTCTGGGCACTTCCTTTAGACTCCCTTTAGAAAAGGAGAGTTACCTTCCAGTTCTATTATCACAGCAAGGAATACATGACAGATTCCACGCTAGGTGCTTACCATGAAGGAAAGTCACTGCTGATTTAATCTGAAAAACTTCTAAGGCAATGACGCAAAGACTTCCAAGGTAAGGAGAAAATGTAGAATTCCCCAAAGCATAATAATCCTATGAAAATTTGTTAGAAATAACTATTTAATATGCAAGAAGCTTATATGATAAGGAAAACAGTGGAGACAAGAGAGATCATCTTAAACATTTTTCTTTCGCTCTCTCTTTTTTTTTTTTTGTGGGATCAAACCCAGGATAACTATGCAGCACTATGGCAAGGATTAAGACTCATGAAGTGACAACAGAGGCATGATTTCTTTGCCTTCACTCAGATATGCATTTGGCTTGTTGATGTTAGGGAATACTGGCTCACTGATATTGTATGATACAACCAAGTCATATTATTAAAACATTCATCATTTAAGAAGTCTTACCACCTCCTTCCTCTTCCTGGATTCCCTGGTCCTCTGCTCCCTGAATGATATCATTATCCACAGCATTATAATGAACTTGCTGCCTGCCAGGGACACAAACATTATATATTCAGGGACACAAGTGGCACAGTTTGACATAAGTCATTCATCTTTCAAGGTAGTAATAAACAAGATTTCTCAATATCTTTTAAAAAGCCATAAAATTTTTTTGAACTTTCAGGTACATGATATAGAATGATGAAGATTCTAGAGATGCTTGCAACAGATACCTAAAAAAGGTAAAGTATCGTTCAATGATAAAATTAAAAACTTAACACACAGTCTTCTAGGCTACTTTGAGATCCACCCTATTGGTTTAATAATCACTTCTTCACTTTAAAGAAGAAAAAAACATGATTATTTAAAAAATTAAATATTTGCCCTTTAATTCTCAAGTAGTCATTCTTCCTACACTACATGAGCAATAGGAGCCCCTCTTGTTCATGGATCACAAATGCACAAAGCTGCTTGCAGTGGAGGAGGGGCTGTCCATGCCCATCAAAGGAAGGGGCAGGCTACCTTAGCTGCTCCTGGTGCTGCTGCTGGTCCTCCTCCTGCTGGGCCTGCCTCTGCTGGGCCATCTCTCGGGCCAGAAGCTGCTGCTGCTGCTGCCGTAACAAGTGGCCCTGCAGCCTCTGCTGGTGCAAAGCTTCCTGGTGTTCCCGCAGCCGCTGGGCCTCCTCATCCCTCCTTGCTGCCAATCTCTGCTGTTCCAATTGTTCCTCATATGGGGATTGGACCCTGGTGACCAGCTTGGCTGAAGGGTACACCTGGGACAAAGAGGAGTTGATGTCGAACAAGAGGGCTCAACTCCTGGGGGTTTCTCTCTATTGTTTCCCATGACAAACTCAGCAGGCAGGGTTGGTTTTTTATTATGTCAAGTGAACTGTGATTACAAAGAAAGCCCAGAAACTCCTGTTTTCCTGCTGCCCCTGAATTGCTCTTGGCTTTGTTTACCAATTGTTCTTCCCAATTTGCTGGCATTAAGGCAGACTTTCTATATGCTCCCTGCTCAAATGGAACACAGGGCACAACACAAATCAGTTTTGAACCAAAATTAAATCTGTGTTCACAAGTCTCTAATGCAAGCAGGCACTTGGTAACCTCACACTAACAGGGCCATTTGTGAAGATGAGGGTTTTTCCATGATGAGTTAAAGACCTAGGGATACTAATTAACTTCAGCAATGTACATGCCCATCGCAGGCTAAACACAGCCAAAATAATACTGTCAAATTCCAGATTACACTGGAAAAGCAGGAACTGAGTCCTTCAAAAAAACTAAGAGTAGGTGAGGAGTTAGTACTGTCTGATTAAAGGAAAATCAGATCCAGCATTTTTTTTTTCTATACCAAGGATTAAACCCAGGGATACTTAGCCAATGAGCCACATCTCCAGCCCTTTTTTCTATTTTATTTAGAGACAGAGTCTTGCTGAGTTGCTTAGGGCCTCACTAAGTTGCTGAGGCTGGCTTTGAACTCATGATCCTCCTGCTTCAGCCTCCCCAGCAGGTGGGATTATAGGCATGCAACACGGCACCCGGCAGATCCAGCAATATTTACAACTCCACTTCCATTGAGCGTTTCACCTCCCTTCCCCTCCTTGACCAACATAAACACAAATTCTCTGCTATGGAAAGAGAGCAAAGTGTGGAGGGGAACTAAACCAAGTGGAGAACTGCTTCAGAAGGGCACAGAGTGGCAGAGCTTCTGAGGCTAAGGTGGCACCTACAAAGGCCGCCACATCTACCCAGCCTGAAGCCTCAGCAGCCTCAAGTTTCAGTCTGAAGCCAAATAAAGCTTCAAAGTTATAAACAGGTGATCAGCCAGGTACAGTGGTGCACACCTGCAATCACAGTGGCTTGGAAGGCTGAGGCAGGAGGGTCATGGGTTCAAAGCCAGCCTCAGCATCTTAGCAAGGCCTTGTTTCAAAATAAAAAACAAAAAGGACTGGGGATGTGGCTCAGTGGTTAAGAGCCCCTGCCTTCAATCTCTGGTGCAAAAAAAGAAAACAAAAGAACAGGTGATCAGCATCCAGGTAAAGGCCAGAGGTCCCATGACTATCAGTGTAGAGCTAGCAGAAGGTACTGAGCTGCACTCAGTGTGGGTTGACTTCAAGTTCTTTTCAAGTTTTATTTGTAATAATGGCTGCTTTTTTAAGAAAGAGAAAAGTGTACTTATGATGAGGGGCATGTGCAGGAAGCGGAGTCTGAGCAGAAACTTGTTCAACACATTCACCTAGTGCACAATCCCTAAGTGGTGAGGCCGCTTGGCATAAAAGCTTTTGGATCCATCCTTGACAGACAACCGGCAAAAGCCAACCCACCAACTGAACAGGCAGAGGGGGACTCTGGATCACAGAAAATGAGACCTTTGTGTGCCTCAAGATGCTCAAGACAGGACTTGAGCACATCCTGGGAAGGTGCTTGTCAGGTGCTCCCCTATCCACCCTGTCGGTGAGGATGAGTCTCTTACTTGTACCACTGACAACAAGGACACATCTACACACCAGCAGCAACTGCTCATGTCACCAGCCATCTTTCTGAGCTAGGTAAGAGCTGTGCTATTAATAGTGCAAGACAACTTAAATACGTGCACAAGATGCTTAGTGAAATCACCTGAAATACTTTTTTTAATCTTTATTTATCTTTATGTGGTGCTGAGGATCAAACTCAGTGCCTCACACATGTGAGGCAAGCGCTCTACCACTGAGCCAGAACCCCAGCCCCAATATTTCACCTGACATATTTTTGTAAAGATTATGATGCATGGGACGCCTTTTTCTTTAATAAACATAAAGCCACATTCCCCATCCCAGTGGATGTGAGTGGGTGACCACATACCTCGGCCTGAGCATGGCCCTCCAGGAGGTTGGCTGCCTGCTTTTGTTCCTGTTGTTCTTTCCACTCCCGGTCCTGCTCCTCTGGTGAGGGGTCATGTTCCTCCTCCAGATGTTCCACCTGCCCGACCTGCTCCATTTCTTCCTCTTCCAGGGCTTTTCTGTGCTCTTCTTCCACCTGATGTGACTCTGGCTCTCGGGGTGCCACTTCTTGTTGGTCAGGTTGGGCCACAGTCTGATAATGTGCCTCCTTCTGGGTGCGGGGATAAGGCTTTGCTTCTGTTCTCAGCACTGCTTCATGTTTCTGCCACGCATTGCTATATCGAGACACCTAGGCAAGCAAACCATAGGAAATGATGCTTGTCCTTTTCAAAAGCAGTGATATCATTCATCACCATGTCCTTGGGGCTACAACATAAACAAAATCCTGGAGTCTGGAAATATGCATATTCTCCTGACTTAAAAAGATAGGAGCAATGGAACCACTTAATTTTCACTGCACAATCTTACCTATAAAATAGAGAGAATGCCAGCAAAATTTCATATCAAAAGAATATAATCAATAACCAGGGGAGTAAATCCTCTAAGCAGCCACATCTCAGAAGGAACCTCTCCCAAAAAAGCAACCTAACTCCTGCTTTTCCTCAGAATAAAAAGGAAAAAAACTCTTGAACTTGAAGTGACGAAATATTTGCAAAATTTTTTCAATGTCAAGTTGGTTTTTAATTAATTACTTGAAAAGAAGAATAAAGATGCAACTGAAGAGGAGTTGGGCTTATTTTTCATTAGTTTGGTTTACTAGTAATTAAAATAGAATGGCATCATACATAGATACCCACATTGTTTAAAAAATACCTGTTAAACAAGATACAATAAAATATTCTAATGCATTAAAAAATTATTTGTAACCAGAGGGGGTCTTTTGTACATATTTTGTATTGTCAACATAGAAAACTCAAAATAGAAAGAAATAAAAATAAATGTCTCTCTCTTTTTTAAAGAATACTTCTCTAAAATTGGTTGGTTCAAATCAGTTTTTCCTTTAACTTTCAGACATCTCTACATGATGTGAGTTACTGGAAACTGGGGGGAAAATGATATAACATTGATAGGACAGTATGTCATGCCCTTTTTCCTCAATATTTTTCATCAGAAAAAAATAACTTCAGTGAGATTACTTTCTCAAATTGAAATAAATGTAAAACCCTATTCAGAAACTAGCAGAGCTATAACTACCAAGCTTGAGAAGCTGGGCTATAGAATAATACACAGGAGACAAAAGTCCTTTCTCAGGCAACTTTCAGAGGTGTACATTTTGGCAAGGCCCTCAACTATCTGGCAAGTTTGACATAACACTCCTCTGGCTTTATGGCAAATACTTCTCTCAAGGGCTCAAAGTGAAACACCTGTCATTTATCATCACAATATCCCTGTGAAGAAGGCTGGAACAGATAACTACCATCTCCAACACACAGATGGACAAACCAAAACTCTGAATCATTAGAAGATGATTTTAATGATTCTGAATCATTAGAAGATGAATCCACTAAACTGGTAGTCACACTAGGAGAGAACAGAATACAATGCCAGGCCAGTGATCCAGCCATGCTCTCTTAAGTTAGTAGCTAACATACTGTCCAGGGAGAGAGAACAAGAATCACGAGGTCACTGAGCCTGTCTGTTAACCTGTTGTGAATCCAGCCCCATTGACTCCATTATCTCCACATGATGGTAGCCTGCAGGTAAGTCTTCTCAAACATTTATTGTTGAAAATTACTTTGTCAAGGGGAACTATGTAAGAATTAATGATAAGGAGGACAATGCTTTTGGTGTCCCACTTATGAAATATTCTTAAGCCAGGCTTGATGTTCATGAAGAACAACAACAAAATGCATTGTGGGACTCCCTCTCATACACTAGGCAGTGTTTAAATGGTTTTAATACAAATTTTGACAGACTTTGTATGGACCCAGTACTGTACCAAGTTCAAATCTATTAACTTTAACACCTGTTGGTCTGTCACATAATATCCTCATGATCATTTAACTTTCCCACACTATCTGAAAGAGGAAAAAATCCATTGACCTTGAAACACTCAGGCACTACAGTTCCTCTAAGACAAAACCACATGAAAAAGACAAAGCCAGGAAAATATTTTCCAGAAAACACTACAGTAGTAGATCTCTCAGCTCTCCCCAAACCAGCTGAATCTTAATTAGAAAATGCAAATCCTTAGGCCTTACCTCAATTTAACTCATTTTGTAAGTTAAAGAAACTCTGGGGCTGGGGCTCAGCAGTCTGAGCTTTAACAATCCCTGTGGAGGATTCTGATACACACTAAAACTTGAGAACACTTCTCTGTAGTGGCAGTACTGAGAGTGGTTCACCCCGTGACAGCCTAACAAAGTTTGAAAGTGACCTAGCCACACATCACCAGTTATGCCTCTCACCTCTTGTGGCTCTCTGGTTGGCTGCTCCCTTGCTGCGTTGTAACCTCGTGAAGAACGAGCCACCTGGGTAAGGGTAGCATTCTGTGGCTCTGCTAGGTCAGGATTTCGAAAGCTTGGGATCCTATTCAGAGTATCTTTCAGTTGCTTATATTCTGCCACTTGAGTCTGCATATAAATTGCACAATTGGATGTGAATTGCACAATTTGAGGAGGGAAAAAGATATTAATCATAGATGGGCATTTAGGTTCACTGGAAGCCTAGACAAAAATATTCCTAAATACAAGTTAGAAAATGTAGATTATTTTCATGCATTTGCTATTCTTCCCTAGACATGCTGAACCATTTTAAAGCACATGCAAATTAGTTAAAGGAAACAGAAAAAAGTATCTAAGGCAAATGTTAGTTTTATGCTATGTGAAACAAAAAGAGAACTTCTGTAAATAACTTCCCAGAATAATAATGAAAAGTAAGACAGCTATGCAACCCAAGTTTTCTCACATTCAAACATCTATTAAAAATTGACAGTTATACAAATACAGGTGCAGATATCTTTTACCAATATGGTCTGAGTAACATTTTTCAGTGAAAAGAAACATATGCATGTGTGTGTGTGCACATGTGTGTGTAACATAAGCATTCAAGCAACCTTCTC
>CM053409.1:32562061-32608952 GCA_028644305.1 Xerus rutilus
CTTTTACCAATATGGTCTGAGTAACATTTTTCAGTGAAAAGAAACATATGCATGTGTGTGTGTGCACATGTGTGTGTAACATAAGCATTCAAGCAACCTTCTCACTACCCCAATTACTAATTTGTGCTCAAACAGGGTTCCTCCTGCCTTGCCAAAACACTTCCTATGCTGTGTTCCGGTTTGTTTGAGGTTTTTTATTTGTTTGTTTGTTTTTGAAAGTAGAAAAATAGGCATGAAATGAAGCTGGATTTTTATTCCCCAATTCTTATCATCCTTTCCTTTCAAAGTGACAAAGATAGTGATGCAGGTATCAAACAGACCTGGAATACACTCTATGGGAGAACCTGTGTATGTATGCTGTGGGATGGGGGTGTATTTGTGTGTGGCTATAATATTTTTAATACTAGGAGCTGGACAGGTAGCAAATAAATCAATTACCTTAACTAATAAAATCAACAGACACTGTGTATATACATAACTCATCATATACACGCACTCTGTTATCCCGAAAGCAGAATACTGTGGGTGTAAACACACATTTACATAAACACATATAAAGATCACAGAAATCTTAAACAAGATCCCCAGACATGGCCACTTCCCTCAGTGGAGAGTGCAGAGCAGATACATGGAGCCAGGGCCAGCCAGGCCTCTGCAGCCACAGCCCTGCACACTGCCCACTGTCTCCTTCCCCTAGGAAGAGGCATCTTTCTGCTTTATTTTAAAATTACACAAAAGTAAAGAAGTCAGCTTGCTAAATCTTTGTCAAAAGAGCACCTTCATATAATTTGTACAACAGTGTACCACCTGGCTGGTGGAGGTCTCTGGGCTCTCATTCTAGAAATGATGATTCAAAAGGTCTGACGGGGGTGGGTCTCACTTCAATACCAGGAAGGCCTTAGCTTCAAGCCTGGCTCTTGGTCACTGAACTTGAGTCAGCTACTTGACTTCCCTATTGGCCTCAGTTTATTTAGTTATAAAATGTTATGTACCTCACTGGATTATGAAAATTAAATCAGATTCTTAACTATATTTTAAAATCAAGTTGTCAAAACAGAATCTCATAAGATGATTTACATGAGAAATGCACATGCCTGAAACAGTATATTACCTCCCCCTACCCCCATAGAGATTTGAGGAAAGCTCTAACATGGTGTTATGAGCTGATGATTTGTATCTTTCCAAAATGCACACATTAAAATCCCAATCCCACATATGATGGTATCAGAAAGTGGGGATTCTAGAAGTCAATTAGGTCATGAGGACAGGGCCCTCACCAATGGATCAGTGACTCATAATAGGGCTCCTGATAGCTCTTTCAGTCTCTTTCTGCCTTGTGAGATACAAGAAGCCAAGTGTCTACAACCTGGAAGATGGCTTTCACAAGAATCTGAACATGCTAGCACCCTCATCTAGGACTTCCAGCTTCCAGAACTATGAGAAATAAATTTCTGTTGTTTATAAGCCACAATCTATGGCGTTTTGTTACAGCTGCTCAAACTAACACATATGGCTTTAATTGAGTATTGTACCTAGTTATATAACTATTTTTTTAAAGATAGGAAGAAGTTGGAGCACCCTCCCAACAATGAAAAATAGACAACTGCACATAAAATATTTCTTCTATTGCAAAAAAAAATAGAAAAGTAATACTGGCAGTGTACATATTATAGAATTTGATTTTGGCTATTAAACCAACCATGTCACTTATTTTGGCATTTTCAGACTGTTGCTTAGTCTAATATTTTACACACAATGTTCAAATCAGTGTGCCATGTTTTATAGTATAGAGAACTGCTTCACATAAAATAATACTTGACAAAAGTTTATAAAGAAGGCTTGGAATGAAATAATCTCCTCTAAAAACAACTTAATTTATATACATGTAACAAATTACCACAAAGCAGCAGTTTAGTAGAGATGCCTAATTAATGACTATCTTAAAAACAAAAGACAGAAGCCAGAGCCTTTCAGATAGGTCAGGGTCTAGCATATTGTACTATTAAAATTTTTATAAAAACAAAAATAATGCATGCCCTCTGGATAAGCACAGATAGGTGGTTTCCTTTTACCCTTTTCTTGTGACTCCTTCAACAGGAAGAAGTGAAGATCTGGCTGGACACAGTGACTAAGCTAGCCATTCCTGTTCCTTTACTTCTACCAGAAACATTTGGCATGGCAGCACTTTAATAAGCTCTGCACACTTGTATTTGTTCTTGTCCATTCAGTAAATATGGCCGAGGGCCTGCCTGTAACAGGGGTTGTTCCAGGTTTTGAACAAATGGTGATTATGACTCTTGTTTTTCTTTCTCTATTGACCCTTCTGCTTTTTTATACTTTGACCAACACCATATAAGCCTTGTCCCAAAAGGAGTGAAATGTGGGAATGAGGAAGGGACAGAGGAAAAAGTCTGACAATGATTCATTTAGGTGGCTAATATCATAGAATCCTACAGATCCTATCCCAAGAGTTGACGCAGATCAGATAGTTGCAAAAGGCCACATATATGGGACAAACCTATGATTTAAATAAATATTAGATGACTGCATGTAGGACCTGGTAGAGGTAGAAATAGTTACACCAAACAACCAGTGCAAAAAAAAAAAAAAAAAAAAGAAAAACCATGAAAAATTTATTTAATATTCTCTGAAGTGAATTTTAAAAGCATGCATTGTGCTCAGGATTAGGATAGCTCTGTCCTAAGTAACTCACTGAAGCTGGCTTGTCAGAGACCACATGCATAGAGAATTCAGAAATATTAAGCAGACTGTAAAAAGAACGCATAGAGGCTGCTACCCTTCTAACCTGTGCAGCAGCTAGTGCACTCTTGTGGTCTTCCAAAGTCACTACAAGCTGTTCATGCTCGGAGAGTAAATTCTTATGCTGTTGCTACACAAAAGAGAATTTTACACATTGAGCTTCACATTATAAGACAAATTCTTCTTTGGTATGACCACCCAAATGCTACTTGCTCATTTGTTGTTGTAGCAGCATGTGTTAAGTTTAAAAATTATTGGAGAGAGAAGACTGTGATTTATGTGGTATTCCAAAATCTAAAATGTGCTACCCAAATATAACCATCTACAATGAAATCAAAACCAAAGCAACAGATCTTTCATTATTAAGCCTTTGTCAATAAAAACTTTGTTAATATGCAACCACCTGACAAAATAATAATTTCAGGATTAATTAAAGTACTTCAACTTTTGGACCACTTTTAACTTAAAATACTACAGGGTAAACATATCAGGTACATTCCAGTTATGCAAAGTCCACAGTCACAGTCTGGATTTGTAAAGCAGGTCAATTAGGGAATGACGTTTAAAAGTCATTCTACAGAGTACAGCAGGCAAACACCCAAAAAGCAAATGTCTGGTTAAATTTTACCTTGACGTCTTGAAGCTGTGTATGTATATCTTGGTGTGCTTTCCTTAGTTGTCTATTCTCTTCTCTCAAATTGTACACAGTTTCTATTTTAGAGAAAGGACAAAAAATACACACACATACTTGAAATTCTCAGGTTTTTGATTCTATTATTCTTAAACCTGAAGCCTCTACCTCCCCTCCCCCAATGCGCGTGCGCGCGCGCGCACACACGCGCGCACTGCTCCAGTACTCAGAATTAAACTCAGGGGTTCTTTACCACTAAGCCACATCTCTAGCCCTTTATATTTTTTATTTTTGAGGCAAAGTCTTACTAAAATTGTGGAGGCTGGCCTCAAAATTGCAATTCTCCTGCCTCAGCCTTCCAGGTGGCTATGATTACAGGCATGTACCATAACGCTTGGCCTTATATAACTTATTTTTAGGATTTGCTTTGAACTTTGACAGGATAACAATTCGAATCAACAAAAACTAAATCATATTGGGATACAACAGGGATTTGTCTGGACATCTTAATATAACCTCGTTTGGTGGTTTACTTTTACACAAGCTATGTGTTGTAGATGAAAATTATAAAATTTTTAACTAAATATGAATTACAAATGAAATATTTATGTTAATAAGCAAGTCCTTAGGAATAACAGGTAAAGGGCAAGAATGGTCTTAGATTTGAATCTCTTTACCAATTAAAGTTATCAGCAAATACAGACTCTATTCTCATGGTGTAATTTCCAGTCCTCAAAAGGTACTTCAGTTACACAGCCAACTCACAAAATCAGAGAGAGACAAAGAGAAATCCCACTTATCTGTTAAAAAACTAATGTTCTCTTTTTCCTACCATTGAATTCTTGATTAATCCAAGTGAAACTTCTAATAGCTATAGGACAGTTTGTGTGTGTGTGTGTGTTTTGTTTTTTGTTTTTCCTACAGAGCAACCATGTAAGACTGCAGCAGTTAGAATGAAGTCCTAAAATCTCTTCTCCCAAGCTCTACTGTTCAGGGAAAAATTTCCCACTTAAAGATTCTAGACCTACCACTTTCATCTTGGTAAATTTTCATCACTCCCTGTATCTGGGCATTGCGGATTAAGACCTGGCAGTTGCTGAGCCAAATTCAACCCACAAACATTACCTGACCCCTGAAATGTTGGACTATATAGTGTTTCTCCCATTGGAATGGTTGCTACCATTTCAAAATACAGAAACCAATTCTGATAAAATCCAGCAACACTGGGCCAATTCTCATGTTCAACAACACTCCACAGAAACTAAGTATCAGCAGAGTGGCTACAAAATTGTTTTCCAGTGGTAGATGCTTTGGAGATGGAAAGTAGGTGCTATGATCACTTAGTTGGAACAGCACGTATAAACCTGAACTGTCCTGGGCAAACTGTCTCTAAATGACAGCCATTCCTTCAGCCAAAGCCCTAAATCCCCAGGTATGCTCAGCACTGAAGGAAAGTGTCAATCACCAGCTCTCATAATGCTCTGGTCATTTTTACTCCCTTATAGTCCCTTCCTGATCCCTAGACATTGGATTCATGATTGGATTTGGGGGAGAGATCAGGAATCAGATGGGAAGTGGGGCCAGTAATTGGCCCCACATAAAAATGTATTTTCTTAAGAATAAAAACCAGATACCACTGGCAATCTAAGAGGACCCTATGATGTGTGCCACCGGATGGTGGTCTTTAGTCTAACACATACACATTTGAAACACCCAAACTCTGCTAGTGTTTGAAGCAATTTCAGGTTATAAACTTAATGGTGGTGGTTCCTGGGCCTTTGCTGGGCTTTCTCAAGCTAGCTGTTTAACTCCAGCAGGTTTCTCTACTTCATTTGTTGAACAAGGCTGATCAGCATGCACACCTTAGCAGCTGTTATGAGAATTCAATGCGATCATCCACATGAAGAAGTTCACCTTGCACTGCTGCACGACACACCTTCATTCCATGTTGGCGATCAAAATGACAATGAGGAGTAATTATCTTAGCTTTGTGCTATGGGCTCACCCCTTAAGAGTCTTCTCCTTGTATCACATTCAACTACCAAAAACAGTTTGGACTCCACGCCTTAGTTGGCCACCACTGACCTACACTGATCACAAGGTACTTTAACTTACTGTCCTATGCTTTTGTCGAGTCATAATCAAAACAAAGTGCCAATGGACACACTGTCTGTAAAAGTGTCAAAGTCACTGTCCACACTCGGTTGTTTCAGGTCTCTAGAAAAGTTTCTTTTGAAATTGGTATCAGAAGTACTGCTAGCAGGGCACAGTGGCTCAAGCCTGTAATCCCAGCACTTTGGGAGGCTGAGACAGGAGAATCGCGAGTTCAAAGCCAGCCTCAGCAATGGCGAGGCGCTAAGCAACTCAGTGAGACCCTGTCTCTACATAAAACACAAAATAGGGCTGGGGATGTGGCTCAGTGGTCGAGTGCCCCTGAGTTCAATCTCCAGTACCAAAAAAAACAAAAAAAAAGAAGTGCTGTCCTTTTTTCCTTAAGTCACCGGTATGTTCTCTTTCTGATGACTGAAGCCCCAATGCTTACAGTATTTTCCCTTTTGTCCTGGGTGCCAGGAAGTTCAGATCCAATTATGTGGCTCAGTTCTCAGAACTTATGTAGGTGTCTTACTATTTTCCATGGGTCTACTTTCTGCTCTGTGTAAGTGTTATGGTTTACGAAGTGTCCCCCAAAAGCTCATGTATGAAACAATGCAAGAGAGTTTAGAGGTGAAATGATTGGGTTATGAAAGCCTTAACCTAACCAGTGCATTAATCCACTGATAGGAATTAACTGGGTGGTAACTGTAGGAAGGCAGGGTGTGGCTAGAGGAGGTGGGTTACTGGGGGTGCTTGCCTTTGGGGTTTATGTTTTGTCTGTGGTGAAGAAAGCTCTCTCGCTCTCTCTGCTTCCTGGTGTCATGTCCTATGCCACCATCCTTCACCACACTATTCTGCCATGATGTCTTTCCTCACCTCAGGCCCAGAGCAGTGGAGTCAGCTGTCTACATACTGAGACCTCTGAAATCTAATAAACTTTTCCTCCTCTAAAATTGTTCTTGACAAGGATTTTGGTCATAGTGACAAAAAAGTGACTAAAATAGTAAATTAGAAGTTCAGTGGATTAGACAAAGGGGAATGAAGGGAAGGGAAGGGATGGGAATAGGAAAGACAGTGGAATGAATCTGACAATTTTCCTATGAACATATGTGAGTACACTACAGTGAATCTCCACATCATGTACATCCACAAGAGTGGGATCCTGATTAGCGTAAGATATACTCCATGTTTGTATAAATATGTTAAAGTAGACTCTATCAAGTTAACTAAAAGTTACTTACTTTAAAAAGTTAACTTACTTTTTAAATTTTAAAAAGGGGTAAACAAACATAAGAAAACCTGTCTTTCAGTGCTACCACTGAAGTTGAATATACCAAAGTACAAATCAGTCACCTAAAAAATTTTATTTCTCATTCTTTAATCAATCTCCTTATTATCCATATAATTTAATGAATTTACTCAGGTTAGCAAACAATAAATAGTGTATCCATAAGCTAATGTGTCTTGCCTCTCCACACAAAGCTGTGATTCCTCCAGACATTGAATCCTCTGGTTTTCTTTTCCTTTATGCCACCTTTTGTGAACACTTGCAGTGTTTAGTCTTTCTTGATTTCTGTCTCCAATAATCCCTCACCACCTGCCCATTTCCGTGGACATGCCAACAATATGTTCATTCCCTTGGGTACCACCTGCTGCCATCAAGATCATCTTAATCTTTCCTAGAATCACCCCAGTCATAGCTTACCTATTTCTACATGGCTTTTGTTATAGCTTGTTTAGGGGCGGGGGATATTTATAGATAAAAGTATGGAGAGGCCCTAAATGCCCATCACTCAGCTTCCCTCCACGATGGTATCTCAGTAAACGTGGCACACTTCTCAAGCTAGGAAACTATTTGGCATAGTACAAATGATTATAGGCCTTATTCAGATTTTACAACTGGTTTTACATGCACCAAGTGTCTTTTAAAACCACTTCTCACATTCCAAACTTACTTAGCACTAAAACATTTGAGTGCAGAATGCACTGGTTTCCTGAACTCATTTGTACTCAGAGAAGTGATGCCTTTTGTTCCCTATTACTATGAAAATGTCCAGGACACCCATCAGATAACAAAAGCCACAGTCTGCCGCTTGTGTTGGTGGAGTTAATGCACTGTCTGCCAGTCACTATTCTCAAGCTCACACCAACCCTAGGAGGTGGATACCTTTCTGATCATTCCTATTTAACAGATAAGGACAATGAAACCTGAGGTGATCACACAACTTGCCCACTGTCACATCAGTCTTTGAGAAAGCCCAGATTCACAGCAGTCTGCAACTGGAGACTGAACTTTTTATAGCTCCTATTAGTGGTCAACCTAACGGCTCTCTGCCCACCTGGGGTTTCTGGAAATGTGTGAAGCAATTTTTGATCATGATAATAGTTAAGGAACACTAAAGGCATGTAGGAGGTAGGAAATCTGAGATGTTAAATGTTTCACAACACACATTCAGAGAACCGGCTTGCCCAAACTGGCCATGTCCACTGAAATAGAATAGAAAACGCTGAGTCATTTATTTTGCTTCCCTATACAAATCCATCAAGATAAATATGAAAAGTTACAAGGAAGCAAGAGCTGGTCAAGGAACATAAGATACGTTTAACTCAATCACTACACCAAAACAAACAAGATGAAAATGTATTATTGCACAGAAACATTCACATGACTACTTATTTACATATCAACAGGCTAATTTGATTTTCAAAATACCTTTTAGCTTAGAAAGTTCTTGCTCCTTTTCTTGCTGAAGTTGCAAGTATTTCTGCTTGTGGTCATTGACTGTTCTGCTGAAGTCTTCCCCTTGTTTACGATGTTCCTCTTCCAAGTCACTGTGCTGTTTCTTCAGCTCCTCATGTTGACTCTGCAAGACAAAAACTTGAGCAGATATATACATTTTCTAAATTATATGTCTTTTTTCTTTTCTTTCTTTCTCCCCCCGGCCCCCCACAGGATACTGGGAACTGAACCTGGGACACCATGGAGCTACATCCCCTGCCCTTTTCAAAACAGGGTCTTGCTAAGTTGCTCAGGCTGGTCTTGAACTTGTGATCCTCCCCATTCACTTGAATTACAGGCACGTACCACCACACCTGGCATAAGAGCCCATTTTTTGACTTTTTCTTGGATAAAGAACAAATACAGACATCAGCTTTGTTTTCCTCAGCTTGGTCTTCCTTTGTGTAGCAATCCTCCATTTCCCCCACATTTCTAATGAATAGTTTGGGACTGAAGCCAAAAATAATTTTTCCAGGCTAGGGTTGTGGCTCAGTGGTAGAGCGCTTGCCTAGCACATGTGAGGCACTGGGTTTGATCCCCAGCACCACATTAAAAAACTAAGTAAACAAAACAAAGATATTGTGTCCATCAACAACTAAAAATATTTTTTTAAAAAATAAAAATAATTTGTCCCTTAATTTTTAGCATCACTGGGAACGACATGAAGTTAGCATGAGAGATGGAAAAGGGAGGGATTTAGAGACAGTCTGAGGGACTCAAATTACTGTGGAAATGAGATAAAGCTAATGGCAAAATTACCCTCCACAAATATTATGACTTTCCTCTTTTCAAGCTGCCACTTTCCCAGCAACATCCAGTTGTCCCTCAGTATTCATGGAAGATGGGGTCCAGGACACCCCTCAGATAGCAAAAGCCACAGACACTCAAGTCTCTTAATAGCATAGTATTTGTATATAACCCCTGCAGAGCACCACTCCTCCATATTTTAAATCATCTCTAGACTGCTTATAATACTTATACAAGGTAAATGCTATTTGAATCACTGTTATATTGCTAAGGGAATAATGCTAAGGAAAACAGTTGTATATGTTCATTTCAGATTCAATTTTCCCCAAATATTTCAGAAATATAAAGGTCAGTTAAATACATGGATGTAGAACCCGTGGATACAGAGAGCCAAATTTCTCTTCTCTGGCTTTCAGTCTTTCAAGTAAATCAGTTTAATAAAAAGAAAAAATAAATCAGACTGTTTTCCTTCTTTGGGAGGTAATAAATCAGTTGTTTCTAGAACTACTTTCTATTTACCTTATTTTTTATTATAACCCAACATGAAATCATAATTTAGTTAAACTCTATAGGCTCCAAATGCTTATTGTGAAAGGACAGTCTGCTTTAAGTTGTGTACTGCACTCGTGATAACGGGAAAGGTTCTGGTTTCGGTAAAAAGCCTGTGCCCTACTGATATGGGGAAAAGAAAAACACAAAACAAAGAGCTGGGGGGCTTGGCGGGATGGCGTTGACGGCAGGATTTGCACGCCCTGTGGAATGACGTGATGCTCATCTCTTCTAGCTTGACAGAAACAATGACTTTTTTCCTTTGGTCTTCCTGACCCACAGTAATGACTTTTACCCGAGGACCAAGGAAGGAGAATGTTTAAATAATAAATTGTGTTCCTGTGGTAGGTAAAAGTACATTTATTAAATATTGGTAGCACAAAGGAAGCAAGCATTTTAAGGAGTTTTACAGGCTCCAGTCTGTCTAAGATAAAAGAAAATGCCTGAGGAAAATCACTGAGAAATTAAACAAACAAATAATTTTAACAATAAAAACAGCAAAATAAGAAATGAGGGAACCAAAGAGCCTGTTGTATAAGAAATCAGGCAATACATAAAACATGTTCTTTGTAAATAGGTAATAATATGTTGGGATACTACACCTATATGTAATTTGTAGCTACATATGACTTTAACATACTATAACACAAACAAACCCTCTGTAAACTTTCTTTAATCACTTTAAAGACCATTAGTCAGTTCAAATATTAGCTAATCCTTTCATTTATTCATGAAGAACAACTTTAAATTACTCACTTTCAACATCTGATGTTGGACATTCAATGCACTGTATCTGCTATTGGAATCTTGCTGTAAATTGGAAAACAAAAGTCAACAAAAGGAAGCTAATCTGATTCTCTTGCTAAAGATAGCTTCAAGGTCCTAATAAAAGATTTTCATTTAGTTCACATGTATAAGATAAAATGAATTCTATGCTTGAAATCAGATGTCTCTGAGGCTACCTCTCCATTTAATAGCAGAAATATAATTTTTATATTCTCATAGGTTTGCTAGATTTTAGAGATGAAAATGCAGGACACTGTATGGTAAAATGAAAGGATGTCAGGGCCCTTAAAGAGACAACTGAGATCTGCCTCTCAGAGTCTAAAAACTAAGGCCCAGACACAGGGAGGAACTTGTAAGACATGTGATCACTGTATATAGCTAATACTTGTGCTGGGTGCTCCAGGCAAGGAGGGGGGAAGGGGACACATCAACTGAGACCCAGGCCTCACACGCTCAGCATGGCTTAAGGGAGGGAGAAGAGGCACTTTCCTTCTCTCAACTTCAGTGGGCAAGAAATTCAACATAGATGAATTTTACCACAGAGTGGGAAACTGAGACAGGCCAAGGAGCAGGCCCAGGGAAAGCTCTTTATTAGGCAGCAGAGCCAGGACCAGACGCTGAGCCTAAGCCTATGGCTGATCTGCTACAAGTCTAGTCCATGTTTCAGGGGCACAGCTTTGGTGTGCAATGGAGCACCTGTGTGTACGAGTCTCATACACTGCCACCGTCCTGGGCAGCCACAACCAGTCAGTATACAGGAGACACCTGGAATGCTTCTTCTCCTTCTCTATGATGCTTTACCTACACACAACACACTCCTGCTTTTCTCCATCACTAACACAAGTATATTCTTAAGTATATTTTTCTTATGCTCGTGATTTCTAAAATAAACTACATTTTTGCTTTATCATTTTATCTTATTGCTTTACGATTTATAAAGAAAATTACATTACAAAATGTATAATAGATTGCACATGGTTTTGGCTAAGGCTTTTAGAATCAAGAATTGAAAGCTTAAGGACTCCCAGGCAATTCAAAGAACTGACCTTTCTCAGTTTTAGTATCCCAAACACTAGCATTTTATTCAACTAAGGCTTATACATTTTTCTTGGGGTAAGAGAAGGCTTACTTTTCTCCAGTAAATTTGGACTTAACAGATATTTTTAAATTCCAGTATCATTCCTGTCTTCCTTCATTCATTGCACTACTGTATTTAAATGCTAACTGTAGGCCAGGTCTTGTGTTAGGTTACACTTGCAAAGCCTAAGCAAAGCATGATAGCCTATAACAAGAGACCCAATAAACAAATAAGTGAGTGAATAAAAATAATCTTCTCTTTATTGTTAAACACTGAAGCTATTCTCAGCTTACCACTATCAATAATGTGATAAGGTAGATTGTTTTAAAAGAATGTATTTTAAAAACTTTCTCTTAGAATTTTTTTGTATAGCAAAATAAAAAAAAAAAGTATCAGTCCCACAATCCTAGTGATGAACAGAGTGAAATATTTTGTAATTTTATTTCTCTCTCCTTCAAGTTTCATGAAAAGAAATAAAGGGGAGAAAAAAAAATAAAAGGAAACAAAAAAAACTTACCCTTCCTTTATTTAGTGTTTCTTGTGCTTCTAACTTATAAACAAGGAAATCTAGGAGAGACAAAATGGAGAAAATAGAGTATAGGCTCATTTACTCCATGTAAAATATCTAGAAGAATAAAGGCAAACTACTTAGACTTGCAAAAATGTTTTAGGTTTAAATCAAACTACTTGGTGATTTATGTACTTTATACTACCTCTGAATGCTTTAAGAAAAAGTTGAAGAAACCATTACAGTCTTCTTCTTTACCTTGTAGTTGTAAATCTTGCATTGACAAAATCCACATTAAAACTAATTCATTAAAAGTGCACTTAGAATATCTCTGTGGTTAATTGGTTTTGAAATCTAGGTAGTGGGGGAACCTGCACATTTGAAGACAAGGGTGACTGATGGCTGCCCACTAGATGGCACACTAAAATTCTTCAGGCCCTGAGAAGAGAAATCAAGCCATCCAAGCTATCTTTAATGCTCTGAAAACTTTATTATCCACTAGATGGCTCTATAAAATCACTCTGCATTTGAAGACAAGAAGACTCAAATCCTCTCAGAGCACTGTAATGATGTTTAACTTCTATTCTTCACACAGGCCCAACTGAAGGGTCAGCCAAGCTCCCAACCAATACAGACCTCCCTGCTCACCCTTCTACCCTACCAAGGAGTTCAGGCAGAACACTGACTCCATTTTCAAGATTTATCACAAAACGTGAATAACTAGAAATAAGAATGCACTTAACTTCAAACTATAAGCTGGATGAGGATTGCATAATAGCAAAATGTTAACAAAAATCAACAGCATTGCCTAAAACCTGCATTCAATGTTACTTTTTCAAACTGAACCAATCAGCTGTGCCAATAAAGGGTTTCAGGGATAAAAATAGATATTTAATTCAAAAGACAGCAAATAGTGTGATCATGTATTATACATGGGTGTCTGTGTGTGTATCAAAAACGTCATCTACTGAACAAAGCTTACTGTTCCCCTCCATCTGTGACAGAAGTTTCAGGTGTTGGTAATATACCTATGTAACATTCAGATAAAAAGTTGTTTATTTCTGAAATAATACACAAAACAAACACATGAACTACCTTGAGGTGGCACAAAATTCCAAATATAATCTCAAGCAGGAATAGTTGTACAATACCTACCATATTTCTTTCTGTCCATCTACAACACTGACTTCAAGTTGATTTGAGAAATATCTCAGCCAAAACACACAAAAAAGGAGTAATCAAATAAATGATGCTTCAAAGAATGTGATAAAAGTACAGAAGACAAATGATACCATTTACTTACCTTCCTTTGCTTTCTTATGTTCAAGTCTTTCCTTTTGCAAAGATTTCTCTAATCTTGATCTATGTTCATACACGACTGCAAAGAGAAGAGTTTAAAGTTTATCTTCAAAGAATTAGAAATTCTACAATAATACTGACATCTGTTTTAAAACAGAAAGCAGTGTAAGGCCCTTACACAATTACAATAAAAACAAATGCATTATAGTTTCCACTTTCTGGATAAGGAATAAACATGTTAGGATATATAATCATTGGCTGACTCCCAGTGCCCTCCTTTCTAGAATACTCTGATACATCTGCTTTCTTTGCCAGTAACTATTTCTTCTCCTGCCTCTAAATGCAGGTGTCTCTGTGAGATTCACTATGTCTTTCTGGCCAATGATGTCCACTTTCTTGACCTCAATCACCACCTGCAGAGTGGCTGCCCCCACATCTCTATTTCCTGCTCTTACCTGTGGGAGCCACTGTGTTTCCACCCAGATATCTCCTAAGTACTGCAAAACCAACATGATCTTCATCTGAATGAAGGCTGCCTGGACCAACCTCTAAGAAAACCTTGGCAGCACACCACTGGGATGAAAGAGAAGGTACATTCCCACCCTGCCCTAAGCCAGGGCAAACAGGTAAGAGGCACAGAGGTGAAGCGGGGAGGAACTCTCCAAATAACCCATAAAGATGCCCGCAAAAGAATGAGTCAGGTCCACCATCTGCCAAGGCCCAAAGAAGTCAATGGCAACAGATGTCAGTACTGTAAGACCCTTTCTCCTCCCTGCCCACCCATCTACTCTGTAGAGGACTGGGGTGCAGGTGAGCACAGGTGGTGTGTTGGGGGAACCAGGGAGAAGTCGATCCCAGCTCTATTCCCTGTGCAGGCTCCACACCTGCAGGAAACAGCAACTGTGAGAGAGCGAAAAGCCCAACTTTGAGTGAATAAAGTGTGTTTAATGACACTGGACCAGACCAGACAGAATAACGGCCAAACTGACACTGTGTGGGTATAAACTACTGAATGTTATGTAGCTAACATAACATTCAAATCTGAGAAACCCAGAGAAGCAGCTAAGTCTGTGTTAGGCTTCACTCATGAACAGAAAACTCAGCTGCCTGAGTGGCTGAACAGGCAATGAGTGGAGACAGGAGAGGATGATTACATTTCTGAGGTACCTTCTGTATCCTGTTTGATCAGCATTGTGTCAAGAATGATCTCATTCCCTGGCACATGAGGACAAACCCTGTTCACTCCATTCTTTCACCAGACCCACACTCCCATGGTGTTCCATGATTTCGCCATCAATCACAGGCTGACGGGTATGATACACACAACTTCTCCAACGCCACCCACTGCTGCCAAAGTGGTCGTGGCCCCAGCAATTTGCTTCCCCAGCCCTACTACCCGCCTGTGCTGCTGAAGAGATTTCTCCTGCCCCTTCCCCCCTGTCACAGCTGCCACTTAACCAGCAACTGCCACTCTCCTTCCATCAAAGCCAGCATATCCTGGATCCTCCACCTTCGCCCCCACTGCATCTCTCATCTTGTTGTCCCACACAAGCCTTCCATCCTGGGGCTCCATCTGCAGCTGTCACAGACCCTGTGGCTACTAGTGCCCTTGCTAACATCTCTGCCATAACACGTGGAATGCCTGTGACCACCCAAACTGGCCTGGTGCAGCTCCCTGATGGCATGCCTGCCCCATCTCATCTCTCCTTGAGTCCTCAGCCAGGCTACTCAGGAGGCTGAGGCAGGAATGTTGGAAGTTCAAGACCAACCTGCCAACTTAACAAGACCTTGTCTCAAAATACATTAAAAAAGGCTGGGGATGTAGCTCATTGGTAGAGCATTTGCCTAGTATGTGCCAGGACCTGGGTTCTGGCCCCAGTTCTGGGAAAAAAAAAAAGGGAAAAATGAAAGAAAAGGGAATCTGGGTACAGTAAGTGACATTACAGACTGGACTCAGGAAGCATGTGCTTTATTTTCAAAGGCAAGAGCAGACAGAGTAGGCAAGATCTTGCTGAAACAGCTGGACCAGCAGCAACAGGTACCAAGTCTAGGGGGCTTCATAATGGGGGTCACCCATTAAGGGGAAAACAGCTCCAGCACAGCAACACCAATGATCATGGTGATGATGGTGATGATGACAGAGAGCAGGACAGTTGAGAGGCATACAGGAGGGCTAGGATGCTCACCCCTATCCCCCAGCCATCTCAGGTTCTAAATGTTAAACATTATTATGGTAAGTTAAGGGTAGAGGAAAAAGCTGAATTTAAAATCCTGTGAAGTTCTTTACTTAGTAAAATACAGCAGCAATCACTAAGAAGTCACTGTTGCAAAGTCAACATTGTATGGTTCCAGGGAATCAGGTTGTGATGATTTTTGGCTGAGGAGGCAGAAAACTCATCAGTGTGATTTCATCTTCAAAGACAGTGGAGAGTCCACCAGATTCAACCAAGCAGAGAGGGAGCACGGGGGATCTGGGTGGAGCGTGCTGCAGAGGGGCAGGAGATGGCCTTTCACTCTGTATTCTCTTCCGTGGGATTCAATCAAAAAGATAATGTGCCACGTAGGTCCGAAGGAGCCATTTATCAAGTTGAATCATGCAACTGTCTCTGGCAGTCCCACACTCAATGGGAATTTACGTGGCAGTGTGTCTGGAGAGCCAGGACACCCTAGGATACATAGTTACAAACTGTCCACAGGGAAGCGTGTTTGTGCGCTATGCTAAAGATTCAAAGATTTTGGGAAATTAAGAAACATGCATGAATACAGTCACATTACTAATAACAAGCTCTAAGGCCAGATGAATGTGTTTTTGCAAATATGGTAGGAAAAAAAAGATGTGGTAAACAGGAATGAAAAATACATGAAGAAACCATGAGGTAATTGCACTATTAATACTCTCTCTCAGAACTGGCCAAGCCATTATTTCAGCAGCAGCTTCTGGTCTTGATGTAATATAACTTAAGTCAGAAATGGCTTGAGGGTTGGAGGACATCACACTGCAGGAAGAGGAAAGAACAGAGCAGCAAAGAGTGATGGAAAGGTGGAGAAGTACTGTTCTTCATCACTCTCGGGAGAAGGAGAAAGAGAAAGAGAAAAAGGAGCCTGGAACTATAAGCTGAGGAAGGCACATTAGGTAAAGGGAAGTGAAGTGGAAACCAACCCTGGGTTAAAAAGTCTAGAAAGAAGGGGCAGCCAGAGCAAAGAGAGGAGAGGCAGGTGGTAATGTAATAGCTAAGAGCACAGACCTGGTGCCTGGGTTCAAATCCCAGTTCCACTTCTTATGGGGTGAGTTGCTGAATTTCTAAGCACCTGAGTTTTCTTTTATGGTATGTAGGGATAATAACTACCTATCTCTTCAAATGCAAGTCAGAGTTAAATAAGTGAATATGCAGACAGTCCTCAACTTCTGATTCTTTGACCTCACAATGAAACAAAGCAATATGCACTTAGTGGAGACAATACTTTGAATTTTTACTTATTCAGGGACTGGTGATAAGTGAGAACATTCTCTTGTGATGCTGGGCAGATGTGGAAAGCAGCAGCTCCCAGCCAGCCACGTAATTAAAGAACCCACACTCCACAGTATACCATGCTGCCAAGTTATGATGCTCAGAAGTTTAGGTGTATAAAATGTGTTTTCAATTTCTAATACTTTCAACTTACTATAGGTTTATCAGGACATAACCCTATCATACATGGAGGAGCACCTGAAATATCAAGTGCTTAGAACACTGCCTGGCACCCAGTGATAAATATAAAATGCTTATTTTTTAAACCTATCTATTGGCTTAAAAGTGCAAGAGAAGGCAGGTCACAGTGGTATCCCAGTGACTCTGGAGGCTGAGGCAGGAGGATTGCAAGTTTGAGGTCAGCCTCCACAACTTAGCAAGGCCCTCAGCAACATAGATCTTGTCTCAAAATAAAAAATAAAAAGGAATGGGGATGTAGCTCAATGGTAGAGTTCCCTGGGTTAAATCTCTGGTAACAAAAGAAAAAAAAAAAGGACAAGAGAAGGAATCAGAGGATCTGTCAGAAATCTTTCCAATCTTACAATTAAAGTCGAATAACAAAGAATGCATGCATAGTACCATATATACGCTGACTTGAATGGCAATAATATTGTTCTGTTTCCTTTTACTTAAAGAAATTCCTCTGTAAACAGAGAAAGCAAATAAACATCCCCATAGCTCATTAAGCCTGTAAGCCTTTTTTTATTAATAAAATTGGATTGTAAAACAGACCAAATAGAATCTTTGTGTCCTTGTAGTACTTCCAGAAAATTTCACTATTTAAACACACATGTTCACACACACACCCTTAATGCTTTCACTACGCATTTTTCAGGCTTTTAGGGGGGCAATTTATCTAGATAGGTTTACTGTTTCACTTAGAAGGAAGGTTGCTAATCAATCCTTGTCACCAATCTCTGTTTTTCTATTTATACTATGGAGTCAAGGGCATCAGTCAAGATGAACTAATGCTGCCAGAATCTCTACAACAAAACTGGTACATAATGAGTAGTCTCACAGCAACGAATGAGTCTAAGGAAAAATAAAAACAATAGCTCAATCTTGGCGTTCAAGTTGTTAATGCAAAGTTAGACTGCAACAGGAATAGGATCTGAAACACAAGAACTCATGAGAAAAATATGAAAATCCATAATTCTCATTTCCTCCCCTGCTTACTGAAAAATGAACATAATTTTTTCCATGCAGTGAAGAATGGAAAGAGGTTTTATTTCCTCTTAAAAAACACTCAAGAGTTTAAAAAACATGCCAGCTTCCTGCAGCAATTTTCCATCTTAGCTCTGACTTCCATCTGAAAGCCACAAAAGAAATTAGCTATATATATTCACTTACGGGCAAAATAGGCATTTATGCCAGTTCAGAGCAAAGTGCTCTAATTCAGAATTAGAAAGTGACATTCCAAAATTAGGCAGAAAACACTGCTGAGTTCCTTAACACCTTAAACCAAGGGATGACAATGTTTCTTTGGCAGCAGTGACAGCCCATGGAACTTTGCTTTCTGTTTGAACTACAACCTGATGTTTTTATCTTTACAAAGCAAACAAGCGACCCAGGCTTGGCATCAAAGTCACACAGTTCAACTTGGGAACACATCAAGATCTGGAAGCAACTTTATTATCTATGTATGATCAAATTTAAAACAAACACATCTGTGCTTTGGGTAATTGTGGTTGAGGAAAGTAAGAAGGAAGACCCCCTACTTCCAAAAATAAAAATAAAAAAACCAACAAGGCAAATAAATTGAAATCAATACACACAGTTCCCAGAACACAACATTTGAGTTTTGGAGGTTTATTAGGCCTAAAATTATAGATATTTGTTATCGTCTTGAACAACTACTTTGGGTTATGGTTCTGGTAGCCAGAAGTGGGGTGGAAGCCAGCCACCAGCCCACCCCTCCTCCACAGAATAGTGTGCTGGTGATTCAACATGAAGACAACACGACAGATATAATTTTTCCAATTATCTTTTCTTCCTTTCATAATTTTACTTCAAGTCTAAGAAAGAAGCCAGGAGATCTCCTTAGGAAAAAATAAAACAAATAAATAAAAGAAAAAAGGAAGCAGACAACTAATGACATTTCAAGGGTCATAAGAGGGTCTTATGTTAGGTAGCCCCTAACGGTAGGGAAGGGCATCCCTAAGGCACAGTCAGCTTTGCACCCTCTTCATGACTCACTGTGGCCTCCCACAGATGACTCCAGACCTTATTAAGTCCAGCTTTTACTTCTCACTCAGTCCAGTTTCACACTGCTCTACTCTGGATCTGGAATGTACCCCCAGATGTTATGTGAAAGGCTTGGTTCCCAGGGTGGTGGTACTGGGAGGTGGTAGAACCTCGAGGAGGCAAGGCCTACCAAGAGATTCTTAGGTCACTGGGGGGGTATGCTAGAAGATTCTGCAGCCCTTTCCTCTTTTTCTGTTGCTCTCTATCTCATGATGTGAGCAGTTTTCTATGCCACACACTGCCACCATAATGGACTGCCTTGTCACATTCCCAAAGAAATGGGACCAAAAAATGGATTATGAACTAGAACCTCCAAGACTGTGAACTAAAATAAACCTTCCTTCTCTACAAGTTAATTACCTCAAGTACTTTGCTCTAGTAACAGAAAGCTAACACACATAAACATTTCCAATACAACCTTTCCAATCTCCTTCACAATTTATAGCTGAATTCAATTATTAACAAACACTACATGTTCAAGGCCAGGATGGGAGCAATCTTCCCACCACATGCTAAGTGAAACCAAAAGCTTTCACAAGGCTTTATCCACTGTTCATCATGCTCTGGGCCCACAGAACTCATTGGTTTCACTACCTGAACATACCAATGTGCTCTCACCTCAGTGGCTCAGACTGCCTTTTCCTTGGGTTTCTACTGTATCTTCTCCAGGTATCTAAATGACCAGCCTCCTCACTTCTGTCAAATCTTTACTAAAAACACAAGTGGTCCTGCTAAGGACCACCTCTCCAAAATTGCAACGTGCTTCCCACCTTCAAAACCTCCAATCTCTTTTCCTACTTAATTTTTCTAAGACTCATTACTTTTTACCATATATTTTGCTTATTTGTTGTATGTCTATCCTACTAGAACAGAAGCTCGACTGTAACAAGAGCTTCTGATTTGCTCAATTTCATTTTTATATCCCTGGTAACACTGGACTGTAGGCATTCTATAGATGTTGGGTGGATGAATTAATGAGTGAGTGAATAAATGAACACACTACCAGTCTTGTAGCCTGGGACTGGCTAACTCCTTTGTCCTTCTCCTTTTTTTGTCACATCCCCACTACTGCATCAGTCCGCACTGCTCAGTTCTTAATATCTAATGGTATTCAATAACACTTACTCAATGAACAAATGCATTTTGAAGATTGTTCATTCTTTTCTTCCTCTGCCTGCCAAACTTTATGCCCCAGCTTTCTTAACTGGATTCCTACACTGCCTGGCTCATTAGTAGTCATACATTCCAGAGAACAGACAGATAACAAAATAGAGATTAAATATAAATGCATCTATTGATGCATAGGCTCATAAGATTAGCATTAGTTAAATCACAGCCCTGAAATATAGATGCTTTCAGAACGCTGAGAGAAAAAAAGAACAGTCTGATTAGATATTTCTTCACTGCATGGCAATTGCAGTATTTTTTTTTTGTTACTGCACAATAAAGTTCCTATAATAGTTCACACAAGTGTCTATTTTTAAGTTTGCCAATGCATACAGTCTATGAACTAGTTTAAGTGGAAATTTTAACCATGATTTGAATTGGTGCTTAACTGTCTCTTGTATTTTAACTAAAAATATACTCGGGCCTTTCCCCATGTGCTCTAATTGAGATTTGGCTCTTTCCAGCAAGGGCTGTACTAGCTGACTTAGGAAATACTTGTGTGCACTAGTCTTCTTTCTAGCATTCTTTCAAGTGTTAAGCCACTAATAATCATTTTGATTTTCAGATGCAATCTATTCACTCTCAGGGAAGGATTCTTCTCTTAGAAGCACAGAGCTGTTATCTTACAGCCCAACAGAGTTCCAGGCACCCTGGGAAACACCAAGGTGTAGGAGTTCCTCTTACAAAGGCTTACAATCAATCAATTTAAGTTGTCAGAGAGGCTAAGACATTTTGCTGACTGTTAAAGAGTGCTGAGAGGAAAATATGCTCCCGTCCCATGACATTGCTTCAGTCTAGAAAGCAAAGCTATATCCTTAAAGACATGCAGGACTGACTGCACAGGTATATACAGGTTAGGAAGGCAGGGACACAGAGTAATAGCAAGTTATTCTAAGGTTAGATATGTATCAACAGACCTGTGTGGTAGACGTCAGGTTTTATCTGGACAGCATCATAGTATTTCAGGAACCAATGCAGGAGAGAGAAAGTGGAGGTGGGGGGTAAGTGCAGAGGGGGAGGAGATACAAGGAGGTTTTTCTGGTCCCACAAAATGACGAAAGGGTGTGTTAACCCTTAACATGAGCTAAACATGCAAAGGCACACTGTTTGCTAATGAATCTATGAATTTATGCATAAACTCTTCAAAACTGATGTGCTTGAATCAAACCAAAAAAAGACATTTAATTTTCATTAGTCATCTGATTTTTTTCCCCCAAAGAAACTTGCCTCTAAGGACACTTCAAGAAATGCTAGCAAGGAGGGAACAACCTAAAATTTAGTACTCAAGTATTAACCCTTAAATGATTTTTATGTTGCACTGCAGAGAATACCCACACACAGGTCAGAATGAACCTGGCTGCCACCAGCTTTTCCATCAAATCAATGCAGCAGTAAACAAGCATTCCCACCTTCATCACTTTCAATTTCAAGTTTTCACTTCAAAATGTGAAAATGGGCAACATATCTTGGAAAAAGGCTTTCATAAAATTCTGGCTTTTTATGAAGAGATACTATTTAAGGTCTTTTATCTGTATTGCATCCTGAATATTTCATTGAACAAACCAAATATTTAATTGAGCACCCACTATGTCCAGGCATTGTTCTGATATTTGGGAATACATCATGAGCAACATAGTTATTCTAAACACCTGCCTTTGAGGAGTTTATATTCTGGCAAAGAATTACAGATGATAACTAATAAACAACAAACACTATATTAGAATGTAATTAGTGCCACGGAGGAGGGGATATAAAAGAGACAGAGTCTGGAGGTACAGGGAGGGTGGACCAGGTTTCATTTTTAAATAGGTGGTGAGGGCAGACTTCACTGAAGAGACATTGGAGCCAATCCTGAAAAAGTGAAGCAGCTGGTTTCGCAGACAACAAGGAGACAGGGCTCCAGAGAGAGGGAGCAGCCCACACAAAGGCCCTCCAGCACCACCAGCATTCCTGGGCTGTTCTAACAGAAGCAGTGAGGTCAGTGAGGTCAGCGCGCCTGGGACGGAGCCATCCTCCAGAGCACAGGGTGGAGGGGGGCAAAGGCAGGTACCTGTGGGTCTGGCAGGGCTCATGATGACTTGAGCTCTGACTTGCAGCTCCTGGCGAGTCCTGAGCAGAAACGCAACGCTGACTTCACATTGCTCAGTTTGACCGAATGCGCCCCAGGTGCTGGCAGGGAAAGTAATTAGTAGGGAGACTGCAGTGGTCCAGCCTGCGGAAAGGGCACAGCAGGACCAGCGTGGAGGTGGTGACAAGCTCAGGTTCTCCATGGGCGCTGAAGAGCAGTCACTGAGTATCCTCAGCAGACATGGAGAAGGCTGCTGGTACCATAGCTTTTTTTTTTTTTTAATTTTTTTAGTTGTTGATTGACCTTTATTTATTCATTTGTTTATATGTGGTGCTGAGGATCGAACCCAGTGCCTCCCACATGTGAGGCAAGTGCTCTACCACTGAGCCACAACCTCAGCCCCTGGTACCATAGCTTTGTGAGGAAGATCAGAATAAGAATTTATTCATTATGGAGTGATGGACGCAGTCTGGAAAAGCCAAGTTATAGACTCCCAGAGGTGACCTCTGGATGAGTGTTGAAAGATGACACTAGAGGAAAGACAGGAAAACACAGATGGCAGAGAAAACATGTAAGAGCACCAAGACTAAAACAAAATTCTTCAGACCTTCCTGAAGATAAGGGTAATCTGGAGTACCTGCTAAAGTCATACACTCCTGGGCTTCAACCCAAAGCAACTGCATCCAAATTTCCAGAGAGAAGCCCAGCAAGCTAAGTATTTAGCCAGTGTGCTACATCCACTCTTGTGGACATTCACAGGGGAGTTCTGCCAACACTGGAGTCAGCACAGAGCTTACCACAGAGCTGACAGCAAGGTGGATAATATGGGCAGCGGGGAGAATGAAATGAGTTAGGGCTAAGCACTGGATCTGCGTGCTCATAAAAGATGGCTCTAAGTGTGTAGAAGACAGAGCAGAAGAGAGAAAGACACCCACACAGTTTCACAAAATAATTAGGAGGTCGCCACAATGCAAAAGGCAAAATAAAAATAAGCTAAAATGGGTCGGGCACGGTGGCACATGCCTGTAATCCCAGCACTTAGGGAGGCTGAGAGAGGAGAATCACGAGTTCAAAGCCAGCCTCAGCAACAGCAGGGCACTAAGCAACAGTGAGACCCTTTCTCTAAATAAAAAAAAAAAAATAGGCCTGGGGATGTGGCTCAGTGGTCGAGTACCCCTGAGTTCAATCCCCAGTAGCAAAAAAAAAAAGCCAAAATGAAGGTCAAATTTCCTTTTATCCAAATATAAGAAGATCTTCAGTTTTGCCAACATGCCAACAACACAATCTTGTAAAAATGTTTACTTTTTTCCTAAATGGAATATATAAAACTTTAGGGAAGTGAAAAAGAGTGGGGCAAAGAAGATAAACAGGCATATTTTAATAAACATATTTGAAAAGACATTTTAATGTTTGTCAAATATATGAAAAGTGTTCAATTAGTTATGAGAGAAATGCCGACTGCAATCACAGCGCAATAACACTATACTCTCCTCAACATATAAAAATGACAGAAAACAAAACGTGAGCAAGAATGTGCAGGAGGCAACTTAGATTTCGCCAATGGTTGCAAACTGCTCTCACCATTACAGAAAACTGTTTGCAAGTGTTTCTCAGAGCTGCTGAAAGGCACATCTTAACTCATAAATCCCAGTCCCGGGAACCCACTCAACCAAACACTTGACATCTATTCACCAAATGTCACATAGGAGAGTTCTAATAACAGCGGTGTTTATAATAGTCCCCAACTGGAAGCACCTCGAGTACCCATCATAGTAAAATGGACACATTGAAGCTGTTTGAAACCTAAATTACATCCAGCAAGGTCAACAAATGCAATGTAACCACCTAGATGAATCCCACCAACAAAACCTCAAGGAGAAAAGCCAGACAGCAGGGTGCAACTTACTCAATGATTCTTTTTCTAAAAAATTAGAAAACAAGCAAACCTCATCTATGGTGACAAGAAGACAGGGTACTGTTTATGCTGTGCCTATGGCAGGGGTCCAGGCAATGACTGGAAGACAGCAAGAGGGAGCATTTAGGGGCAGTGGTGGTGTTTTGAATCGTGGTGTGAGCACTGGCTATGCCTTGTAAAAACTCACTGAGCTGTACACTAATGATTTATGTACTTCTGTGAATGTATGATTTGATAATTTACCAGAAATTAAAGAGACTCATGAAATAGCTACCTCTTCATATAAAATCATGGCATTTGTTATTTTTTAGTTACATAAGTAAAATGATCTGTGAAATGTAATATAAAACACATTTAGACAGGTCACTTTTTTCCCCTACATCTTTTAAAAACAATTTGATTTAAACTCTTCATATGCATGGTTGATACCTGTGTACACATCAACTTAAGTCATTTTTTTCATCCTCTGACCATTTTCTAAAGCATACTTTTCTTCACTTGAGATAAGGCATTTGGGGAATTTCTGCCTGATGCCAGTCCTGGAGACCTTGTCCTAAGTCACAGGGATGTTGCGGTGAAACTCACAATGGTTGCCATTTCCATTCGTTCCGTAGGGGCATATTCGTGCTTTTCCTATCACCAGCTCCTAAATGTACTGATTTTGTTTTTGTTTGCTTGTTGTTGTAAAAAGCCTTGCTTACAGAGACATTTTGCTTTTGCAATTGTGAGGAACAATCTTGGGAATAAATACCCACACTATTTTAAACACTACTGCAGCTTTTAAAAAAAGAGTTTGTCAGGTGCCCTCCAGAAATATCTAACTGCATTAAACAAAGTCATTTTGGGCTAATGTGTGTTCCGCACACAGTGCTTTGCTGTTTGAAATAAAGCAGTGAGTACAGCACCCAGTAATAGCAGAGGCTTTTTACTGATTCCAGTACAAGATGCCTTCGTTTTTGAGGAGGGATTTTGCAAGGAGAAAGGAACCTCACTTGTATGTGTATATATACAGTAATCATTGACACAGAGAGGGGAATGAACAGAAGCAAAATATATTTAGGATATTGAATCAAAATGTGTAAGTGATTCAGGGCTGGGATTGTAGCTCAGCGGTAGAGTGCTTGCCTCGCATTCGTGAGGCCCTGGGTTCGATCCTCAGCACCACATCCAAAGCAATAAAATAAAGACATTGTGTCCATCTACAACTAAAAAAATATTTTAAAAAAATGTGTAAGTGATTCAAAGTGCACTATAAAAACAGACTCAAGGATGGCTTAGCTACTGGGTGAAATGTGGACCAAAGATCAAGGACAATGAGGGGAGGGTACATCATTTATTCCATTTTAGATGTTGGATGGGGACAGCAAGATAGCACAGAGGAGCATGGAGACCAATCTAAGAAACATGCATGCTGCTGGTAGCTGGAAGGCCACTGTGAGGAAGGTCTATGTTCTCTACCACTTACAAGACCAACACAGGATCCTCCAGAGTATATCCCTGTTCCCTCCACAGCCACCTTGAAACATGGTGGCATCCTACATTCACCACCACCAACTGCTCAGCTGCTTATGTTGACCACTGAGGAATCTTAGAACTGTTAGAAGAAACTCTGAAAAATCATCACTGGGGAGACAAAGTTTACAGTACATGTCTAAAACCTGCTTCACCAGCTTGATTGGTAGTCTCAGTGAAAATCCTGTATTCTCATTTTTGGCAACTCTCTCCTTTAGGACAACAATCTAAAAATTTGAAGACTTTTTGAAAAAGAAGTTTTAGGTTCACAGCCAAATCAAAATAAAAGGTACATATATTTCCTTATGCCACTCTTCCCATAAAATTCTTTCCTTTTCTCATATTTGCTACAGAAAATAAATACTTTTCTGGTTTCTTAAGAACACATGTGGCTCTGAACAAGAGTATATTCTGCCCTAAGATACTGGGCACTGTTACATGAGAGGAACAGGGGTGGGCATTTTGTTTATTTTTAAAATATTTTTTAGTTGTAGATGGACACATTTATGTATGTATGTATGTATGTATGTATGTATGTGGTGCTAAGGATTGAACTCTGCGCCTCTGGCAAGCACTCAATTACAGAGCTATAACCCCAGCCCTGGGGTGGGCATTTTAATCAGTAATCACTGCATTGTGTATAAAAGCCCTTAACAATTGAAGCTGAGATCACTGCGTGAGACCATCAAGGTCAAATTTAAGAGTTATTCTTCCTTCATTCTTTTTTTTTTTTTTTTGGTATTGGGGATTGAACTCAGGGGTACTCTGGCCACTGAGCCTCCCCCCCCTTTTTTGTATTTTATTTAGAAACAGGATCTTACCAAAGTTGCTTAGTGCCTTGCTATTGCTGAGGCTGGGTTTGAACTTGTGATCTTCCTGTCCCAGCCCTCCAAGCCTCTGGGATTACAGGCATACACCACCGCATCCTCAGTCCGTAGTCTTTTTAAAATGCTTTATATATACATCTGTCATTCCCACTGCATTGCAGGATTACTTATGAGAAAACTGATATCTTTATAAACCTATGTCCACTGTCACCTAGCCTTGAGTCTGGTATAACACCAGTATATGCTGAATGTTTGTTAAATGACTGATTTTTGCAAACAAGAATGAATACATCTAAGGCAGAATGTGATGTTACCAATGTAGTCTTTCTAGCAAATGTTATTTCACAAAAAATACACATGAAAAATGTAAATGGTTACATTCAAGACAAGACTGCTAAGAGTCCAGTTTTAAAGAAACTTTAATTGTGATACAGCTGATTTGTACCATTATAAGCATAGGAATTCGCTGGCAACCTCTGAAATTTTTATATGAAAAGTAGAGAATATATCTACATTTAACAAAGCATATTGAGATTTTTGGAAACAGAGTAAAATTAATCAATAGCCAGGTTCTATAGAAAGGGATAGAATCAGATGCTAAAAGAAAGGAAAAAATATTTGATATCAGCATTCTACTTAGACTTTCAATTTTTCTTTTCCACCCCATTCCATAATCAGAATTCAGATAAAATCTACTGAAAATAAATGAGACTGAGATAAATAAGCTTGGGAGGCAAAAAAAAAAAAAAAGAGGGTAAAGGAAAAAGAAACAGAAAAACAAACAGAAGCAAAGAGATAACTTAGAATTTTCAAGTAGTTTGGGGAAAATAACACTAGCCAAGATTCCTCGGCAACTAGCAGCCTGACAAACCCAGTTCTGTCCCCTGAGTCAGAATCTTCACTTTTCTATTTCCTCTGCAATAGAATGAAGTAGCTGAAGAGTTGAGTCACCAAGATCCTTCTGATGTGAAAATTCTGTGATTTTAAAAATGCACATTTATAGTAAAGGGAAAATGTACAGAGGGTCCTCGACTTCAACAGATTGACTTGGCAGTTGTTCAACTTCACGATTGTGTGAAAGTGCTGTATGTTCAGTAGAAACTATACTTTGAATGCTTAATTTTGACTTTTTGTCAGGCTAGAAATAAGCCCTGCAATACTCTCTGAAGGCAGAGAGCTGAAGTGCCCAGTCAGCCACCTGATCGGAGGAGAAGCAACTGATACTTTACAGTGTGCTGTTCTGCTAAGCCAGGATGGTGTAGGTTAGGTGCACTCAAGGCATTTCCAACTTAGCTGTGAGTCAAGTCAATTTCAACTTATAGTGAAGTAACTGGGATACAAACCCAGGGTAAATTAAGGAGCATCTACAGTGGTATCAGCAATATAAGATTCATTTCAAATTGCTTTTGAATACTGTGAATGACTTAAATTTGAATAAGAAAGAAAAGATTCAGTTTAGCAGAATGCTGGTATAGGCTCTAATTTTTAAGAAAAGGGCTTTTACAAAGGAGACTCTGCCACTTTTGATTTTCAATAACTTGAAAACTCTTACTTCACGTGAACTAAGACCCTATTACATGCTTAAGTGTTCCAATAGGGCTCTCCTTTTCTATATGTATGACTAACAAATGCAATCACATTATCTTTTTCTGACATTGAATGAACAATAAAAGCAGCAGATGCATACAAACACAACTGCTCAGACTGCAAGAGGGTCTACAGAGTGAGCTGCTTAGATTTTCCCTATTTTAGGTATGAGTTTCTATTTAATCCCACAGTAAAACCTTTTCATGTCCTGGGAGATAACCAGGTATGTGTGGGGACCACCTTAGCTCAGGAAGGGGAATATTAGGTTCCTCCACAGAGTAGGAAGGGGTCTGCACACATCTGCTAGTGTGTTTCTGCAGGCCACCTGTCATGGTGAAATGGGCCAGGGGTTAGAAGCCCAGAGATTTGGTTTAATTTTTAATCTGAAGAGTATTTAATGCCTCAGACTTCTTCACTGATATAAAAGACCTTAGCAAGCAATTTCTAAGGCTTCTTCATTCTTTAACACTCTCTGGTTCTCCAATCTTTTTTAGCAGGCAAGGATACACAACCAGAATTATAAAATGACCTGGATAAATGTTTAAGATCTTAGAGCCCAAGAATGGTGTGTGTTCAAAAAGAACACTGTCCTAACTAGAACAGAGGACCCAGCAGGGACATAAAAAAAGACAAGAACACAAGAGACAACATCTTTTTGGTTGAAAGGCTTAACACTGGAGCTGAAGGACTTATGGCCCTTTTTCTTCAGCAAAGTATCTGAAAATGATTGATATTATTTTGACAGCTGCAAGTAATTTGAAGGTAGGTGAAAACAGGAAGTTCAGGCACAGAATAACCTCAGTAGTTCCAGATTCTACCAATTTAATATTCATCTTGGACACGAATAGCTGATATTCATTATTATACTACATATTTATTTTCAAGCAATGAGTTAAACTACATATTCATTTGCAAGCAATAAGAGTTAAACTAATTATAATCATAGTGCTTAAACCAAGACTCATTAGCATACTAGACATTTCACCTTTATTTTCCCATGGACAAAAAGTAAATTAGAATTTCTCAGGAAGAACAGTCATTCCACTAAAGATCAGGGTTCTATCCTTTATCACCTTGTAGATAAACCTGTCACTAAGAGGTTAAATGTATTTGCGAATGAGTATTTAATATATTCAGGAAAAAAAAGTCCTTTAAAATACACCTTAGTAGTGATCATAATAAATGATGCTTTTATAGTCCTTTACAGGTTATATACCAAGAGGTTTTTATATCCAATTCATATATAATTTGTGGGTGAACAAGTAAGGTACTAATTAGAAATTACTTCTATCTAGTCATCAGAAGATATAGTGACCTTTCTTTCTTTCACCAATAGCTCATTTTTTTGTGTACAGTATTGAAAAATGTATTTACTTAAAATGCATCACACATTTTGATGATATAGTACTGTCTTCTTTCATTGTTCTGAATCCTGAAGAGTTACTTCATAAGAAAAGGAAAGGAAACTACTTAATATGGTAATTTTGTGAGTGTCATTCACAAATCTGTGAGATAGAAAAGAGACTATTATCTTCAAATTTACCTTCAAATTGTCATACAACATATGCTCCCCCACCCCACAAAGCTGCATGAATACAAAGAAGTAAGAGAAGTAGGGAAATTTTTAGTTAATATTCATGCTTCATTCTTTCATCTTTGTTTTAGATTCTTGAGAACACACTAAGAAAATTTTTGGTTTAACATTGTAAAAGATCCCCTTTTAAGTGCTAATTTTAATGCAGATAATTGTGTGGCTACTTTATTACTTATTCAATGATGGTATAAAAACTACCATACTTTCAAGTAATCTTTCCCTTCAATACTACAGATTTATAAATTAAAAATTCTAGCCCTTCTCTGAAGAAGTAAACCTAGGAAGACACAATAAGCAGTTATCTAAATACAAAATCAGCATTATAGGTAGAGAAACAAAAAATAGAAAAGTCATTGGCTTTTGTTCAGAGGCTAATACAAACACACTCACACAATTTTTTAAAAATCAAAAAACAAGGGCTAGGATTGTAGCTCAGTGGTAAAGCACTTGCCTTGCAGGCGTGAGGCACTGGGTTCGATCCTCAGCACCACATAAAAATAAATAAATAAAGATATTGTGTCCATCTACAACTAAAAAAAAAAAATTTTTTAAATCAAACAATAATAAAAAACCTATCATGGGTTGAATGTGTCCCCAAAAAAGCATATTCTGGTAATTTTATCCCCAATGCAATAGCTATGAGTGTCAAGAAACTTGAGGGCAAAATTTACAGAGTAGCATTTGCAGGGCATCAGCATTCACTGCCCAGGACCACCTGGGGACTCAGTTTCCCCAATTCTGGCACTGTGTTCATGGGCACCTGCATCAGTGGTTCAGGTGGGCCCAGGTTCAGCTCTTGCCACAGCTGCATAAGGTACAAGCCATAATCTTGGCAGGTATGCAGAATGTAAGCTCTATGGGTCCATGATAGCCTCCACGTAGATTTCAAAAGATTTACAAGAGAGCCTGGAGGACTAAACAGAGACTTGTCGCAGGAGCACAGCTATTGCAGAGCCCCCACTGGGGCAATGCCTAGTGGAGCCATGAATGAAGTGGGGCAGGCCCTGAGACCCCAAAACTGTAGGGTTACCAATGTGCCACTCCAGCCTGGGAAAGCTACGGGTATGAGACTCCAACTCATGAGAGCTGCTGGGTGAACTGAACCCAGTAAAGCATAGGGACAGGGATGCTTGAGGCTTTGGGGAGGTCAAATCCTTGGATCCTTCCCCATCCAATGTGCCCATGATGCTGGAAAGGAAATCAACGTAGATTATTCTCCAGCTTTAAGGCTTAATGTTAGTTTCCCTTTTGGGACTCTAACTTAAAATCTGCTACCCCTCTCTTCTTGCCTACTTCTCCTTGTTGGAATGGGAATGTCTATCTTATGCCTGTCCCACCACTGTATTTCAGAAGCAAGTAAATAACTTGTCAAATTTTATAAGCTCACAGCTGTAGGGAAATTTTCTGCAGCATCAATTGTGTCTTGAGTCTCATCCATTTCTGATTCAGGTGAGGTTCTAGACATTAGGCTTTTGAGTGGGTGCTAGAATGATGTAAGGCTTTTGGAACTTCTAGGATGGAGTAAATGCATGTGAGAAAGAAAAGAGTTTGGGAAGCAATGTGGAATGCTATGGTTGGAATGAGTTCCCCCAAATGCATGCACAGGACACTTGAGAGATGAATAGATCATAAGGGCTCCACCCTCATGAATGGATTCATACTGATTATAAAAGAGTTTGAGGATTCCAGTTCAATCTTTTCCTCTCACTCTCTAGTAAGTTCTCTTTCACTCTCTCATATTCTTGTCCTTTTGCCTTCCAGCATGGGACGAAGCAGCAAAAGGGTCCACATGAGAAGTGGGCCCTTCAACTCTGGATTTCCCAGCTCCAGAACTATAAGAAATAAATTTATGTCCTGTATAAATTCCCCACTCACATGTACCCTGTCATAACAGCACAAAATAGACAGAAGACATCCTCTGATTTGAAAGTACTTGCTAAAATACTGACAGAACTCAGTAAATCAGATCCATCAAATGCACTGGAAAATACAACACAGGCTTTTGAAAAATAAAAAGTCCAAGACTCAAAAAATTCCTGAAAGGCAAGCAAATACATTAGCAATATTCAGAATATATGTGTACATATGTATCTATCTCTATATAAATAACAGAAAAATGCACCCATAAGTTATCAGCATTTGTTTTATCTTGCATAGATCAATTAATTCTTAATCATTCTAAGGAAAATCTGTGAAAGTTATTTTCATTGTATAGTATAGTATTACCGGATATATATTTTCACCACATAGTGATATTTTATAAATATATTCAAATTAAGAATATAACATTTTATGTATGGTATAGAAATCAAGTATTTCCATCATCCTTTTAAGATCTGCATAGTTCTGAAAAGAATATAAATGAGGGGCTGGGATTGTGGCTCAGCGGTAGAGCGCTTGCCTTGCATGCGTGAGGCCCTGGGTTCGATCCTCAGCACCACATACAGAGCAATAAAATAAAGACATTGTGTCCATCTACAACTAAGAAAAAATTTAAAAAAAAAAAAAAAAAAAAAAGAATATAAATGAAACCTAACAAGAATAAATTACTATTTTCTAGTCTGGTGTTTTTCTGGTTATATACAAAAATAATTGTATAGTTCTCTTAACTTCAGAACTCAGAAAGGATGTTATGAGTTTAATTGCTCATTCTTAACTTGAATATATTTATAAAATATCACTATATGGTGAAAACATATATCTGATAATACTACACTATACGATGAAAATAACTTTCACAGATTTTCCTTAGAATGATTAAGAAATAATTCATCAATGCAAGATAAAACAAATGCCGAAAAGTTATGTGTGCATTGTTCTGTCAGATTTACTTTCCTTACCATGATGAAAAAAAAATGAAACCAACAAAAAATGACTGTGATTAGAAACCGATCATTTAACATTCCAAGGAAAAAAGAGAAAAAAAATTTTTTTCTTAAAATTTGGCTTCTAAATGGCTCCATTTTCAGAGCAATTTATTTCCAAGTCCTAAAAACAAGTATGTGGTTTTTTTTATATATCAACTTCTTGCACAATTAAAAAAATTTTTAAAACAATGGTCTTTTTTCTATATATCAAATAAAACACTATAGTAAGTATAGATATTATAAACCTTGAAAAGACATTTCATTTGTTTTTTTCATCTATTATTTTCTTATCACTCTCTAAAATTTCAGTTGGAAATAAGAATACATAAAATAAAACATCAACTTAGATTAAGAAAAAACTCTGCTTCCATTTGCTTTGACTTGGTAAATAAAGATGAAAGTAAAACTTTACAGATGCTTCCTCTGATTAGGAATATCACTATCAACATCTACATCTTTTGCCTCTCAAAATTTCTGCACTTTTCAAATACTGACACTGATATTTTAACTTCATGTCATATTAATGAATTATATAGTGCTTGGTCCACTATAACTCAACATAGTAGGATTTTTTTTTTCACTCAATTTTTAGAAGGGGCTTGGGTAGAGCACTTGCCTAGCATTCAGGAGGCCCTGAGTTTGATCCCCAGCACTACCAAAAAACAAAACAAAACAAACAAACAAGTAAATAAATAAAGATAAGAAAGATCAAACTCTACTCATAAGGACAGTTGGTTCTTTATCCAAGGACTGATACACATGTGGCTGATTCTTCATATCTGATCTATGTCACCAATACAGAATGATAATTGATATTTTGGTGATCATCATTCTCACCACTGAGAATATTTGGAATGGTTTTCAATAATATAACTTGAAACTAAAGGGATTATCTTTAATTGATTTCTCTTTCTTTTGGGGGAAGAAAAAATATAAACTCAAATGCGACTGAATGATTTAAATAGAGGCCAGAATCCCTACAAGTAAAGAAGATAATGTTTTCTATTTAACTCTGACAACTAAATACACCAGAATATTCCATTTTCTGACTATTCTACTTAATTGAGTTTTGCTGCTTTGATGTTCATAGTCTGAATAAAATGAATGAATAATGGGAACGTCAGCCTTTCAAAGATCATTCCAAAATATACAGCGTGAGAGAAATAAAAATGCCTGCTAAAAATAGCACGTCTTATAATATGCTCCACTTACATTCCTTACTAGAGACCTTACAGTGGGTCATCAGAGCTTTATGTGATCTCTATTTTCATTTTCTAAGTATCACTTTAGATCTTTGGTCTAATATGGTTAGTTTTCAACTATGGAGCCTTTGTATATAGGAAGATGAAACTGCTAACTCACCATTAGGTAAGTACTTGTTTCTCCACATGCTGTAGTTTGTTAGCTATAAATGGTAAATGGGACTGACACTTTTTCAATATGTTTACCATGGACTAGGCACATGTCAATGCTCTCATGACCCTGATAACCAGAATACTCTTTATTTTAACAGGTAATGGTACAGGCAAAGTGGCTTTGTAACTTACCAAAGGTCATTCATGTATTTAACTAGAGTCCAAATGTGAACTCAAGTCTACACTCATTCCAAAGTTAGAGAGTTGCATAGCTGTTTCATCTTCCTGAGCAGGATACTCATACTGTGGCCTCCATAAAGTCTCTAAAATAATTGTCTATCTCACCACACAGATTTGAAAGCAAAATATGAAAATTCATAATGAACTGGGGCACAGTGGTACCCACCTATAATCCCAGAAACTGCAGATGTAGCTTAGTGATAAAGCATACCTGGGTTCAATCCCCAGAACCAAAAGAAAATGATAAATCCAAAATGAATTATTTTTATTATTCTCTTCTAATTGATTATTATTAATCAATAATTGTCTTTTTTTCAAGCCAGGGAAACCACACTAATTTTTATTAGCAGGTTCTTAAATGAGTTACTTAAAACCATTAATTTCTGTGACTTGCCTAGATGAGGCACATGGCTTTATACCCTGAAAGGGAAAGCTTATTGATTCAAAAACACTTTTCAGATGAGAGATCAAATCCTATATTCTGAAAAACCTGATATCAGAGAGAAGTTCTCCAATTTTATACTTTTCAGAGTAAGTTCAGTTTTCTCAGTGAGCGGTCCTTTTCTATCCTAAGGTGTTAAGTCTATTCTAAGCCCAGTCCTTTTGAAGTCCACAGTGAAGATGATGGCTTTCTGCCTATCCCATAGGCCAGGGCTGCCCTCACAGAGCCAGATTGGACCAGAGACAGGTGCCTGGGGCACATTGCATAGAGCAGCCACTGGAGCCAGAGAGGGAGGCCAGCAGAAGGCTCAAGCATGACCTAACGAGGCCTCCAGCTCACATCATCAGTGAGTCTCAACTCCTGCACACCTGGAGGAAAGGGGAGTTGTGCTAAATTGGAAAGAAACACCTGCATTTGGCATCAGCAGACTTGCATTAAATTTCCTTCTGTATTTCATTCCCTTTGTCATTTGGACACATAACCTTTCTGAGCCTCATTCTTTTCATCCACAATGTCAAGGATAAGGGCTAATTTAGTGTATGGCACATAACAAGTACTCGGTGAAATTCAGCTGACTTTAAAATGAGACAAGAGCAGAGTCCAGGCACTTGTCCCAAGGCTGGATGATGAATGGATACAAGACATGCCACATTCCAGAGGGAGCAACCCAGAGTGAAGGAGCTGGCCGTGATGCAAGCTGGGAGCCAGCCCAAGGGGAAAAAAAGGCAACGGGCAGCAAGAAGAAGTCAGAACTCAAATGAGACGTTCTGGGGCAGACCAGATAGTCCACAAAGCCAGGCAGATGACCTGGTTTTGCTTGATGACAAAGAGAACGCTGACTTCACTGGTTCTGCTACTGAATAAATCACAAGGGGGGTAACCTCAGAAAATATGTGAAGGAGTGGGAGAATATAGGTAATTAATGGAAGCTGTAAAACTTTAATTTAAAAATTCCTTGCTCTGAATGTTTTTCTGACTTTGGGTATTTACAGTAACTGGCACATTCTCCCATAAAAGATTATGGCCGAGATGCCTGTGGCTGAGGTCCACAGTTTTAAGCCCCAGGGAGGGTATGAAATACCATGCAGCAGTAAAAACTGCTTCTGAGTATCAAATCTCTGAAGGTTATCTAGAAAAGAAGTTCAATTTTATAGCCTGTCCTAGACTCTGGGTTTTCTTTGGGCCAAATTCCTGGTGCCCTTCTGAAGTGAAACTCAACTACCATCACCCCAAGTTGCACTTAGGATCTTTGGAAAGAAAGGTGTCTGGAGGACCTGTCTTCCTCATAGGCCCCACCCTGCAGGACATAAACCAGAGCATCCTCGTCAAAATGTCAAAATGAAGGGCAGGCATTGTGGATGCTTCTTACCATGGTGTTTGTCACTAGGAACTAAGTAAAGGAGCGTGAATCTAGCTCAACCTGGTTGAGCAATGACAGGAAGGAAACAGACTGCTGAGTAACATTCTGCCCTTAATGTACTCATTCACCACTTAACACTAACTATAAGGAAAATGTGTGTGTTTGTTTGTTTGTTTTCAATGAGGTTCAGAAAGATTCAACCCTTGCTTGATGACTAAAAACTAAAACTTGGCTGAGCTACAGGGCAGTCTTACTTTAAAGCCAGCTAAGATACATTAATCAATGACAAAAAGTTAAACAGAAGAACCTAAGTAAAATATAAGGAGTCGTTAAAAAAAAAAAAGGTCCCAGACACATGCAAAAGTGGGCCCCAAAGAGCTAAATTTAAAATAAAACCTCCCTTAATTCCTTGAAAAAAAAATTGGGAGAGGGGTAAACTTAAGTCCTTGTATGTAATTCTATATAGTGCTATCAGGGTTGGTTATTTGGCTTTCAAGCCCACAGCAAAGTCAGATGAAACAAACTTAAAGAGGGAGATTCAATAGCTACAATAGCAAGAAGTACTATAAAAAATATCACGACTCAGAATTAATACTAAGGATGCCCTGATCCAGGACTACTACTATGTATGAGCAAACTGCTCTCTATATGATGAGCATGAATAATGAAATAGACTTTCATGTAATTTTAGTCATTTAGCCATTAGGTGAATTTCCAAAATATATAACTAAATAATGTACTATGGTTTTCTAATTTCTACTTAGGTTTTCTAAATTGTTTTTTGTCCAAATAGTATAGTTTGTTTCTTTCTTATATTCCAAGGATATTAAAAGGAACACAGTATTACAGAGCAAAATAACACCCCCAGAGACATCAAGAGGGTGTTCTATCACAGAGCCACCTCCAACTCTCACGCTCCCACCAATTCTGAATTTTTTTCTCTCTCCATTTTACTTGTCCTCGTGTGACCCACATCATTGTGTGCCTTTCTGTACAGAGAGGACTTCTTAAGAGTAGGGACCATGTCTTATTTGTGTTGGCAACTTTACAGTATCTAGCACAGTACCTTCTATGTACATACAATAAATATTAGTTAAGGCTATTAAATTTTGTTCATATATCCAATGTTGGCATACAGGCATGCATGTAGAAATGCTTTCATATAAAATGGTTAAAATAAAAGCTCCAAAGCTTGAAAAGGCAAACTTATTTATCCCATATATAAACAATTGATTACCTACTATAGTTCAAGCCTTGTCCTCAGTTCAAGGATTACAACAGTGGACAGAAGATACCAGTTCTCTGCATGGAAGTCCTTATAATCTTATAGAGGAAAGACAGACATACAAGGTAGGCAACATCCAAGGTGACAGAGAAATGAAATTTCAGGGGCTGGGGTTGTAGCTCAGTGGTAGAGCACTTGCCTAGTACGTGTGAGGCACTGGTTTCAATCCTTAGCACCACATAAAAATAAATACATAAAATAAAGGTATTGTGTCCATCTACAACTAAAAAAGATATTAAGAAAAAGAAATGATATTTAGGTAGTAATAAGTTCAAATGAGAAAATAATGTAGCTTGATGGGTTAGGCAGAATTTGGGAAGGATGAAGGTAGGCTTCTGTAAGTCTTCCTCTTAACATGTCAAAGAAGAGATGCAGTTATAACCTCTACAGATCACTCAGAGATAAAACCAAACATACGCAGCTTCAAAAGCAACCAGTGAAATCTCCACGGACAGCAAGCCAGCCTCCAGCACTGTCCCCAGTGATCTTCACCTCTTGGTACTTGAACCCTTCTTGCGCACTTCCCTTCCACACAGCACAGGTTGGTCTGGTGATGAGCAGCACACAGCACAAGCAATGGTTATAAGAGACCATGGTTTCCACATTAGGCTCCTCCTCTGTTGGATCCCTCACTCTGTGGAAAGCCAGCTGCCATGTCATGAGGACATGCAGGCACTCTACGGTGGGACACACAGAGTGAGAAACTGAGGTTTCTGGCCAACAGTGAGGAAGAGCCACGTTGAATCAGCATGGACATGGATTCTCCCTGAAGACCGCAGCCCTTGTTAACAGCATGATTACAACCCTATGAAAAACTCTGAGGCAAAACCAGCCAGCTGAGCAGCTTCTAGGTTCCTTACCCTCAGGAAACTACATGAAATAACAAATGTCCATGGTTTTGTTGCTTGAAGGTATTACATCTTAGAGTAATTTGCTATTTGTTTTCAGGAAGAGGCCTAAGTAGTTGAAGTCTGAGCAGAGGCCTGAATTAAGAATAAGCAGTGATTAGTAGATCTTAGGAAGAACGTTCCAGATAGAATAGTAGCATGAAGATAATAAGAAGGATGTGATGTTGGAATGGCCTGAAATAGCTAAAATGCCCACATGGCATTATGTATGTTAGTGACACACAAGAAAGTGGAAAGAAAAGGGCTAAAACATCCTTCCAAGAGAGATGGAAAGTAACATTACCTAATCTATGTTTCACAAATTATAGCCTTTGTAAAATACTGGGCTACCATGTGGGAATGAAGGCCGTCAGCAAGAAAACCAAGTGGAAGCCTACTACTCGTCCAGTCAAGTGGTGGTGGTTATCATTTCCAGTAACTCAGAATAGGATGTTAGAAATAAAAATATGGCTCGGTAAGATGAAAGACACATGCAAATTTTAAAAGTAGAGTGAACACAACTATATGAAAAATGTATCCACGTAGCCTACATCATTCTGATAATTTCTGGTTTTTGAGTGACACAGCACCAAAATAGATCTAGACAGTAGGGACATTAAATGTGATCTAGTGATTTAGCATAATTCAAAATTCAAAAATATCATTTGTAGGTAAAATCATTAAAAATCATTATCTCTTGTTATCAAAACTATGGGACCTAGAAACAAAGATCTTTCCATTTATAAAAGAACTTAGTGGTCAGCAGAACTTTTGGTGCCTGTTCTGACTGATGCCAACCGGACTATTAAAAGTGTTTAAGCAAAAACTAGTGAAGGAAAAAAGAATTAAGTAACAAAACAGAGATGAGGAAGACCAAAAATGAAGCCTAATTTTTTTCCATATCAACATATTTTCAAAGGAATGAAGTTAATAACAAGAAGAATTCCTTTAAGTTAGAGAAAAATAAACTGGGAACTGGCAGACTATTCACTAGTCTCATAAAGCATTTAGAGTTTCAATTTACTGGGGCTTAACAAGAATCTACATGTCCCGACTGAAAGTTTTCTAAAGAGGCACTATTCACAAAAAGTACATAAATGATCCTGTCAAAAAACATCTGCCTCCTCTTACTACTTCTTCTATTATATGCACAAAAAGCATGTCAAGATGACTCACAAGAAATATCCATTTACAAATGGCGTCTACATTTGTCTACCCAGAGTTTTCAGCTTCTAACACAATTAGAATGACAGACATGAAAAATCAAGATTTCAAGTGTAAAACACAAACTGTTATTAAGATAATCTTACGAAAGAAGGCCAGTATAATAATTGACTAGTCTCACAAACACATGCCATATACTATGTAAACACAAATAATACAAGTATGATATAGACATAGGTATACACATGTGTACCTGTATGTTTACAGAGATCTCACATTAAATGGAAATAATAAACATGCAACTTGAAAAGTATTTAAAGAAATGCTTAAAATCAGGTAACTTCTTCAAAAGACAGAAAAAACAAAGCACCAACAAATTTTCCAATCTTTTCCCAAGGCCTTGGGCCATAACAGAGGCTAAAACCATCAAGTAAATACTAATGACATAATTTTTTCATTAAATTTTTTACAAAAAGAATCTAAATGAATATGTAACAATTTTCTTAAAAAGAAAATGAAAACATTACATATGTTCACTAGAAGATTGCATAAAATTGGGCTGGGGGTGTGGCTCAGTGGTAGAGTGCCTTCCTTGAACACGTGAGGCACTGGGTTCGATCCTCAGCACCACATACAAAATACATAAATAAATAAAATAAAGGTTTGGAAAAAACATTTAAAAAAAAAAAAGATTACATAAAATTTATAATGCCCAAGCCTATCTGTAGGTCCATGCTTTAATTTGTTCTACTTCTTTTTAAACCCACATAAATTGGTATATAAAAATAAATTCTATGCTTTAGCATAACTTCTTTTGCTGATAAAACCAGCATACTAAGAATGAAATACTCTGGTAAAGATGTTCTACTTGTTCTATGTCACTCACCCTACTACATTTACATCCTATTTCTTAATGGCGCACTTGAGTCATCAAATTTGAACCCTCAAAAACGTCTGTGGACAGTAGGTGCCCCAGGAAAATTATGTTGAATAAAAGAATGTATGTACTGCCTCGTTTATGATAAGTGCTTGTTCATTATAAACTCACATCCTCTGCCTAGATATTACACAAAAAGGACTAAAATTATGTTCTTTGGTGTTAATCTTTGGTTTATATCAAGTCACTGTTAAATGATTTTTTAAACAAAGGAGCCTTTTCTTTGTACCCTATTTTGAAACAGACTGCAGTACATAGGGCCATCATTCCAAATGCTTACCCCTTAACTGCTGGAGTTACATATCCACATCCTGCCATGCCCTATGTAGTGCTTATCGCTGTAGGCAGAGTGCTCTTCAAGTTCCCAGTTATGTTGAGCTTGTCTGTATGATCTGCCTGAGCTATAGAATGTAAACATAAGTGACAGCGAGCCACCTGCAAGGTGTTAACACTGAGCCTCTTGTGCTCCTGTGATCTCCCATGAGAAGATCACCCCAGGTCACTTTCAGCTCAAGGTTTAGACTAGAGGTATAAGGAGATAACCTGAAATCAACCAAAAACCTGCTGTTCAGGCCCAGGCCCAACCCACCTCGTAATGGCCAAACCACATATCTAGGAACATGATTATGTTTATTATTATAACTTTGCTACTGTAAGTCACCAAGATTTCAAAATTTAATTTAATGGTCTGTATCACCTACAATGAAAAAAAAAAGGTTAAAAAATATTATCAGTATATCAAAAATACTAATTTCAAAATTGTTAATGTTGACCTTTTATGTTATTGTTGATAATTCACATGTTAAATTTTCTTTTACATAAAATCACTTTCGTATCGCATACCATGTAAAAATGAGGAAAAACAAATCACTGGTGAGATTAGATGTTGTAATAAAAAGGTTTTGAGAAGTAGAAGAAAAGTCAGGCAGTACTTCAGTAGGAAAGAAACACATGGCGCCATGGAGGTCTTCTGACAATCCCAGGCCTGCCATTCACAAGCTGTGTGCCCCGTCAGGTCAGCACTGTTCATAGGAAATGCTCTTTGAAAGTTATGATTTTATAATTTCCAGTAACCACATGTAAAAACAGAAAGCATATGTGCAGTATAAGACTACAGTAATAATCTACACATCACAACAGTTAAATTGAAACGCAGTCCCACAAAAACGATAAAAGTTATGTTTTATAGAAGCTGGGTGTGGTGGCACCTGCCTATAATCCCAGCTACTTAGGAAAGAGGATTACAAGTTCAAGGACATACTAGGCACTTAGGGAGACTCTATATCAAAATTAAAAAATAAAATGACACTGAAGATGTAGCTCAGTGGTAAAGTGCTCCTCAGTTCAAACCCCAGTACCAGGGGAAATAAAGTTATATTTAACAACAACAACAAAAAAATCACACTGCTCAAGTTTTAAAATTTACACTTAAATTTAACAAAATTTGAGATTCAGTTTCTTGGTCTCCCTAATACTTCTAGTGCTACTGCCACACCAATACTACTATATCGGGCACCACAACTGTCAAGCCATTCTGTTTCTCTGAGGGTAACTTTCTTCAGGGATACACTAAAACACTTATTTGAGATGAAGAATTTCAAACACAAGTGCTTACAGAGGCCAGGCTATTAATATGAATGCTCAAGACAATTAAAGTGGTATTTTAGCCAGCTAACACTCCCTCATATCCCATTCCAAACAGGAACACTGGTCCCATGCTATGGGACCTCATGACTTTTCCAACAAAGTTGGAAATTTGGATGTTTACATAAAATTTCTTTTCTTTTTTTATTTTTCCATGTAGATACTACTATGAAAATTTTCAGAGCACTGCACGGGCCAAACCAAAACATGTCCATATGCTGGTATTTGCCACTGGAGCTCTTACTTTCCTGCTCTACCAATCTATGATTTATTTAGAGAAGTGGTATGACTTCCACATCTAGAAGCTAAAAAACATAGCCGGATAAATCAGTTTACTGGTAAGCTTGAAAACCCCCTCTGTGAAGTGTGGGTGAAGTTTGAGTTGCCTGGCAGCCTGCAATGAATGTCAGAACTCTAGGGTAAGCTTAAGCTCTTTCTACACACCAGTATGCAAAAGATTCTGAAATGGGATCATACTAAAGTAGACAGCCTAAGTCTCCAATTCTGGATAATAAACAATGTGCCAGAGATAGAAAAGGTGGTGGAAGACAGGTGCGGCGGCGCAAGCCTTTAATCCCAGCACTTAGGGAGGCTGAGACAGGAGAATCACGAGTTCAAAGCCAGCCTCAGCAACGGTGAGGCACTAAGCAACTCAGTGAGACCCTGTCTCTACATAAAACACAAAATAGGCTGGGGATGTGGCTCAGTGGTCGAGTGCCCCTGAGTTCAATCTCCATTACCAAAAAAAAAAAAAAAAAAAAGGTGGTGGAGCCGAGTTCCCCCTGTGACTATCTCCCTCAATACCCTGGAACCCAGATCCTAGGGAGACTGCCAGGATCCCCCAGGGTTTGTAGGAGCCTCAGGGAACAAAGTAAGCTGAGAGTAGAAAGCTGCAGAGGGGTAAGAGGGATTAGTAGTTTGAGTTGCCATCAAGACCTTCCATGTACATAGAGGCCAGAAATGAAGAGGGGTGGCAAGTAGCAGTTGAACTCCAAGGAGACCAGTTCTTGAAGTCCAGGTGAGTCACCACCTGGGAGTATTCTTAACTGGCAGAATCTGAAAAGGGTAGCATGCTTCAAAGGAGGCCAAGTGGAAACTTTTTGTGACTGTTATAATATCTCATTTTAGCTCCAGGGTAAGAAAGCCTTGGAAACTGTGGGTAATATTAAGAGCCCTGAGTTAGGATTCAAGAAACTTGAGCAGTAATCCCAAAAGGTCTTTCTGGGTGACTTGTTTCTCAAAATTAGAACAATAATAATATAGCATATTGCTTTACTTTAAAACATAGGGTTGTTTTTGGACCAAATGATATAAGTATTAAGCAATCTGGAAGTATAAATTTCTCATAATTTCAAGACTTCTTCTTCTTCTTCTTCTTCTTCTTCTTCTTCTTATTATTATTATTATTATTATTATTATTTTGTGTGTGGTGCTGGGAATTGAACCCAGGGCTTATTATTATTATTATTATTATTATTATTATTTTGTGTGTGGTGCTGGGAATTGAACCCAGGGCTTTGTGCATATGAGGCAAGTACTCTACCAACTGAGCCATATCCCCAGCCCAAGACTTTTTATTATTTACTAAGCAATTGCTAGTGGATTCTAGGAATGCGATTTGTTAAATGTCATTTAAGTCTCTAATCAGAATTATTCCAGTTGGGGGCAGGGAACAGTGATTAGGGGCTCAGGGGAAGAGTGACAAGCACTGATAACCCCATTTCAAACTCAGGCACTTTGCAGCCATGTCTAAAGGTTCAAGAAGAAGCTCACATTCCAAGATGAACTTGAAAGGACCTCAAAAGGAAGAATGTGCCCTGAAGCAGTGGTTCCTAATCTTTTTCAGGTCACTTATGCTTTGAGAATCTGATTAAAACCATAGTTTCCATCTCAGAGAAAGACACATATATAGAAATGATGTGTTTTTAGGAGGTTGGTGCATGGACCCCCATGGATCCCAAACTGAAAATGTTACCAGTAAGGAAGAGAGGGTCATAGACAAGACTCTCAATATGGTTTTAGGCAAAGGGTAGCTGCTAAATAGGAGGCAGTTTTGAAAACAGATGGAGGCCAAGGGTAAAAAACAGAGCAAATGTTATAAAATGCTCAATGCTATTCAAAAATATTGCTTCCATAGGCCCCTCAGGAGAGTTCTCAGACTCTATACAAGGTCTTACACAGACTCTCAAACACCAGCACTCTAGCTAACTGGCAGCCACTGCTTCCTTGGCCAGTGTCAACAGGAGGGAGTATCCTCCAATTCAGTCCCTAGGAATCCTAGCCAAACTCAGAAAACAAAAGGAAAATCATATGAGAAAAATATAGTATGTAAGTCTCCCTAAAAACCATAGATACATCATCAATACATTTCAGAACAGGCGGGGTTTGTCTTCATTTTGGTTTTTGGAACAGAGTCTAGAAAAGAGATCACGTTGTAAGTGTCTTAAGGTATCCATGGAAATACCACCATGAGCAGAAGTCCACAGTCCCTACAGTACCAGTGAATATTGCAGCAGCAACCTGGCAGCCTCACACAGAGCCACGATGGGGTGGGAGGAGGATGGCTAATGCTACAGACACTCCACAGCCACTCCTCATTGACAAGCGCAGAGCTTGCCTCAAAGCTCAAGTGGAGTATGGACACAAACACATTTTGATAAAATGTCCTCAATTCATTTCCAAATGCAATCTCATATGAAAATAAATGTTTCAGATAAAGGATGTATCAGATATTAAGCTGATAACAGATACTACACTCGATCTTAGCCAAAACACTGAAAAGCAATGAAATACATTTCAGAAAGTTCAAAGAAAGTCAAATTAAAAATAGATATAATAATCTTATGTATTTCCTAATGACTAAAACATGTTTAAACGAACGAAGACGTACTCTGCACTTAGAATTACAACTGCTTAGAACATACTTAATGACTTTTTCATAATGTGCTTTTATACTCTACTTTTGATTTTATTAATACCACATAATACTATTCATACATCATAATTTTTTAAAACTTGGCTTTCAAAGTAGGGGTGAATGAAAAAAAATGAAATTACCAGTCATGCAATTAATGCTTCAAAACTATCCAAGCCCAGCAAAACTTGGTGGGAAAAAAAATATCTATTAAAAAACAAGGACTCTGGGATTCGGTTCCAAGATGGCGGCCTAGAGGGACTCCTCCATGCTAGTCTCTCCAAGACTAGAGCTTGAAGTAGTGGAACAACCGTCTTCCAGCCAGCTTCTTGACATCACCCTACTGCTCATCACCCCTGGCAGGAATTTCACTCACGTGTGTGTATGCAGGGCCACCAGGCAGCAGCGATTGCCACAGTGTGACTTCAGCGGCAAGCAGCAGAACACAGCTGCAGCACGGGGCCCCAGCCCAGGGCTCAAACCCAGGATTCGCCCCATGCGGGCGAGGTCTGCTTCTACACGGGGTACCTGACTCCAGCGCCCACCCAACCACGCAGGACCCCTAGCAGTTGCTCCTGTGGACAAACTGTCTCCTAAGCGGGACCCCAGGCTCCTGTTCTTTGTGGATCTCCATCTAACATGGCAGAACTTCCTGCACCAGGGGGCGCCAGACAGCATCTGGGAACAAACTTTGACTTCAACACAACACACCGTGAAACAGCGTCTCCTCCAGCGGCCCAGAGCTTCACCCTGCTGTGAAACCCACACCCAGAACACCAGCGGGGAAAGTCCAGCAAGCAACGGACAATGCCAACTACTGGAGGTGAAAGGAAGCATACCTATTTATTTACATTGAGACTTTTTAAAAATTTTTTTATTCTATTTTCTATTTTATCCTTTATCTTTTTCTCCTAATATTCCTCATTTAATCTTTTTGTTTTATTTCTCTGCTCTTTTCATCTTTCTTTCTTTTTTGTTTCCTCTTTTCTCCCTCGTTCTTTTCCTACCCTCTAATCCCCAACAATTGTGAAACCAAGTGTTTCTTATACAGTGGGATATGGTAGATTGGGATTTCTGAACTGTATACTGGAGTGGTATTATATAGTCTTGTATGCAAGCCCAACTTGCATATGTTTTTTTTTTTTTACTATCATGTCTCCTCACTGTACTCTCTTTTCTTCCTCCTTACTGGTCTACCCCAACTCTCTGTCGCTCTTTCTAGTAATAGCCAACTTCTCTTGGATTCCTTTTTCATGCTTTCTAGGATGTAATAACCATATCCTCACTTCTTTTACTCCAACATTCTATCCTACATCCCACCCTCAAGTATCCCTAGCCCACCAACAGAAACTATAGACTCTTGTGCATACTTATCGTTTACATGATAGAAGTTAAAGGAACTCATAATTGTTGTATGTAAATGTATTTGGGAGCTATTAGGAGCAACTTGGTTTGAAACTATATATTGCTTGTATTGAGATCAATCAATATTGGTCTCCTCTTTAAAGGAGAGGTATTGAAATCCTGCAGGGAAACTATAACCATATAGGAGTAAAAACTGTAACAACTTCGATCAGCAGAGCTAGAAGGAAAGACACAAACATCATGAAAAAACAAGGGAAGAAAGTGCCTCAAACAAACAAAGATACTACACTATTAGAACCCATGCTCAGTACAGCAGAAGAAATGACAGAACAGGAGTTCAGGATGTACGTAATTAAAATGTTCTGTGACTTAAAGAATGATATAAGAGAGCAAGCCCAGTCAGCAAAAGATCATTTTGATAAAGAGATACACAGGCAAATACAAGAAGTAAAAGATCACTTCAAGAAGGAGATAGAGATTCTGAAAAGGAACCAAACAGAAATCCTTGAAATGAAAGAAACAATAAACCAAATTAAAAACTCAATAGAAAGCATCACCAACAGATTAGACCACTTGGAAGACAGAACCTCAGACAATGAAGATAAAATATTCAACCTTGAGAATAGAGTTGACCACACAGTGAAGATGGTAAGAAACCATGAACAGAACATCCAAGAACTATGGGATAACATTAAAAGACCAAACTTAAGAATTATTGGGATAGAGGAAGGCATAGAATTCTAAACCAAAGGAATGAGCAATCTATTCAATGAAATA
>CM053409.1:32609452-32637460 GCA_028644305.1 Xerus rutilus
AGTAAAGCAGCCACTTCAATGTTTATAGCAGCACAATTCGCAATTGCAAAACTGTGGAAGCAACCCAGATGTCGTTCAATAGATGAATGGATAAAGAAACTGTGGCACATATACACAATGGAATATTATTCAGCAATAAAAGAGAATAAAATTATGGCATTTGCAGGTAAATGGATCGAACTGGAGAACATTATGCTAAGTGAAGTAAGCCAATCCCAAAAAACCAAATGCCAAATGTTCTCTCTGATTAGTGGATGCTGATACATAAGGGGGGTGGGAAAGGGGAACATAGGAGAAATGGAGGAACTCTGGATGGGGTAGGGGGGAAGTGGGGGAAGGGAAAGGGGAATGGGTATAGTAAAGATGTTTGATTGAGATGGTCATCACTACCCTTGGTGCATGTATGAAGATACAAATGATATGACTCTATCTGGTTTGCAACCAGAGAAATGGAAAAATTGAGCTCTATATATGTACTATGACTTCAAGTGCATTTAAATAAATTAATAAATAAAAAAAAAAACAAGGACTCCAGGCTGGAGCTTTAGTTTAAAGGCAGAGCACTTGCCTAGCTTGTGTGAGGAGCTGGGTTTGATCTATATAGCACCACATTAAAACAAACAAATAAAGGCATTCTGTCCATCTACAACTACAAAAAAAAGAATTTAAAAAAAAGGACTTCAGCATGGACTGCAGTCTATAAAGTCAGAAGCAGGTGAAAAATGCTATTTGAAAAGACACATTGCTCTCCCTTTCTATTTACCTGCCAAGGAAACTCACTGGTAGGAGGAAATTTGAACATTATCTATGGGTCTGGAAACTCCCCCATGACAAGGTACCTTCCACTTTGTTATTTCCCTCACCAGTCTCCTAGTTGTTTTCTACTTCAGAGAGTGATATGGAATTTTAATTTTTCCAGATCATCTAGTTAAGCACTAGATGATTTTCCTTCAAAGTGTCATGATTTCAATTGCCACTTCTTGCTAATACACTTCAAAGTTTATAGCAAATCACATTTTAATATGTACTTTTACAAAACTATGAAGTAATATAATCCAAGAAAATAACTGAGAACAGAGCTTGCACATAGCAAGTGCTCCCTGAACAGAATAACTTTGGTAATGATGATGTGGCCCATGGTGACAACCACAATGATCAAATAAGGATTCTCACCTCATGGTAGGCAGTGACTGAGATAGTCCCCAATGGTTCCACCTTCTGTTCTTTATAGCCTCACAAACCCTTTTCCCTTGAGTGTGGGTTGAACTTGGTAATTCGATTCTAAGGAACCGAACATGGCAGAAGTGATGGAATATCACTTCCAAGATTAGTAAAATATTTCACTTTCATTTCAGTGCTTGCATCCCTCTTGCTTTCTTGGATCTCTTGCCCTCAGCACAGCCAGCCACCATGCTGTGAGGCAGTCCTGGGCAGGGCCCTGCAGAGCAGAAGCAAGTAGGAAGTGGATCTTCTCAGACCTTCCAACAACCACAGGACTGAACTGAAGTCTGAAACAGACCCTTCAATTCCAGTCAAGTGCAGAGAGGACTTCAGCACTGGTCCGCAGCTTGACTGCAACCTTGTGAGAGACTTTGAATCACCCAGCCAGCCAATCCCAGATTTCTTTCCCAAAGAAGCTATGAGATAATGTTTGTTGTTCTAAGACAATTCATTTTGAGAAAATATAGCTTTTAAAAAGGTAGACGTAGATTTGGAATTGTGTAGTGGACCTTAAGAAGAGTGTTTGGAAACATATAGCACACACAAGTTTGGACTTCAAGAAAACATATTGGAAGGACTTAAGCAAACATGAAAAAAAATTCATCAGAAAACACAAGTTATGGGTTGGGGCTGTGGCTCAGTAGTAGAGTGCTTGCCTAGCATGCTCAGGCACTGGGTTCGATCCTCAGCACCACATAAAAAAAAATTTAAAAACAAAGGTATTTTGTCCATTTACAACTAAAAATACTAAAAAAAAAGAAAGCAAAAATTATGGAGTACCTGAAAGTTTAGTAATACTCACAATTATGTGTAGTTTTGTGACCCACAGTCACCTGCACTTACATGGGAAGTAAAAATGGCCAGATACAGTTAAGATTTCCTAGAAGAACGTTACAGATGTCACTTTGGTTTCTTCTTGCTATTTAATATCAAACCACATGGAAAATGAGGGAGAAATGGCTAAACAACAAATGAAACCAGAAGCCAGAATTTGATAGTTATGAAAATTCTCAGCCTCTCTAGATGGAAAAATCATGCTAAAAATAAGAAAGGCACCACAAGAAAATATGGCACTACCAGGACTTTATCATCGAAACATGATCTAAGGACAAAAGCTGAGGGTATGACCATAACATCTCTTTATTACAACCTTGGAAGGATTAAAAGGAGTGTCTCAAGGTACATCCAGGCACACCATAGGACCTCCTAAGAGTATCTCAGATCCTCTAAAGAGTTCTTCAGGAGCAAGGCGCAGTGGCTCACGCTTGTAATCCCAGCACTTTGGGAGGCTGAGACAGGAGAATAGCAAGTTCAAAGCCAGCCTCAGCAATGGCCAGGCGCTAAGCAACTCAGTGAGACCCTGTCTCTACATAAAATACAAAACAGGGCTGGGGATGCGGCTCAATGGTTGAGTACCCCTGATTTCAATCCCTGGTACCAAAAAAAAAAGAGTTCTTCGGGAAGTTTAAGGGCCTTGTCCCTCACCTGTCTCAGCATACACCAAAGTAGAAAAGGACAAATCTCCAAGAGAAAGGTGGGTGTGGCTTCTGTGTAATGGAAAAAAAACTTCAAGAAGTTTTACAGAGAGCCCACAAAATTTTTGAGAGGGCTGTATCAGGAGAAACAATGCCAATAAGAACTGAAACAAAAGAGAAGCCATGGATCTCCAAAATTCTACTCGCAGAAAATCTGAAAAAATACTCAGTTGCAAACATACTCCACCTTTCATTTAAAAAGGCAGAATCACTCAAAGCCTAGCATCTTTGCCCAAAGGTAGTGTCAAGAGCCATTGGAAAATTATTGCCAGGCCTCAAGGCCTAATCACAGAGCAGCTGGCAGCTTGGATTTTAGAATCGCTAAGGACAAGAAACTCCTACATACTTCACATTTTCAGCCTTTTTTGAATAGAAAAACTGGTAGTCTGTGTTAAAGGCAGATAATCTGATCATTTAGTTTCACAGATAAAGAGAAACTATTTGAAGATTTATACTTAAGGAATTATATCCAAGAAAGCTCACCACATTTGTATCAAACCTGGATGACTTTCAGATTTGGGACTGATATAGTAAAGAGGATTTATTTTTTATGTCCTAAGAGAAGTGATGTTTGGGGCTGAAGTGGTAGCTTAGTGGTAGAGCATTTGCTGAGCCTGTGTGAGGTACTGAGTTCAATCCTCAGCACCACATAAAAATTAATTAATTAAAGGTATTGTGTCCATCTACAACTAAAAAAAAATTTTTTAAGTGATGTTTGACAGCATTATTTAACTCATTTTAGAGCATCCAAACCTCTAAACAGAATGCAAAGTCCTTTTAAAAATTCCCTCTCAGCTTATTAAAATGTGATATTGAGGCAGTATGACAGAAATTATAGACTTATAACATTAAACCTCACTAATGTAAAACTTTAATTGCTCCATTTAAACCAAATTAAGTAAATAATCATCAGCTATCCAATTTTAATCTGTTTATCATTATTTTTAGCATTACAGCCACAGTCAAGACAGCACATAAGCAATGTCAAAGCCTTCATAAATATCTTCATTTGAAATTTTTGTTATTCCTTACAAAATTTTCAATTAAGGAAAACATTCTGAATCAAATGTGAACTGAAAAATGGAATGTTTAATTCCCCTAAAATGATTATAATATTAATTCACTTACTCTCAAAGAAAAGCAAATGGTATCATTCAAATGTCCTATAATACCTATCCTTCAGAATGACAGCACATCATTTACTTCTCTGTTCACCATCTATCATATTGTGACATTTTATATATGAAAAATAGTTAAAGCAATATTTTTAAACGTCAGACTCTTATGGAGAACAATTTATTTCATACTCATGTCCCCCTGGGCCATGGGCCTGTTTAATGAAGCTAAGTGAAGGCAATGACTGACAGACATGTCCTCAGTGTATGCACTCATGGGCCAATAAAAACGAGGAACACAAATACGCCATTCAGAAATACACAGCATTGTTTAAAAATAGCAATGCTCATTTCTGTTCAAACTGAGAAAAGGGTGCTGTTGTTCTGTAGAGACAGTACAGAGAAGTAAAGGAACAGCATCTTGTTTGGGAGTCAGGGTGTGTGAACTCTAGCCTTAGCTTCAGACACGGAGCAATGACTTATCCATCTCAGAATTTAGTTTATGAAATGTAAAAGTCAAGCATCTGTATCAGATTTGATCAGTTAGTGCATTTCTAAACTTCAGACCTCTCACATGAGTTCTTTTTGTAAAATGTTTTGTTCCTTTTAGTTATACATAATGGTAGAATGTATTCTGACATATTATACATACATGGAGTATAACTTCCCATTCTTGTGGTTGTACATGATGTAGAGTTACACTGATCATATATTCATGAACATAGGAAAGTAATATCCAATTCATTCTACTGTCTTTCCCATTCCCATCCCTCTTCCCTTCCTTACATGAGTTCTTATCACACCCATGCAAAACTTGTAGGTAGTTAACAAAGATTCGCTTTCCCCTAAAATAAACTTTTGGAAAGAAAACTTGACACCACTCCCTCATCAACTAAAAGTCTAATTTATGTAGCATTAATAGATGGTAATCAATAGAAGTTAAAGTTGATGGTAATCAATGAAGTTAAAATTATATAACATAAGACAAACAATTATAAGTTCTAGCTGTCAGTCTGTTTTCTTTGGAAAAACAAGTGAGCAGTCATATGTAGCAAAAAGATTCTAGCAACAAACTGAGAGTTTATCCTTGTTAGGAAAGTATTAAAAAGGAATTATAAGTTTTTCATCATATGATTCAATTTCAGGAAGCATCTGTATCCACCTGAAATTAATTCCAGTGCCAACCAAAATCACCTTCCACAGCAGCAGCAAAGGTCCTACACCCTGGAGATGTTGCCTCAGATAATCACACCTGTTACTTCCAACTCTAAATTTTATCTTGAATTCTCAGATGACCCACTTAACCTACTTTCTCAAATCATTAATATCATGAGAGATACTAAAATAATTCTGAGGGCAATGGTGTGTCATAGAAAAAACATGGGCTGTAAAGTCACATTAGGATTCTAAGCTCCGTTTCATTAGATCACATCTTTTCCCTGCAGGTTAATTAACCTAAGCCACAGACTGGTCATTCACGTGAAAATGTTAGTGTTCTGATTAATAATATCATGCATGTAACTTGCTTAGCAGAGCACCTGAACATGGTAGGCACTCAATAAATGTGCATTAAAAATAATTTAATCTCTTCAGATAAATCTTCTAAATCTTACCATGATAAATTTACTCCACATATCACTGGCTCCAAAGGGAAATATATATTACCTTTTTTTTCTTTCACAGTAATGTAAATTCATATACCTTTCACTGCTAAACAAACCTAGAAAATTCACAAATGACCTACTGGCAAAAGTAGCCAATACATTTTGCCTTTCATAAAACAGGAATACTTGGTTGTCAAACTGAAAAATAGCAAATCTTACCTGCTATTCTGTAAAGTGTTTTCAGGCTTTCCTTCTTCCCCCCAAAAGGGTAAAAAGGGTAGAAGAGACAGAGAAAGTATGTCTTAAATTAAAGTTTCATGGGCACATAGCTCTGAAAACAGCCACATTTAGGCCACAACTAATAACACCAGTACCTACTACATGTAGTAAAGGGTAGGCCCGATACAAAGAAGCCCAATACAACAGCAGTCTTGGACATCTTATACATGGTAGTAGTAATGCGCTCCAGGACTCATGCTAGTATATTTAGATACAGTATTTGTAATTCCTAAAAGTGTGCAAGACAGACCTCCCTAGCCCTAATTCAAATGTGAAGAAACTGAAATTCAGAGAGGTCACCAGCCTGCTTGAGGTCAACCTTATTGGTAAACACCAGAGTTGCATTCAAGCCACATCTGATGCCTGCAGGAACTCCCCCTTCACTATTCCTTACTGTCTTTTTTTGAACATGAAGATGTGAACAAGAATCTTCCTCAGTGCTTAAAAAGTCATCAGCTGATATCAATTCCTTTTTTTTCTCCTCCCCTCTTATGATTTCTCTCCACTGCTTTGCTTTTGTGTCTGCTCCATCTTCAGTGTTCATTTTCCCAACTCCAACTCACGTATTCCTTCAGCCACTGAAATGCAGTCTTGTATCCCAACCCTATGGGAAACTATCCTTGCTGAGACAGGATAAAATTTAAAAAGTGGAGGTAAGGTTTGGAATGCAAACTAAATGCACTTACATAATACACAATTCTCTTACATGGTCAACCAGTTATTCTCATTAGAGTTGGCATGTTCCATTTTACAGGAATGACTAAGACACACATCATGTATGGAATTGGTTATGTATTTTTGTATGAATCATATGCATTTAGCAGAATGCTTTACTGAATCAGTTTTTAAAACTATCTAGAGCTTTTATCTATTTAATCAGGGAATGAATGAATGTATATGTAAAAACCTACTGAATTTATTTATTTTTTTTTTCAATTTTTTTTTTAATTTTTTAATTTTTTATTTTATTTTTTTTTCCCAAAAGTTGCATTTTAATACATGTTAGCAAACATAACAGAAAAAAACAAATTATCAGAAGCTGTACACACTATTCACTGAAAACATTTGTTGAGGCAAATAGAAAAAAATTGTTACAATCATACTTTTTCTAACTTTGCACAAAGTTATAAGCAGATTACATTCTTCATATTAAACATCTTCATATGCACTTTCAATGAACAGTATATATATATATATATATATATATATATTTTTATATATATAAAAACCTACTGAATTTAAAGAGCATTCTTTTAAAACAACAGCTTGATAAACATCTACTTTTAAACCATAAAATGTGCATTAGTGAAGCTATTTCATCATCAATGTCTAATTGATATTAATAAATCCTAACTTTGCACTTAAAAATGACCACATCTACCATTCATTGCCCACACTTGATGTCTATAGTAGAGGTCTGTGAACCACTGTTTTGCACATAAGTTTCCCCAATAGCCCAAATGCAAGCTTCAAACACTAATGATACTCATGATAGACTATTATAAATCCTATTATCCTCATTATTATACATGAAGGAACTGAGTCATAGGGAAGTTAACTCACTTGCCCAAGATCACAGTAGAAAGGATAGCAGAAAGTTACACCCATGTGCTCAGACTACTCAACTCACATCTATTACACCTTGCTTCCCTCCATAAATAAGCACATTCATAGGCAGAGAGACTACACAGATATAGACCTACTACTGACTGAATACCTACTGTATGCCAGGCACCAGACACTGGAGATGAAGGAACAAAGATCCTGAACTGAAAAGATTTTTCTATTCTAAAAGTATATTCAGGAGAAGTAGAAAACCACGATGTATCTAATTTCAATATGAAGTCTTCAAATGTAGACTAGTGGGTCATACTAAGTGCCAGAGAGCATAATACAAAGGACAATAAACTTAAACAACAAATGTGACTCTCAAAACACCCAACTCTTTTATTTAAAATAGCCATAATATACTTACCCAAAATAGAAACATTTAAAACATTATATAAACCTTTCCCTGTGATTTTTGGTCATCTTATGGAAGATAAAAGGCACCATAGTACTATAAGCCAATGTTTTAGGAACATGGGGCTCTTTGCCACTATAGACTATTTATAAAACGTTTCACTGTTATCTTTCTCCTAGATCTTAATGCACAGGGTCATTCATTTAAAGTTGCACCCCTCTCCTAATCTGAGATGATCTGGAAGAGAGTCCATCAGTAACCATACTCTTCATTCTATATTTAAATGTCAAGGAAGAACCCTTCTCTAGAGTAAAGTACCCTGGACTTATGCCTATCTTTTATCCTTGATGTTCATTTAGAAATAATCAAAGTAGGTGGATAACTACAAAAACAAATTCTGTCAACTTCAAAATTTGTATAAACCTGAGAAGACAAAAAGAGATAAGCCAACTCAACAGAGACTCTGATGATAATAACAGCTGGTCTTTAAAGAACAGCTGTGTGCCAGGTATGTGCTAAGAGTTCTATGTGAATTATTTTGTTTAATCCCCAAAACACTCCTGCAAAATGAGTCATCCTAAACTCCATTTTCTAAATCTGAAAAATGAGGCCAAAGTTCATACAAAAAGTCACAGAACTAGAATTTGAATTACAGTCCAAAAACCAGTCTACTTTTAATCATGTGCTTAGGATGACATGCAAATGTCTCTGGGGCCTAACCAAGTAAAATAAACGTATGAAGTGGCTCAGTTTTAAGATTATAAAGCTGTGTTCTTCAACCACGGCTGCACACTGGAATTATCTGGGGAACTTTAAAGAATACTGGGGCCTGGGTCCCACCCACTGCAGATTGTGATTTAATTGGTCTGGGAGCTGCCAAGTGATTCTAATGGGCAGTCTAGCCCAAGAAACACTGCTGATAGGTACACAGAATGGTGCCCTTGAAAAGCAGTGAAAAAAAATTAAATGTGACATAAACACTGTGCTGTTCAAAGGTTGTTACTACCTCTGCTACCAGCATGTGATCTATGCCCTACTCCTCAGTGTAACTAAGATGCCAGTATGGGAACTAGAAACATTGATGACTGATGGATGGATGGACAGATGATTGATCTGTGACAGAGGCAGACAGACATGGTTTTTAGTGGAGGGCGTAAGCTAGTCTCTCAACTTTCCCCATGTCACCCCTCGCTATCTCCTGTTTATGGGACTATTCCACCACAATATGTATTCAGGGTAAACAGTAACCTACTTTCAAAGGAGTCTCTTAGAGTATAATCTACTCTTCACCTGAAGATGACCTAACTATGCTCATTTAATAAATGTATATAATCAGGTTATAGAACCAAACTACAACTTTTTCAAGAGTCAGGTTTTAAAAGAAGGCCACTCAATTAACTCTGATTTTAATCCGAGCCAGGTCAAGAAATCCTGCCTCACTGAGCAAGTCTTAAGAAGGGAGACTCTGATGCCCTAAAAACCCATCTACGCAGGTAGTATATAATACTGCTAAGTAAAATATCATCTATCACTGCAAAAGGAAAGAAAAAGCTGCATGATATCAGAAAATGTTCATTAAATGGCCTGCGAATGTGAAATTCAAAATAAATGCTACAGAAGAGTGAATCCATTAAAAAAGAGAGGAAACTTTAGTCTGCTTGTGAAATAATTCTTACATAATTATATTTTAAGTGTTGCAGCACTACAATCCAAGAGGAAATGGCAAGAGAGTAAATTAGGAAATGAACTTTAAGGCCACCCCTTCAAACTAGGTAAGAATATTTTCATCTCCTGCTACAAAGCAAAAATTGTGCATTTTAATGATCCCCTATTACCATTTTCCACCTCTCTCCCTACTAGCACCACAAAAGAAGACATTAAAAGAGAGAAGAAATCAAGATTGATTTTCAAGTGGAATACTGCAAAAAAAAAAGCTGTGATTCAGAAACCAGGGCCTCAGTCAACAAGTTCTGGCGTTGGCAGTTAAGGCCAGAGAGCTACTTGGGCAAAATATTTTGTTGTTTGGTTTGATTTTTTAGAAAGCAGGGACACAGAAACAAAGCCTAACAAAGCAGACAGAAGTGTCTGGCATTAACTTCTCACCACAGTTCAGAATGATTCTTGCTTGTTGTTTAAATACATATGGATTCCCTTTTGAGCATCAAGTACTATATAGTGCCAAGGATGTAATGGTGAAAATGAAGCTCTGCCCTTCTGTGTCTCCTAAATAAGAAACTAAGGCACACAAATCCACATAACCCACTATGCATGCCCCTGCCACACCTTTGTGAAAATCCAGTCCTCCTGGTGTACTAGTAGACAGCAAGTTTTTCTGTTGGTCTTGGTGCACTGAAATTCACAGGGAAACTGCTGGTAACTTATAAATAATGCCTACTCTCCTCATATCAATAACTCATGGGTAAATCTGAACATACTTAAAGAAAAAATTTTAAACTAAGAGTGTATCAAAACGGAAGCCCTGCCATATCTTTTCATTGCCTGTAGCACTGAAAGCTCAGTGGGCTAAAAATACTTTCCTTTTTCTAAGTTGGGAAGAACAAATGAGTCCAAGCAATCAGCTGTGTATCATTTTCTCTCATCTTAAAGTTTTTACTAGAAAACACTCAGAATAGCTGGAGCAAGGAAAAGGCATCTGTTTTATATTTGTATACACATACAAAAACAAAAAGGCCCCTCCAGCCTGCTTCTGCCTAATAATATAAAATAAGCTATATTTGCATTATCAGCAAAGACTGTCAGCATTTCACTATCACTTGGGGGGTGTTGGAGAGAGGGCTGCATATGTATTGAAAACAAACCACAAGTAGGGGTAAAAGCTAAAAGCTTTCCAAAAATATATACATATATGTGATGATTGTCCTTAACAAGGCCACATGGTACAGTTATACATCATTCGTTTCTGAAATTTACATTAAATGACATCCAAACTAGAAGGACACAAGCTTTAATTCTACAGATTTTGCTCCTTATGTTTGCTGTGCCTGACAAGGTGAAAAATTGTGTTTGTCCGCCCTTGACTTCCCAAAGCTACTTGTAAGACACACACACAGCTCTCTCATGAACTAAAAGCTACTCAGGAAGACAAATTAAAAAAAAAAAAAGACAAAATACCTGCAGGACAGTGAATAGTAAAGTAGTGTGGGCTTTCCCCACACACCCAGCATCTCTCAAATCACCCTAATCTCTGCTCAGCTCATTTCTTAGGCGACTGGTAAAGTCATTTGGAAAGCAAACATCTAGAAACCACCGAACCTTATTACCTCTCAGGGATGGGCTGGCAGAAGCGGCTGGAGAATTACTAGTTTGCCTGCTTGGACTGTAGCTGGGCCTTTGACAAGTGCTGGGTTAAAGTACTCCCTGGACACCCGCCCACCAAATGCCTGTCTGGACGATGGGCTGGTGCAACGGATTTCAAAGGTAACCGCTGAAAGGAAGGAAGAGAATGGGGATGTCATCTCCCCTGAGACTGATGGGGGTGGGGGAACTGGCAGCCTTGCACCGCTCATTCTGATGTCCCTAAAGGTCAGAGGCGACACCCGCAGTGCCAACGGCTCATAAATGCCACTTTTCCAGTCCCGACGAAGATGCAGGGCAAAGTTGGCCACGGGCCGCGCGCGTCCACTGTACCTTGTAACTGGGCGGAGAGGGACTCCTGGTGCTGCTGGTACTTGAGCGCCACCGCCTCGGCTTTCCGCAGCTGTGTCTGCAGCTCATAGTAGAGCATCGCGCCATAGAGAAAGCCGAATACCACGGTCAGCAGCAGCAGCGTCTGGAAGATCCGCTTCTGTTTTCGGGAGCACATCCCGTTTCCCATAGTCCCGCCTGGACTCTGCGCTGCGGCGGTGGCCGCTGTCTCCTCCTCTCCTCCGCCCGAGCAAGCGTTCAGCAGCAGCCACCGCAGGAGGTGGCCGGACGCCTCATGAGGAGGAGACGCTAGACACAAAAGCCCGGCCGGAGGGGAACTGGCGCCCACTCAGCCCCCGCGCGCCGCGGGGCGCACAGCCATCCACGCAGCCCGGGCAGCGGCAGCCAAACTTCTGCAAGGCTCGCTCTCAGCGAGTGCCCGGGCCCGAGAGGGGGCCCTCCGCATACTTTAGAACTGGCTGCCCTCGCGCCAGTCCCCAGACACCGCCTGCTTTTTTCCTCCTCCCCACTTTTTGGCCCCGCTGTCCCCGGCGGCTCTCGGAGTCCCGCCCCAGCTGCTTCCCGCCCCCTCGCGTCGGCTCCCACTGCACGACTTTGTTGCCACTAAAAGGACAGGGTGCTAGCCCAACAAAGGGAGCTGGCTCCGGGCGGCGCCCCTGCGCATGGCTAGCCGGGTGGGTGGATACGTGGGGGCAGATTGCCTTGGCCGGGTTTGGGGCACGGTGGTACAATGTCACTGACCCGGCTGCCGGAGCCTCGGCCGTCGCCGCCTCCCACCTAACTTACGTGTCACCCACGGCCCCGCTATTCTGGCCAACGGGATTCCGGGAGGAAGTCCCACTCGGGCTCCCCGCTCATTGGGTCGGTCCGAGCCGCCGCTCCCTCCCTTCGGAGAGGCAGTGCTAGGCTCCATTGGACGCTTGCTTTGTCCGTCCGACCCCGGGGCCGCGCCTTCCCTCCCAACTCGAGGCCGGCTAGGGGCTCCGTGGGCCAAGAGACTGCCTAGCGCCAGGGTGCGCCCACGTGGAGCCCGGGCGGGGAGAGGCGGAGGGGCGGGAGACTCCGCGTGAGCCGGGGACATGTCTGGGCCTGATATGGGTGAGGTTCCGTGCGCGCGCGCGCGTGTGTGTGTGCGTGTGTGTGTGTGTGTGTGTGTGTGTGAGAGAGAGAGAGAGAGAGAGATCGATCGATCTAGCACTTGGAACGCACGTGGGGATTAGTACAGTATACATACATACGAAGAAATAGATGGCAGCAACCGCGTGCACCCTGCTGAGTACCCACCGCACACTTTTTTTTTTTTCTTTCAAGGTCTGTGTGATGCAGCAGCCTCAGAGGATAGCCACAGTCCGCACAGTCTCCTTAATTGAACAGGAAATGCCCCATGGACTAAGTCTTGCCCCATCCAGTTTACTAACCAAGACGCTTGTGTGGCGACAGTGGTTATGACACGAGTTGGGAGACTTGAAGCTTGCTAGACTAGTACTGCTCAACTGTCCACGTGGGGTGGGGAAATCAGTTTGCTGTTGGCAGAGGAAAAGAAATGATCTCATGTATTTCCCCTGGCTGCAAATAGAATAATTTAAAAACAAGTCTTACAAGCTGAAATGAGTTTGCATTCTTTTTGTCATATGTATTTGTTTTATTGGTGGCAAAAAGTACATCAGTTACATTTCCAAATCACATTTTAAAGGCCAACAAGAGTTCCTTATGTCGAAGGAAATAAAATAAAATAAAGGTAATAATCCCAAAACTCCACAGAGAAATCCATACTGTGTTCTTTTATGTACTTGGAAGGGGGGATTGAATTTTTGCATAAATGATAATTTTGTTTCTTCTCTTGACCTGAATTCGAAGGGAAATAAATTATTTTTCAAATGCTTCAATAATGTGGTGGCATTTTATTACATATTGCATAATTTTTATGGTATTCTAACTGAACTTTAGATGTCACCATCAAAAATGAGGAGTGCTCTAGATGAGGGTAGATATGTTTAGCCAATACAATCTAAAGATAGTCCCTGGTTCTGAATTTTTTAAGTGGACTCTGAAATTATAAGTTGCCAAGAGCCATAAAATGAACCAAATTTACAATCAGGCTAGCCTGTGACATTTACACTACTGTGAAGATTAAATGTGCCTGACATGTGCTTTTTGCTAATGAAGAATAACACATTATATTGTTCAAAATACTTTTGTTTACAAGTACACTGTCTTATTTATTAAAACAGGGTATTGAACATGTTGGTAAATAACCCATATTTTACCAAAGTGACTGAGATAGTGTTAGAAACTTCCAGATATTGCAGAAAGTTAGTTACTCAGCAAGACTGGAATCCAGATCAGCATCCTGCTCTTTCCATCTCTCTTCTATAGAAACCAAGTTCTCATTCTATTTAAACATGTAATATTAAGAAATTTTATTTGGTTCATTATGATGAGAACCTACCTAATTTGAAAAGCAAATGGTCTAAAGAAAATTGAGTGTCTTGTTCTGTGTAAATAGACTGTGACCTTCCTTATTACTGAATTTGACACTTTAAATTTCCTTCTTTCTGTTTTAGAAATTGAGATTAATTAATTACTGGGATCCCTGTAGAATTCCTCATAACTAAAAATTCCTTACTGTTTCATTATAAAAGTTACTAAACAAATACCTCTGGTGAAAACACTACCCAAACTTCTTCCAAGGAAATGAAGTTTACAGTAATAATTCTGGCGCACACTTGAATTGAAAATTATTTTGGCCACAAAAGAAAAAGAAATTTTACAGAGCTTTGGAAAACTATTGTTCATATATCACTTGGTATGCAGTATTTAGTTGTATTTCAGGATCTTTGAAAAATGTTTATGCTTCTTGAATACATGATTACTCATTTTAAACTTCTGATTTCTTCACAACTAATTCCAGACTCTACAGGTATTCTTTACCTAAAGCTCCTGGCTTACTTTACAGAATATAATGAATGTAGGCTATAAAAAACAACTCAATATTTTAGTAATAAAATTTGAAAGAATTATTACCTGAACTTATCCACTATTTCAAATTCAAGAAGGGTGTGTAGAAGTGCATAAAATCACTAATGGCAGTGTCTTTATAATATTACATTTCCAAGGTGAAGTACACTGCTAGTTTCTTCAAGATATCAGTATAGAGTTGAGCAGCTAACACAAAGGAATCCAGGATCTATAAATGGAATTTACATAACATTGCCTTTGGGTAGAGCTTGTAATATATGAGCTGCTTATACTGCTCTTGGAAGGTCTATTGTTACTTCTATTTTATTTTTATTTACTTATTATTTTAAAAATATTATATAATTATATTTCTATGTGCATATACTTTGAAACATTTAAAATATATGCATACAATCTGAAAATTTTAAATCCTGACTGACATTATTTTATTTCTAAGCAGGAAGAAATTAAAGAGACTCAAAAAATTATATTTGAGAAGGGCTAAGTTAACATTTGAGAACTTTAGCATTCTCTCTGGCTTAAGAGAATTTGTCATTTTAATCAAATAGTTTATTTTCAACTTAGGGGAGATTGAGAAAAATAAAGCTGGGAAAGACAGTGGATGTATAATAGATGGTTCTAGGGGCTAGGGTTGTGGCTCAGCGGTGGAGTGTTTGCCTCACATATATGAAGCACTGGGTTCAATCCTCAGGACCACATAAAAATAAATAAATAAAATAAAGGCATTGTGCCCATCTACAACTAAAAAATATTTTTAAAAAGATGGTTCTAAATTAATAACGTTTAGGATCACAGAGTAAATAATTTCCACTGTCTGAAATTTTTAATTTAAATCTCTTTGCTATAAATGGAATTCAGTGTTTTAATTTGCAAAGGAAATCAACAGGTAAAACAGATGAACACTGAAATTTAAAAATGTTTTTTTAAATTCAAAAAGTCAAAGGTCATACATTTTTTCTCATGTGGAAGTTAGATAAAAGGGGAAATGTGGAGGGAGGGCAGCATCTCATGGGGAAAAAAAGGGAGACGTAGAGTAGAGGAAGGAGACGAGGGGAGACAGGAAGGGAGAGAAAGGCATGGTACTCGGGTGTGAAATTCACCAAATTATGTCGTGTGCTTGCATGAATATGTAACAACAAATATTACCAGCATGTATAATTATCATCTGCCAATAAGAAATAAAATGGTTTGTTAGTATCAATAAACAATGATTTTAACCTTTTAACTATTACAGAAATCACGTATCTTATATTCTTTACAAGATTTCCACTCTATTTCTTTGCCCTTTTGCCACTTCATCCACTTGCTGTCACCTAATTAACACACTTGCTTTGCTGCTTGCCACCTTTACCAGGCCCTTTGGCATTCTGTGTTTTTGAGGATTCTGTGACAGATGTGTTATGACTCCTTTTTCACAAAATGTTGCTCAGGACCTGGTGGTGATTGTTAGCAGATTGGCCAAGGAAGAAGTAGCTAGTGGCTAAAAGCATGGCTGGGTAGCTGCACCCACTCACTGGGTCAGGGTGCCTTGCTGCGGCCTGTTACTAACCTCCACCTTTGCAGCTTTCCGCTGTTTAAGGACTTAGATGAGGGCAAAGCTGGAAGCAGATGATGAGCTTTCATAAATTTAAAAAAAAAAAAACAAAACAAAACCTCATCATGAACATCACTAATGAATATTACTTTGATAATAGAGAAAATGATTTAGAATGCCCTATTGCCACAAGGTGTATAGCTTGACTAAAGAAGCAGGAACTACTGCTTCAAATTGCTTGGACTGTATTTGACAATATTCTAAAGCTGGACCATCAAGCACACCCTCAATTCTTCAGAATTTCAAGCAGCACATGAAATTATGAATTTTTTGCTTAATACTTGTCAGAACTAGCACAGTACTTTTTGGGGGGAAAAGTTTAGTTTCATAGAATGTTAGAATATACAGACAGGAACCATATATGAGCCTCAGAAGTAAACTTTCCAAGTGTCCCAATAGCTCATTCGGCTTTTCACTATAGCAGTGCCTTTAGTAACTCAAAGACATCATACAAGCAGAGAGACCATAGGAATGATCAGCATCCAGGAAAACATAAAACAGAATCTGTGTGTGTGTGTGTGTGTGTGTGTGTGTGTTTGTGTAGCTAAGAATTGAACTCCATGCCTCTTGCATGCTAGGCAAGCATTCTACCATTGAGCTGCATCACCCTACCATTGAGCTGCATCACCAGCCTTAAAACATGTTTTTAATGTCCCCACCACCACCACACACAAACACATACACAAATGTGGGTTATTGGTTTTCTTTTGACCAAAAGATATACTTGACTTTTCTGTGACTTTTATAAAAATGGTACAATATCTTCCATATTTTTACTGGTGCATTATAGTAGTACATAATGGTGGGATTTGTTATTACACACTTGTACCTGCACAGAATATAACATAATTTGACCAATATCATTTCTTCTTTCCCTCTCACTGTTATTATAATTTTAATATGTTATATGATAGATATTTATACCAATTTTTTAATTGTCATGAGATATAACTGGTCATATTTATGATATAGCCAATGCTAACTCTTGAGTAAGATATTCACCGTTTATTTTAAAATCTATTCCTAAAGGAAATCATAATCTGCTTCATAAGAAATCTTTTAAAAAATGTTTTCTTAGTTGTAGAGGAACACAATACCTTTATTTTATTTACTTATTTTTTATGTGGTACTGAGGATCAAACCCAGTGCCTCACATATGCTAAGCAAGTGCTCTACCCCTGAGCCACAACCCCAGCCCCCATCAGCATTCTTTTCTTTATGCTGTAGTTTCCAGGAATATTTTGAGTTTTAACAAAGGACCTATCAATAGTTTTACTTAACAATAAGAGTAATTTGTCTAATAAAAAATAAGGATCAAATTATTACAATATTAAATTCAGCCCAAATTAAAATCATGAAAGAGAAACAAATATCTGGAATCTTACTGCTGTTTCCCATTCTACTCTGTAGTTCCACTCTTCAACCCCTGGAAACAATATTTTGTTAACCCACTTTGTTTTTCTAGAGCTCTAACAATGACAATGCCCTTCTATTGTTGTCTCGCTTCCCCCATCTGCCCACATGCACACACACTTGACTTTCCTCCTCTAACACAAAGTAGGCTAATCTAAAATAACCCTTTGGCAAAACTTTCTTCACTGTCAGTTCCTTTTCTTGAAATAACTAATCAAAGGAAAGCAAATTGAATATGTTAATTAATAGGAAGTTATTTTAAATGAATTAATAATTTATTTTTTCTCCTGAGAACTTTGTTGGAAAATATGTTAAAGAACTGAAGTCTACTGGCATGATCCTGGACATAATCCTGGGGGCAGATGAGCACAGACTATGGATCTAAAGGTTTAACTTTTCATTATCTGGTTTCTGATGCTCCTGCCCAATTGTAAAAAGGCATTTAAAAGATGACTTGATATTCATGGTGTCCTGGCACAAAGCCTATTTGAATCACAAACTATCTGTGAGGTCAAGAGGAAGTGAATGCCAGAGGTGTGGCACACATCTGTAATCCCAGTGACTTAGGAGGCTGAGACAGAAGGATCACAAGTTCAAAGCCAGTCTCTTCAACTCATCAAGGTCCTAAGCAACTTAAGGAGACTCTGTCTTAAAATAAAAGTAAAAAGGGCTGGGGATGTGGCTCAGTGGTTAAGCGCCCCTGAGTTCAATCCTAAGTAAGTGAGTAATTGTTAGGACCATTAGTTTTCTCATGTGTAAAAGGGAAAGGATAATCACATCTGTGCTGTCTGATTCACAGGAAGTCAGTTCACAGAGTTCAAGAGAGAAGTGAAACTTTAGGCTTTCAAATAAAATTGAATGTACTTGATGTTGTCTATATGCTTCAAAAAATGACATTTGATTTTTTTAGTAAGCTTCAGCTACTCAAAATGATACTTTTCTTATAATTATTAATGGAGCTTTTTCATTATTGAGTAGGAGTGCATTTTGACTTCAAAACAAAGGTATTTTTTGTGTGTGACACTTTGCTTGAAGCCCAACTTCTAATTCTTGGGTTATAATTTGCAGACTAATGTTTTCAATACACTGTAAATCACAGCTTTTTGTTTTTTTTAAGTAGTTACTGCATGCAAGTCACAGTGCAGGGACAGAAATGAAGGTTGGAGATGTAGTGATGAAGGTACCAGTGATCCTTGCTGCAAAGAGCATGCAGATTTGGCACTTATTTGTTTAAAATCTGTATTGAAGCTCTAGTTGGAAATTTAATTGCTCTCAGAGAGGACAGAACAGGGAAGGAAGAGGCCTCTTGATGCAATCATGAGAGAACGTGGCCTCTTGGACAAGGCAATTGGGACAGGTAGGTGAATTAGTAGAGGCAGTTAAAGGCAAGAAACATAAAATTGATGATAGTCACTGTAAAACCTCTAAGTTTGTACTTTGATTTAATTCTCTTCTAATGTAGCACCAACATTTTTACTTTGTGTATAACTGTTGTTGGTTGGAGCTCAGCTTTGCATTTTAAGCCACAGAGCATCATTTACAGATTCCAGTCAGAGCATCAGTAAGAGGTGAGTGGTAAAGTAACCTCAAGGTAAAATACAATTAGCTTTTTTTTTAACTTATTTATTTATTTATTTATATGTGGTGCTGAGGATCGAACCCAGTGCCTCACCCATGCTAGGTGAGCGCTTTACCACTGAGCCACAAACCCAGCCCTACAATTAGCTTTTGAGGATTCTTTTCTTGGTCTTATTTTTTACCTAATTCGACTGTAATTTTTACTTAAGCCACCAGCCTCTATGGAGCCTTCCCAAAGCACTCTCTTAATTTTCATAGAAACAAGTCTTTTATCCACCCTCATATCTCCAAGTTTACATAATGTTTTATTAAGTTGCATAATTAAAATAGCAAATACAATCAGTTTTGAGAACAAAGGGCTTGTTTCTACTAAGCATACAGATCAGTAGGCATGCAGGGCCTGAGGGATGAAGGAGAGGGGCAAGAGGCATCCCACAACTTGACTTTGAGGAGGGGAGAACCATCCCCAACCCAGTGAGTTGGTTCAGTGGAATTAAGTGCTTCTACTACACATGAAAATTACTAATATGGGGAAAGGAAGAATCAAGTAATTGGTGTCAAGAAAAGGGGAGAGAAATTACCAAAAAAACCAAAGGAACTGGGAAGAGAATTATTTAGAAAAATGGGGAGTGTTACTGACCAGACTAAAGAGAGGGCAAGGAAGTAAAGCCTATAAAAAGCCATGCAGTTAATAGGGCAGAGGTAGAAGACTGCAATCAATTGGGAAATAAATGGTTAAAAGGTAAATAAGTGAAGAGCCATGATGAGGGTGGACTCTGCCTTTGATATGTTTTGGCTGAGAAGAGAGATAAAACTGGGTGTAGCTTCAGGAAAAAAACTTGCTGAAAAAAGGGTTATTTGAGGGAGTTTGTTTCAGTTTTGGTTTTTGGCTTTTTTGGTATAGCATATATTTATTAGTACATGAAAAGAGTCAGTAGAGAGGGATAGATGTAAGATGTAAGGTACTATATTTAAATACAGATTCCAAGATGCAAAGACGGCTATGTTTTAGTCATTAGCATGTATGGAACATTATTTCTTAAGGCAATACCCTACTGTAGTTCATTTTCCATATTAGAGGCTCAATAAGTTATTGAATAAATTCTTCTAAGAGTTACTAGAAAGAAGAAAATGGAAGACATTACCTGGCAAATTGAACAAGAAACTTATGTGAAGGACTAAGATCTTATAAGCTTATATGTATTCACTTTGATTAAATGCGCATGCTCAAAATGTGGGCATGATTATCACAAATAGAGGATCTGTAAACAATACCTACTTTTTTACAAAGAGAAACTAACTACATTCAGAAGAGTAATGGATCATTAAGAACTATGGAACTATTAGACATTCTTATTAAGTACTTTATGACATATGCAAATATATTATAATGTTAAAGAAAAGACTGTAAAGTTATGTAAACAATGTAATTTCAAAAATGTTAATATGTTTATAGAAAAAATATTTGATCATACCTTCCTACATTTATTTATTTATTTATTTATTTATTTATTTATTTAGAGAAAAAATAAATAAAGAAGTTTCATTGCTTTGCTAACAGAGGAGAAACACAGGAGACTCCTGTCTCAAAGGCTATGATTCTGCCCAGAACAGGAGGCTTTAAAAGACATGATTCAGAGGAATCCTGTTTTCTGAAATTATGGAGGATAGATTAGGAAGAAGAAGACCTTTGCTGAGAAGAAGCTTTTGAGTTTGACTCCATCCCATTTATTGATTCTTGATTTTACTTCTTGCACTTCAGGAGTCCTGTTAAGAAAGTCAGGTCCTAAGCTGACATGGTGAAGATCTGGGTCTACTTTTTTTTTTTCTATTAGGCACAAAGTCTCTCTTCTAGTGCCGAAGTCTTTTATCTACTTTGCCAACTTCTACTTAACCATAAATTCTACACCAGCAATGCCACAGATGTTCCCACAAAAGGGAACCAGATATGTAGAATCAAGGGTCTCAGTGTGCACACCAGAGGAACTATCCAAATGGCCAAAGATGACTTCATTGAGTTTAGTTTCCTCTTTCTCCAAATGGACCATGATGGAGCAACCTGTACCATTTTAGGAGAGAAGGAGGAGCTCCCCAAAGCAAAAGGATTTTCAGTAGCAACTGAGATGGTCTCTCAGTCCCTCCTTTTACTAACAGGAATAGCTCCTCTTAAGACCTGAGGCAAACTCACCTGTCTCCTAATTCTCCTGCAGTTGGCTCTCAACAAGTTCACCAGCTCCTTGAATCCTCAGCATGAAAGTGGGGTTCCTAAAAAAAAATAAAATAATTTAAAAAAAAAAAAAGTGGGGTTCCTTGGAGAGCCAGGCCTTCCAAGAAAGCTTGAGCAAGGTCTGCTCTCGGGTCCCATGTGGAATGCCAAATATGTTGCATCAAATTGTTGCAGGAGAAACACAGTAGACTCCTGTCCCAAAGGCTGTGGTTCTGCCCATCAACAGAAACATGAGGATATAAAAGCAGTGATTCCAACGTTACAATCCAGGAGTTCTCTGTTAGGGTTGTAGTTCACTTGTTAATTTGGGAGATAGCAACTTCTGAGATTTTCTGGTACTATCCCCAAAGTCTGGATTACTTAGTTCCTATGGTGGGTGTGTACTCAAAGACAGATAAATCTGCCTAAAAGGGAGAAGAAAGATAATCCTGTTTTCCCTGAGAATAGAGAGAGGGAAAGATTAGGGAGGAACAGGGAGATAGGAAGAGAAAGAAATATATTAATTTAAAAAATTAGTTGTAGCGGCAGAGCAGCAAAGGTTATATTCAAAATATAAAGTGGACCACTGTTACACTCTGGAGAAGAGGACTTCCAGAGCTAGTTAGTGCCTGAGGGAGTGGGGGTGTCATGCACCATTTATAGATTTCAGGTTTCCTTTCTTCTGTGCTCCTCCTCTCATCCTGCCTATGTGGCCAAAAGGAAAGAAGAGAGCCATCCTGGTACCTTTTCCCATTTTCCACAAAGATAGGAAAGTAACCACCCAGGGGGTACTCATTAACAACTCCTTGAAGGGAGGAACAATTCCTTGGATGTAGATAACCTTGGGAAAATGTTGGAGGAGAGCAAATGCTCTGGAGGTTATTAGCATTTTATTTCCTTTTTAATCAGTCACTATCATGCTGATTCAGTCATTATCTACACTGTCATTTTGCCCTGGTCTCAATGCCACTAGCCCTGATCTACTTTTAATTGATTTAATTTCCATGGCCAGGCATAATGTCACAACCTGTAATCCCAGTGGTTACACAGGATGAGGCAGGAGGACCACAAGTTCAAAGCCAGCCTCAGCAACATATTCAGACGCTGTCCCAAAATAAAAGGCTGAGGATGTACGTCAGTGCTTCTGAGTTCAATTCTCAGTCCAAAAAGAGGGAGTGGCCACACACGTGGGCTTTGGACGTCTGTGCAGTTGCTGCATCTTTGCACAGACTTCTCAGTCACTGGTAGCAGGTCTAGAGTAAATTGATGTCACCTGGATCACAGGCCTCTGTAATCACTGCAAAGGAAGCCACAAGTATTTGACCATTTTCAGCTCCAACTGAGATAGAAAATGATTTCTGCCCCTCATCAAGACTTATGGTGAGAAGAATCTACCAAACACAGAGGGATTCACGTGCTCAGTGGCCAATGCAATGACACATGCCCTGTAACACAAACCCAGTTATTTTCTCATCATATGCAACCCAAGGGGAGGTATTTGAGGGATAGAACAGGGATTCGAAATTGTCACAAGTTGTACCTGGGTAGCATGACGTGTTGCCTCAAGGATCCCAGGTGGCACGCCAGCCAACAAGTCTAGCCTCAAGACAGAAAGAAGGAGTCAGAGCTCTGCCAACCGCATCATCTTCCCTTTCATTGAAAAGACAGAAACTTTTCCAGAAAACCTCAGTAGTAGACATTTGTACATGTCTCTTTAGCCAGAATTTTGTCATCAAGCCCACCCTGGAAATGAGGGAACCAGGGAAGTTATTTAGCTGGGTAGATGGCCACATCCTTCCCCAAACTAAAACACTTACAGCAAAAAGGAAGGAGTGGAGATAGGATGAGCAATGAGCACTGTCTGCTTCAATTAGCACTGGGCCTGAAAGGTGATGAGAATCAGCAGCTCCTCCCCATGCCATCTCCCAGGAGACTCTGTATTAGCCGGCTTCCTCTTGCTCTAACAAAATCACTGAGAATGGATACTTTTTAAAGAGATGATGTTTATTTAGCTCAGAGTCCAAGATTTGGCAGCCCCTGCAACTGACCTTTGGTGAGGGTCGTCAAACATGGTGAATGGCATCATGGTGTGCGGACATGCAAGAAACAGAGATTGCATGGCCAGAAAACTGGGGAGGGATCAGTCCTGCTCTTTTTATAACAATTCACTCTCACAGGAACTAATGGGGACCCCTGAGAACCAAATTACTCCCTTGTGAGTAACATCCCCTGTGACCGAATTACCTCACACTAGGACCCACATCTTGCAGGTTCTACCAACCCAGCACTGAGGACCAACTGTCCAGGCTACGAATCTTTGAGGGACAAACCACATCACATCATCACAAGCTCCAACAAAGACCACATTCCAAGAGCAGGATGTCCCAGTCTATAACATGTGTGTATGTGTGGGTGGGGGAGGCTGCTCTCAGAAGTCCTGGAAATAGCCAGAGCCCCCATTCCAGAATCTCTGTGATGTCACACTTGATACTTCATTCCTTCCTTGCTGTTGTCATGGCACTCTGGGTGTCAACTCAGAAGTAGTCACTGGTGGATTCATTTTGCAGAGAGGAGGACAGCTAGCTATGGTGTTCTCCAGTGATTTGAAGCCCACCACCCAACATTCGGTTGGGTACCCTTGGTTTCCACCAAGTCTTTTTGCCACATTGAACGTGGTGTTATTATTAAATATTGCCGGAGTGTTCTTCGCATTTCCGTGAGTCTCCCATATAAGCTTTCAGGTTTCTTAAAAGACATAGAAGGGGAAATGGACAATGACAGTGTAGAGGCAGAGAAGTGGAGAGAGAGTGAGGAAGGGGAAGAGGATAGATAGTTAATAGCAGAGGCCTAGAGTGCCTAATGCATTGAGGGAACTACAGATGTCTGGTGATGCTGGTGGGATCTCTGTGGTGTCTCTAGCCTGAATATTTAGGTCTGTCCTGAAGGTGTTTGAGTTCAATGGCAGGTGAGCCAGGCCTCATGGAGAACTCTGGGTTGTCACAGAGTAGAACTGAATCTGGCTCTGGTTTCAGGTGCAGATGGCTTTTCCAAAACGGAGAGTGGGGCTTTGCCCTTATTACTGGACCCCTGTTTCTAGTCAGCTTCATAACACTGATATCTCTGAACATCTCAGACCGTGGCGTCTTGCATCGCGGTAAGGCCTCAGACCCCTGGGAGGAGGTGGCACCCCAAGTACTGATGCCTACAGGGGTGATTTCTAAAGTGCTAACCCCACCTACGGCCTCAGGATCCCTTCTCTCCATGTCGTTATTACATAGGCCCTGGATCTTCACTTCCTAAGCCACTGAGGTGTGCAAAAACATTATCAGGGAGGTTTTCCATTGTCTTTAGAAGGGAGGACTGGGCAGGCTGGTAGAGAAGCCAGCAGCCTCTTCTAAACCACACATTTCACTCTGCCTCCTTCCCATTTCTTACACCATTTCAAGCACTGCTCCAAAGGGTAGAGCTCTACAGAGAGCTCTTGTGGCTGGAACCCCCTTCTCTGGCTGCAAGCCCATCAGACTGGTCAGCTTGTTCAACAGGGACAGGGACTCCTCTGCCCTTCTCTCCCTATTCTTCTTTTAGCCCAGTAATGCTATGAGGTTGCCTCTAGCACTCATGTGATATGGAAGGGTCTCCTGCCACCACCCAAACCTCTTCCCATGCCAGGCTTCTTGGAGCAGGACCCCGAGGCAGCATACGTGGCCTGGATGTACAGGAGAGCCTTTCAGATGCCCTGGTGTGAGCACTGCTCCTTCCACCGCCCACCCAGGACTTTCCACTGTCAGTATTGTAATATCTGTGTGGAGGTGAGTGCTCCTCCTCCCTGTCCACTCTCCAACTCATCACAGGGAACCTGGCCAGGACTAGGAACCACAGCATAAGTTGGCCAAGGGTGGGTGTGAGACCATCTTCCCTGACTGCTAAAAGTCGCTCCCAGCCACTCCTGGTCACTTACATCTGTTATCGCCTCTGTGACTGCACCTGGCCTGAGAAGCTGGCTTTGTTTTCACACTTGCTGACATGCAAAGGGCATCACATTTGTGCTGAGCCTAGTGAAGTCAGGGGAAGGAAAGGCAGTGCTTGTCCCATCCGTTGGCTTGCTGATACTAGATACCCAGACACAGGCCAGCTGGTGCCCTGTTCTGGGGATCTTTGCCTGTCCTCATCTGGGTGTCCATATTGGAGGGCTTCCTGGGTTCTGAGTGCTCTGCTCTCATGTGCACACAATGCATGGGTTTCCAAGTGTGGAAAGCTGGCTGGGCAAGGGAGTTCTTTACAACCTTATCCAGTATCTGAGATAAGAGAGGCCCACAGTTGTTCTATATCCTGCTTCAAGTGACACTAGGCAAGTAGAGTCTCTGAAAACCTTACTCATGACAGGTGACCTGATGAGCCTTGGAGTCCTAACTGTGTTCTAACAATGGCAATGTCAGGTTCTCCCTGAGATGGAGCCAGTGTGTAAGGCCAAGACCAGGTGGCCTACAGGACCACATTGGGGGAGGCCTGAGCATTTGTGGGTGATGGACCCTTGAGGGCATGACTTCTCTCCCCTAGGAGTTTGACCACCACTGTTGGTGGGTGAACAACTGCGTGGGGCACCGGAACATCAGGCTCTTCTTGTTGCTGCTGGCATCACTTTGGCTGTACCTGGGGGCCCTGCTGGTGACATGTATAACCTTCCTCGTGGGCACCAGAGAGATGCCATTCTCGTTGGATAAAGCCATGACGTATCCACAGTCCCAAGGGCCCACATTGGGGACAGAAGGGTTTGTATGGAGAAAGGGGTGTAGACCAAGGGGCAGGATAACTGAGGGTGGGGCTGTTGTGGGCAGGGCCAGAGGTCAAAGCCCCTTGGGAGGACCTGTCAAGGACATGTTGAAGGTGAGTGGAGTCAGGGAGACAGGCAGGGTAGGAAGCACTGTGGAGCTGAGAACATAGTTGGCCCACAGAGAGGGGTGATGAAGGTAGAAAAGGGATAGACAGGATGACAGGGCGGTGGAGTGAGGTTTCCCTTGGGTGTACTGGACTAACAGTCCAGTGCAGGGAGGAAGAGTAGGTGGGTGGGATATACGGTTGTGGGGCTTGGGAGGGCAGGATTGGGTCAAGGGCTGGGGCCAGTGTGGAACTGTCCCCAGGCTTGACTTCTTAGCCTTCGCACAGCTTCCTAGTGGCTGTCCCAGCCACCTGCGCACTGGTGCCACTCACGTTCGGGCTGGTGATGCAGGCTGTAGCTGTGAGCACTGCCAGGCGCCCATATGAGACCCAGGTAAGTGAGGCCCAGTGCCTGTGCTAGGTTACCTGGTGTGAGGAGGCAACTTACACCTGTGCCACCTGGCACTTTCTCCACTACCCTTGGCCCTGATGGTGCCTCATTAGTCCTTCCACACCCACCACTTAAGACGCAGGTTTTATCTCTCCTCCCCCTGGAGCTTGCTGGTCATTCTCCCTCCTGGGTGCTTTGCTTCCAGAGCCTACTGTGTGCTAGGCTGAAGGTTATTTGAGGGATGGTATGGAGGTGAGTGAGTGCAGCCTGCACTTTGTTGATAAGCAACCTGCTATCTGAATAACACCAGCGGAGACCCAGTAACACTCTGAGAGGGGGTCAGTCCTGAGTGGTGTAGCTGACTGGAAGAAACTGAGAGGTTGGCGAGGCCTGCATTGTAGAGTAGGACATACCACTCTACCCGGCCTTGTGTGATTGTGGAGAGGCAGAGGACATGAGGGCATTGCATGTGAGAGACACACCTGTGCAAAAGGCATAGAAACCTGATAGTAGGATGTTAAGGGAATGATGAGGATACAGCTCTCATGCAAGCACAAGGTGGCTTGGGCAATGAAGTTGACCACATGGGGGTCAAGATTGAGCTCTGGCTTAGGGACAGTCACTGGGAGATGGCCTTGCCGAGTCCTGCTGGTTCTGAGCTCCTCTTCTGATACCCATCTTTCTCCAGGGACATTTCCTTCTCGGGAACAATCCCTTCGACCAGGGGTGTGCCAGGAACTGTTACATCACCCTCTGTGCACCACTGGGACCAAAGTGAGTTAGGAAACCAGAGTCTCAAGTGGCGGACTCTGGGGCTGGTGGGGTGGGGTAAAGCTGGGTCTTCTCCCTATTTCCTTACCCCAGGTCACAGGCCCTGACACTCGTGGTTCCTTTCCTTTGGGGTTTTCTCCAGGGCATTCTGGGTGCCTCTGGGAACTTCCCTCTTCTTGATTTTCTAGGTCCTTTCCCCAAGAAATGAGGTAGCGAGGAACTGCAGCCTGGCTGAGGCTCCTGGTTGAGAACCCTGGGCTCTGTGCTTTCCAAGCTGAGGGGTGAGGGTGGTCAGGGAGTCCAGGCCAAGTTGGGTGTTGACCCCTTGCATTTGGCCTGTCACTCTCCAGGTACATGGCAGAAGCTGTGTGGCTCCAGAGGGAGGAGGAGACTGTGTGGAAGCCCCCGGCAGCAGTCCTCTCACCAGGGTACTCCTCAGCACACCCTCAGAAGGACCTCCCTGGGCCCAACTATCAAAGTATGGATTTTGACTCAGGTGGGCAAGGCCTCCCAAGGAGTGGCAAGGCTGGAGCTACCTAGGAGGTGAGGAGTCGTGGTTGTGCATTGGGAGAGGAGCATTTGTGGGTTGTACATATGTTGGGGAGGCCCCTGAGTTGGGCTGGACCTAAAGCTGAGCACCTGGATCTTATGGGGCAGGATTATGGACCTGAAATGCACAGAGTTCAGGTCACAGGGCTTCAGAGCACACCCAGATGTCCCTGGAGAGATAAACATAAGAGTGCACTGCTAACTAGCTGGTTGGCCTTGGGCCAGTCCCTTTCATTTCTAGGTCTCAGTTTCCTCAGCTATTAATGAGG